>CM060840.1:60407500-60732500 GCA_030762175.1 Metallyticus violacea
TTTTCTCAATGACTAATAGGAAGAAAGTCGAGATCAGGAATGACCTGGTTTAGACTGGGATGTTGGAAGGCCTGAAAAATAACTGATAGTTCTGGTAGGAGAATCTATCAATTTTGTGGAGGGGATGAGGAATGGGTTATATTCTGATAGAATGCACCTACTGGGAACACCTGAGAAAAGTCTGTTTCCTGAAAACTTTTTAAGGCAATTAAAGTTTTATTTGCACGTTGGGACCTGTTTGCGAACCACACTAGTTGGTTGAATATAGGCATTTTCCTAGTCAAAATGCGCGGAGCTATAAATAATTTATTTCCTGATTAGAACGCAATAACTGGTATAATTATAAATAACGTGTAATATGTTTCAATTCATATATCTATAAATACCTTTCGTAATATTTTATTTTTTTAAAAAGTATTATTATCATTAATAATAATAATAATAATAATAATAATAATACTATATTAACATTGTCTTAATTTTATTATAATTTGTTCCTCTTTTAAATTGTGAATCATATTTAAACATGTAATATTTACGACCCATGCATAAAATATATTTGTAATGTAGATTTTATAACAGTAAAGATACACCTACTACTACTACTACTACTACTACTACTACTACTACTACTACTACTACTACTACTACTACTACTACTACTACTACTACTACTACTACTACTACTACTACTACTCCAAATGGTAGAGGCAAGGCTGCATTACTATTATTATTGTTATTATTATTATTATTATTATTATTATTATTATTATTATTATTATTAAGAGTGTTAATAGATCAGCAAGCTGTGGAAATGATCTTTTTTAACATCACATAGGCAAAATTTTCTCTATCTGTAGGAATGGTACATTATATTAGTTTATAATGTTATACTTTATTGCATGAGTAAATGTTTAAGAAACCATCGAAGCGAGTTTTGTAATTTTTACGAAAGCAATAATTGTATAAAATTATAAACTAGTTTCAAACATTAAAACGATATTTACAAAATAAAATTCATATTAAAGCATGTTTTCCAATTAATACCTTTAAGTCAATGCATTCTTTTATTATACTTATTACATCAATATATCAATGGAGATTATATAGTTCGTTTGTCTGTTGTTATTATTGTTAACGAAGATGGATTTACCGCAATATATTTTAGCTTCAAGCTGAAAAGGATGAATTTTCATTAACTCTAAGAAAATCTTATGATGTTATTGAATGAACGGAAAAAGTATTGAATATATTTCATAAATAACACTCTGTAAGCTTTCATGGCCGACATTGTTATTATTGAAATTGATCATTACCGAACTATTTTACGTGATCGATGGTTATAAATAATTTTAAAATCAGAGCTTTCGCTGACGCTACAACAGGCATCATCAGTGGACCGAAAGTGACTCGGGAGGAAAAAGTACAGAACCGTTAGAAGCGCAAGGGGGTAAGAATTTTGAGAGTTGTGACGTAGACATTTTGTCGCATGAGTTGTTACTAACACTTAAACACTTAAAAGGTAAATTTACTAACCATTATCAAGCAAGAAGGTGCTGGAACTGTCCCCTTCATCTTCCATATATGTCTGACATCGGCTTATAAATTTAATTACCCTTTGCAGCTCCCTCTGAGATGTGAAAGAACTTTCCCTGCGAATGTTATTTTCATTTTATCTAATGTATGTGGATTCGACTTGTAAATTTTTCCTTTTATGACCCCCAGAGATAAAAACCGCAGAGTGTTAAACCGAGGGACCGAGGGGAGCATATGTTGTTTGTGATGACTCTATTGTCGAATATTTCACGAATTGCTTGCAAGGAGACTTAAGTTGCGTATATCGTTGCATATCATTAGAAATTGCGAACGTACGTTCGCTTACAGTTAATTTGCGGAAAAGGGGCTGCAAAATATTCTGCATATACATATCACAATCAGTTGTTTCTTTGAAAAACTGGGTACTAGTATTCTCTCGCTGGTAATAGCGCACCACATTTCTATTGTTTGATCAAGCAGGGATTCCTTGCTAGGGAAGTTAGGTATCTCTGAACTCCATAATCGATTGTTTGTGAATTAACATGCCCACTTAACTGGAACCAAGATTCGTCCCTAAAGAAATTTATATTAGGGTAAATCTCTCCGTCATACACGCTATTCAAAATCCATACACAAAATCTACTCCTGGATGCAGGGTCACCCAGTTTAAGTTTTTGCACTACAGTAATTTTATAGGGGTGTAACTTAAGTAGCTTTGTAGTCGTTCTAACAGAGGAAGAGGACATTCCCGTTTGCTGAGAAAGACAACGAAGTGGTTTTTAGGGAAACGTTCCAGAACAAGTCCAATGTTATCTACATTCCTTCTGTGAGTACTGTAAGTGATTGTGTCGCTTTTTATCATGAATAATTCTTGATTCAGGCAAGTTATTTACTAATCTGTGAATCGAACTTCGACTTGGAAGTTGAATATTAGCGAATCTCTCTTGAAACATTCTTCGTGCGTAACAAGCCGATTCTGAATGATAAATAAATACTCTTTGGGGAACATAATACCTGAATTGAGCCATATTAACGTAATTAATACACTGTATAATGCCACCTAATGCATAATTAATATACAGTCACAGAATATGTCCGTATGTTCGTAGAGTTAAACTTTTATTGACTTCTCCCCGGCTCCCCAGCCGCTTTCAACGGAATGAAACGAAAAATGCGGCCAAATGCAAGTGGAGCTATCCCACGAAGGAAAAAGTTGTATACCATGGAAAATATGAATAGCATGTTCCGCAATCGCAGGTTTTTCTGGCTGATTAAGACGAAGTACCATGCGAATGTGGAAAAATCCATTCACGGTCAACTTGTGCAACATAAGCTGCATTCACGCCTTAGTTAGCCAGACATTTGTGAAAGTTAGAAAGAAACAGTTGTAGAGAACCAACATACAAGTAAAATAAATTAAATGACGCGGTGAATTATAAAAGATTATGTTTTTACTTGTTTGGATGAAAACAATATCTGAATAACACAATGTTGTGAGTATTGGATCAATAAAGCAGTTAGAAACTTACAAATATTAGTATAAAGTCTATAATTTATAAATAAAAATAGTTAAAGGTGATAGATTAAGTGTATAACTCTGTATATTATATTTTGCTTTGTATATTGATTATTGAATAAAGTCATTTATTTATACTAATATAATTTTTAGTATTACTGTACTTTCTTCATTTTTTTTTTCCTGGGCTTTCATAATGTTGGCATCAAACATTCATAAACGTTACAGGACTCTAACTCTATTGATTATGAACTATTTCCCTCGGAAAGCATTTCTTGTTATATGTTTACTGATATTCATCGCCATTTCTTCATTTCTTTTACACGCTTTAAGCTCTTCACTAGGTAGAAATTTTTCTAGGCTTAAAACTGCATTAGTTGCTCCTATTTAACCAGCTTTCTTCAACGTAATCTTTTCTTTCTCTCTTCACCTCAACCGACACTTTTATGTTCTGTTGTTTGCCAAACTGCCAAATCTGTGGGAATTCCCTCACTTACTACAGCACTTTCAAGTTAAGACTTGTCTAAAGATCCAATACCGTTGTGAAAGAGCAACCTAGCCCCCAAAAGATGTATGCTGCCAATTGGGTTTTTCCTTATTAAAAACAGCCCTTTTACTGAGCAAAGAAGTAAAAGAATGTAGCCAGTATATATAATATAAATAAAAAATAAAGTGGCGCTATGAACAACATAACTAAAATAGCAATAACTAAAGAAGGAGAAAAAAGATAAAACACTTAGACACAGATTATCTCTCACTATATTTCGAACTTCTGCAGTTTTTCTAAGGCAGAAGGCAAGTGAAGGTAGTAAAAATAAATATTGAATATCGAAGGTATCTTAATTAAACAAGCAACAAGGATGAGAGAGGGAATATAAATATACGTAATATGTAAATTTTAAACCCATGGTATACGCGCTGTATGCAAAAACATAGCTGTCAACCCTCTATCTCCGCGTAAACTTTCAGAGCTATGGAGTCGGTAACGCACCAATAGGCGTTAAATTAAATGCATCATCGGAATCTATCCACACGGATGGGCGAGGTCATTAAGGCGCGGACTCGTGAGTGGGAGGTCTGGGATTCGAATCCCATCAGGACCGTCCTCCCTGACTAGGGTTTTTTCCAGGTTTTCCTCAGCCCCATAAATGACTAATGTTGGGAACGCTTCCTTCCTTAAAATACAATTCTTTCCCAATGTGCCATGTATCATCAGTGTCCACCACCTGTGGTGTCTCAATAGTAAAAAAGGGCGTTAAACACTAATAAAAAAGGTCATCAAAATTCTTACAGTGAGACAGGGTATGTTGGGCAACCGGCAAGAGAGGGGTTTTAACAGAAGGTCTATAATTATTCATACGTAGCGAAACAACAGTAGAAGTTAAACCAATATAAAATGTTTGCAAAGCTTACAAGATAGCATATATATGACGTTCTTAGAAGAACAAGTAACAAATGAAGAAATGTTAAATTCTCTGGATAAATTCAGGTTGCGGAATGAATGGCACGGCATAATTAGCGCACAGGTTTTACATTTAGGACGTTGACAAGGATGAGTTTGCAACGGGACAAGGTAAATTGGAAGGAGATCGATTGCGGCAAACTATACTTTTAAGGTTAGGAGGTGTTCTAAATGTAAGGCGAGGTACATATTTAGAAAAATCACTTAAAGATGAATGCCTTAATAAATTATCGTGACATTTTTTTTCGAAATAGGTTTGATGCTGTTAACTGTTAATGAAGTTCTTGTTGGAAGTTTTAGGTTTGCATTACAAAAGTTTGTGCGCTAGGATGATATGGAATTCTAAAAGAGAGAAAGGATATTTTTGGTCTTGGAACTTTTGAGCTAAGTTTTTAATAAACGTGTCAGGAGATGAAAACTTGCTACAAAGACGGTGACCAGAGATTGAAAGAGAAAAGGGAATAGACCTTTTGGTATGCAGGGGATGACAGCTATCAAAATGAAGCTACTATTGGCTTAATGCGCAAGGGCTTAAGAAAAGAGTTAGTGAGTAAATAAATATCAATATCTAGGGACGTAGCAGCATTGAGAGAGCAGAAGTGAACTTCTGAAATTTCGGAGTTAAGATTGGTAAGAAACTGATCGAGAGATTCTGAGCCATGGTCCAAATTAATAAAATATCTAACGGTACCTCTGTAAAAATAGTTCAAGCAATATTTGTTTTAAAATTAACATGTGAAAGCATGGGAAAATATAAATAAATGGATTAAAATGTATTGCATGCTCAGTAAAGTAATTACGTTTTAAAAAAATGAAATGAAGGGAAAGAATGTAAACGAGTATCATTTTTTAAAAACAGGCACAGTAGTTAATAGTTAGAAAAAGCTAATCGTAATAAGATTTGGAATAAAAAACGAAAAACAATATAAAATATTACATATTATGCCTCTAAGCGAATACCATAGCAATATTTCTTGACTCGTCAAAAGAAAGCCTTTTTAATAGAGTGACGTCCTAAATATTTGAAGACCCGAAGAATAAACAAAAATCAGGATAAAGATAAAAACAGACAGGAAATTTCGTCTTCATTATGATGGGAAGAAAAAAAGTTTTCTTCTTCGTCTCTCACTATCTTCCCTTTTCTTTCTTCTAAATAATTCAAATGTCTGTCCTTAAACAACTGTGGGAAAAGTTATAATGTAATACTGCGATTTGATAAAAACTTATCTCAATTTTTAAATAAATAAATTTTTAAAGAGAGCACTGGATCTCTGAGTACAAGTTGAAGGATTATTTTCAGCGGGGGGCAGAAAATCATAAAATACCTAATAATAAAGGTAAAGAAGCTATTAAAGAATATAAGAGCAAATAAATGCTTTTAAACGCTTAAATTGGGGGTTTTAGATAGATAAATGTGTACAGTTGAACAATTTAGAAATGCGACTGCGCACAATTGTGGGCGTGGTTGCGCCGATCTTCTCTGGTTACGTAAAAGTCACTATTCTCCCCTCAAAAACGAAATGAATGCAAGACTTTGAGCTCTAGTCGAATGCATTCTGAATGTGTGTCCTTATTATCAGAATTTTGGTTTTTACATTACCAAAGAGTTATTTCTGACCTGCTACGTACACAACTGAATGTAAATCGCCCGGAACAAGAGCTAGTCGCCGGTCACATCCCTGTGCGTTTCTGTTCTATTCTAGTTTAATCAACTATTAACGTCCATTGGAAAGTATCGTGTTAAAAATGTATGAATACATGCAAGGAATAAAATAGGCGAAAAGAAGAAGATGTAACTGTAACAATAATGCAGAAACACTATCATTTTGCCCTTTCAAAGAATCTGTGCTTGATTTGCAGATTTTTGGTATTGGAGATTTTGGTTTTGTAGTGTTGGCAATAGTGGTCATTGCGATGGAAGAGATATTGGTGATGGTATGATGATAAGATAGAAGAGCATTATACTCCTAGTAAATATATGAGGGCTGTCAAGAAAGATTGATATTTTTTTTACAACGTACTTTATTCATATTTACACTTTTGATGATCTTTCTCAAAGTAATTCCCATTGGATTCAATGCACATGTCCCAAATTTTAAAGACATGTTGAAAACAATTTTTGAATGGTCCTTCAGAATCGCCTCTGCAGCCTTCACTACTGCTTCTGTCGCTGAAAAATATCTTTCACGAAGGTGTCTCTTCAATTTGGAAAAAAGTGAAGTCACATAGGGCTAAATCTGCACTATAGGCAGGGTGAAAGATACGTCACATTGATATTTGTGAGATATTCAGTAACAACAATTGCGATGTGCGGTCGTGCATTATCGCGATGTAGCATCCAGCTTGTTGCACGGAAATATAACCTTTTGTCTTGCAGAGTTTTAGGATATTTCGTAGTATTTTGTACAGGGAGGTATGCTAGTAAAACATTTCTTGAATATTGAAAAATGAGATTACCATACTAACTTTGCAGAAGCAACCGCATTTGCCTTTGCTCTTAGGCTCGAAACGATGTAGCGAGGTTTTATCAGCAGTAATTATTTTTGAAAGAAACGCCACCGTCATCTTTAACTGCTTGAAAAACTGCACGCGAAAAATCTTTGTTCGGGATCAGCTGTCTTGGAACCCACCGTGCACAAACACGTCTCATATGCTACTTTTAAGTTACCAAGGTGATGGTGTCACCATGAATTTTTCAGAATTTCTGAAAATGTTCTTAATGTTATTCGACCATTCTAACAATAACAGCAGCGGTGTTAATGTCGTCTTCCATAATAACACAAACTGTAGCCCGGGTCACCATTTTTTTAAATTAATTGCCTCCCTTCTTTAAAGGTTTTAAACCTCTTCATGGTGTGTTATAGGGAAGAACAGACTCTCCATAGGCCTCCTGTAATGTTGCATAAGCCTCAACTGATAATTGAGGCGAAAGCATAACTTCATAACAGCATATTTTTCTTCGTGTGTCATCTCCTTTTTCCTGAACAGGTTTTCAACGTGCACACCTCAGAGACGGGAACCAAAAGTAAAAAAAAAGTTAAACAAGTACAATGTGTACATTACACATTAAGCTAGTATAATATTGCAAAATTAAATTAAATTAAATTGTAAAATGATGATTATTTTTTATAGAGTAACCCTCGTAATAGAAAAACATTATAACAATGTGTAACAAGAAGAAAGTAGAGAGGATAGTGAGGTGCTGGTGTTCGGGGGAGAGAATGAAGAACAAGACGAAGATGGAGGAGGAGGAGGAGGAGGAGGAGGAGGAGGAATACTATTACGAATATAATAACTTTGGCAGTAGTTACGGCGATAAGTAGAGGTGTAAGAACTACAAATGTTGTGTTTTTATCATTTACGTTGTAAATTTTAAGATTTCACAGAAGAAAGAGAGAGAGGGGGGGGGGTGGAAGATGAACCGCAAAACTAATAAAATTTTACATTTTTTCTCCCGTTTGGGAAGTTAGGAGTGAGTAAGAATAAATAGGAATCCAAAGTAGTGCTTTTTATTTTGGACTGGCAAGAAGCCATTTCCAAAAAGATAAAGGTTAAGGAGTCGTTGTATTTGTGTGGCTATTAACATTTAGAGTTGTGCAAAGCAGCTGCTAAGTGAACTTTCGCAGGATTTGGGAAACCCGTGTGTAGGTTTACACATGTCACTCCTCGGTATTGCCTAAGCGCGCAATTACAGATTACCCGCTCTACCACTACCAACAAACCTTCTTTACTTGAGGAAATCTGCGAAGCAGAATCCACTATGAAGATTAGTGCACTTACTTTAAATCAAACAATGCCAAATCCACTCAATTCAAACACCATTATTTTCCGAATGACAATAAATCTAGTTTTCTGTGGGCTGCAGATTTAAGTGAAATATTAAAAAATATCTGGGTCTTGGGTAGCTTTGCTGCTATCCCAATTTTTATTTATTTATTTATTTTTTTTTGCTCTGAACTTGAAAATCAATATTCATTATCCTTATAATTATTATAAAATAACATATGCGAAATAAATATTATTTATTTATTTATTTACTTTTTGTGAAAATATAATTATTTTAAGTGTCATCACTACAAATTTCAAAATTCAGCACCTGAAAACGCAAGCATATTTACAAAATGTATACGTAAAGTACCTACTCACGCCAGTACACAAATTTTGAATTTATCGTATCTGATTCATTTCACATTTTTAATGCTTCCCTTGTTCTATAAGGCTAAAGTATGCTACACGCTTATATTCCACCCTTAATACAAATAAAAACAATATTCATAACATATACTTACACTTGTAACCATTGTAAACAGCTGCAAGAAGAGACAAACAGCTTTCTTGCAGAAAGCATAAAGTTTCGTTATTGTTTCCTCCTTACCGGTATTTTGTTCAATAATAACATTCATCTTGAATACATTAATGAATATAAATAGTAAGAAATGCTATCTATATAACGTTGAAAATTAGTATAAAGGCACTAACTAGATATTTGTTGAAAAATAAATTTATTTATGGTTTCATATGCATATTTATACCTTTGGTTTGTTAAATATTATGAATAATTTACAGGAAATTCGCATCAACTTTAATTTATCATATTTCCTAAGAAAATAGTGCATGAAAACTGAAAAAAAGACATTTCATATGAAAGTTAAGAGTTTTTAGCGAGACCTTCATTGTTCTTAGACATTTTCTTAGACATGGCTGGATAAGGTGTATTTATTTCCTCTACTTATTCTAACTGAACCACATTTTTCAAACTGTCGTCTATTGCGATACCTTTATCTTGCTAGGATTCTCCATAGATTCTCAAGGTTTAAATATTAATTTCTTGTCCACACAGCTTAGAAATAACATTACGTTCTGCTGAAACTGCGCCTTTGACTTGGCAGACACGTGAATGAAACATTAGCTTATTGTCGCCAATATTCTTCTTCTTACGTCCGAATGAACTTTTGCAGTTCTGTGTATCAGAATATATCATGGTGTGTAGCCATGCCATATTTGATAAACGCTAACTATTCCACCGTCAAAATGTGTACTCATTCACATTTGTCAATAAAATCGAAAGTCATCTTGCCTGCTCCAGTTAAATTCTATTGTTATTGAAAATCACTTGATTCGTTTTGAGATGCAAGGCATGTGTTTTTCAGTAAACACCATTCTAACCTTCCTCTTGGTATTAATAGGGGAGTTTATTATGTAATTTCTTAAATACAAGATCCTCTAGAATTTGTATTAGGACCGCAATGACCGGTAACTCGAAATCAGCTACGATGTGAGAAGAAAACATATTGACATATATTTTTGTGCCGTTCTTACGCACAATTCTATGGTCCCTGACCGTTACACTAGCCTCTCCTTCTCCCTTCCTCCTCGCCTGGCCGTGTCAGTTTTGTACGCTGAGATGATCTTGTTTGCCATTGGTTCAAACGATCGAATACTCACTAATCGTATTGTGGCCGTACTGGGAGATTCTTTCTTGGCATACAGGGAGATCTGGCAGAATTTCTGTTAGAGCAAATATGTAAAAGCAATGAATACTTTTCTGCCAGGTTCTCTGCCATTGACACAAGCCAGAATGGTAAGGATTTTTGTATGAAATAACTCTCAGTATTCCTTCAGTGTAATTTCTCAAATGTGGAAGTTTCTGTTTTGATGCAGAACCACTAATTGCATAAATATTTAATATTAAAGAAAAATAGGGCACAAATATACCGTGATAAGTGAAGCAGTTCCTAAGGCCAACCCCCACTGAAATATACACATAATATATATTGTAAGTCTTATCATATTTTGTGCATTTTAATTAGTAATGTACATATATATACACCAAGAAGTATAACTTTAATATTTTAATTTTATGTCGTCTAAAGAGAAAGTTTTCTGGTGTAATTGTCTACGATAGCCCAGCCAGAAATGAGGCAGTGCCAGGTGGGCAATAAACCGCTATATAAAGGAAAGGTACATAATAATAATAATAATAATAATAATAATAATAATAATAATAATAATAATAATAATAATCTGAAATACTCCATCCTGGTATCTGTTTCCTACACCAGGACGTGTATTTTAAACTCTTACACTATATTTCTAAATTACAAAATTACATTCATACATTATTATTTTAGATGATACCTATACCTAAGTTACAATTAGAAATTTACTAAATTAATACAAAATTGATAAATAATAACATTACATCTCCCTTCAATTACTTCCTAATTACTGGAAATCAGAAATATTCGAGTAACTTGACACCAGCTACTATTTCTACTGCTCCCACCTAATTTTTAACGCTAAATTAATAAAACTACTACTCACCGGTATCCGGTAGAAACTGAACTGGTGGCCAGTACATTTCTGACATACTTTTACTTTACTACTTATATGTATCTATTCCTGTTTATTTCTGTATAAATCTCCATTAATTATCTATAGATCTTATATATGTATCTTTATTTTCCATATTATATATCAACTTTCATATATATTCATGTAAACTTTTCATTTATATCTTATATTAATCTATTTTACACCACTAATTATATTCTTTGTTTGCGAATCTAACAGAATATATCAATGCAACATTTACCCTAGCAATTCATTACCGCCACGGGTGGCCGAGTTCGTTAAGGCGCGGACTCGTGAGCGGGAGATCTGGGGTTCGAATCTCGCCAGGACCGTTCTCCATGACAGGTTTTTTTTTTTCCAGGTTTTCCTCAGTCTTCATAAATAGCAAATGCCGGGGAGGTACCCTAAACTTAGGCCTGGAACGTTTCCTTCCTTAAAAAACCCTTTCCTACTATATCTTTTCATTTCATGTATAACAGTGTCCACCAACTGTGGTGCCTCAGTAGTAAAAACGGGCGTTAAACACTATTAAAAAAATTGATTACTTTAACATCATCAACATTAGCAATAACAATCACTAATAATATTGTTGGGACAAGTGCTATGCCACTTCTTAAAAACCTTCTTTTGGCAAGGATTAATAAAGTTCAGGCTTTCGAATACGGTAGGGGAATGAATCAACCAGCCGTTTGTACAGTTAACTTTAAACCAACCAATGGAAGTAAATGATTTAAACTTTCAAATAGTAGCGGGTGGCATGCGTTAACGGGTGATTTTGAATATTTGATGTATATGTAGATGTATATTTTGAATGTTTAAAGCAAGGCACGAGATTTGCACGTACATAAGTGAATCCCTTTGGCTTGGTGAAGCAACGTTTAGTTAATTTGAATCGAATGTATAACGAGGCATTTGCTCCGCTGCAGCATCCAGCTCAGAGAATCAGACAGTCAGAGAGAGTCAGATAATCAGATTTAATTCGTCTCCTGAAAGTCCTGACAGCTAAATTTATACTTAACATAGCCAAATTCTATCGTACCCAAAACACCAGAAGATTTGAAAGCTCTCGCGAATAATAAATTACCTTGTATATTATGTCGCTTCGAGTTGACATCCTTTCCCAGTCTTATTGAACACGACTCACAAAATAGATGAACAAAACCCTGAGATATTGTTGTCATGAAGCATGGGCACAACACCGAAACTATCAATATTCAATTAACGATACGTCGCTACAAAATATGACGATCAGAAACTAAATCGCTTCATAATTGATATTCAACCTGTCTCCGCCGACAATACGACCTCAGAAGACAGAGATGATTTTTATATACCTAGGGCAGAAGTGAGTCTACACGGTTGTATGAGATTCCATTAGCAGACTTAAGGCAGTATACTCCATGAACAATTTTTGTACCCTTATCATCATTACGTGTTCTGGGTCTATACCTGCCGTGCGACCGTACGTAAAATATCTGTTTGTTCACTATATGAATATCCTCTGCTATTAGTTGCTCCAATGTAACAGAATTGTAGCATGGGTCAAACGTAATAGAAATTGACAAAACTACGAATTTTTCATGGTAACACATCACCATTTAGGGTACAATATACATTGGCAGACTGATTTGTATCGAAAACATCTTTCGATTGGCCAAAAAAGTTATTTCTATTTTAAAAAACTTAAGTTGTTCTCTAAATTCAGCTTTTGAACATTAATTTCTTTTTAGCCATTTTGATCCGTTCCGGAATACTGAGAAATAAATTACTCCTTTTCGTGATATTTTTAAACCACTCTCCATTGCAAATACCTTAACCATAATTTTTTTCACATGATTTAGTTTATAATATAATATTTAGGATAAAATACACTAAAACATATACTTTTTTGCTTTGGGTTGAATTGCATAAAAACGTAATAATTCAGCCTGAATGGGGCACAAATGTAACATACATAATCTAAATCAACCAAAAAATGTAAACCCAACTTAACCTGACATAATTTAGTCTATAATACAATATTTTAGCAATGATGTTCTGAACTGTGTTAATGCCGAATATCAAACTGCATAAATGTTTAATAATATTGTCTAAATACGCCACACATATAACTAAAAATAAACTAATTCCCTCACATCTTGTAAACCCAACTTAATCTTATATAATTTAATCCATAATACTCAAATTTGTACTTTTATGTTTTGACCGGAATGATGAATTGCACAAAAATATAATAATCTACCCTAATAAAGCACTAATATATCACAGAATAACCTAACTTTACATTATGTAAATCCATGTTAATCTGACATAATTAGGTCCAATATTTCACCATGCAAACGTATTTCAATGTTTTAATACCGAACGATGAATTGCGAAAAAATAAATATAATATAGTTTAAGTAAATCTCAAATATTAAGCCTAAATCAACCTCACATTATTTAAACCCAACTGAAGATCGTCTAAAATGAATATCAATCTGTCAAATATATGCACTTGAGCTCATCTTAAGCTCAAAAAAGAAATTGAGACAAACTGGTTTTTGAACAGAAATCTTGCAATATCTTGATTTTTTGTATTCTTTTTGAGGGAAAAAAATGTTAATTCTCGATTACCTTTTCTCTTTACCCTAGGTTCTCAATAAAACACGATATTTTAACTGGATGTCCTTCAATACACTTATAAATAAATATACATATGGGTGGTTCTATAAAATTATTGATCATTATTTTTATAGTAGCCGTGGTCTGGCGAACAGAGTTCCTATCTGCTAATATCGGGATTCCTGGTTTGACTTCAGGACTTGTCATGTAGTAAAACTAAACCTGGAATAAAGAGACTATGTAAGTATATTATTGAAAAAAAAAAAAAAAAAAAAAAAAAAAAAAAAAAAAAAAAAAAAAGATCCTTCATAGCTTTACCTTTCAATCAAAAACTAATTGCAAAGTTATGAAAGTATTGCGAACGGGTCTTGAATTATCCCTTAGTGACACTTCGTTTTACATTCATTAGCTTTTAACAGGGAATGAATGATTCGTAACCAGTTTCCAGCATTCAAGGTTACATGTTTTGAAACATTAAAACGGAAAAGTGCGAAGAACATGAGCAGCTAATGAGAGTCTATGTGACGTTAAGGTGTTTGCAATGGAAAGTGGCTTAAACATCAAGGTAAACGAGTAACTTATTCGGGAGACGGATCAAAATGATTCAAAAGGAAATTAATGATCAAAAGTAGAGTTTAGAGACCAACCTGTGTTAAAACTTCCTTCACAACATCTGGTTTAGAGATGACAGCGACCTACATTTCAGTTCTAAGAAATACACATGAAGCTCAAACTATTCCAAGACATCGCACACAACGGAAGTAAACAGCTGACTGGCGCTGCTGTTTAACGTTCTGTGACGTCATAGATTAGCTGTGTGGTTAGTGTTATTCGCTCCCGCCAGGTGGTATCACGTGCCACTGCCCACTCCAAACAAAGCAAGTGACGATTTGTTCCAAAGAGCTCACACATTCTAAGAAAGAAAACCGCAAGTAACATAAGAGAAATGCTGAAACAGATAAAGTAACTGGCTATCTTCTTGTGATAACATAACAATGGCATTCCAAGGGTTCGTATACAAAAGTAATTTGGGCATAGAGCATGTCAAGATCTGCTTATAATTATAATAATTATTATTATTATTGAAAATTTTGAGAAGTATTTACGTTGCTCATTTTATGAATATATGTGGAATTCCTCGTCAAAGTATTGCTAAACATATTAATGTTATCATATCAAAAGTAAATAATTGGTTGAGTAATATGTGACCGTTACAGCAAGAAACATCCGATACTGCTGGCGTGGTAATTTATCAAACTCTAAATAGGAAGTATAACATGAATTACAAAGAATGTTTAATTCTCTACAAAACAAATTCAAATCTGACTAAAAGTTCATTCCAACTCACCTTTAGACCATGGTAATATAAAAAATCTAATTGCTGTATTTGAAAGCTCACTAAACGTATTACATCCATTTGAATTTTTATATTTTGAAAGTTTGGTTCAAAGACAGGTTGTATTATTTTGTGTTCACTCCACTGAAGTTAGTTACTTCCATAGAAATTCGAACATTCCTCAGAAGAAATCAGCATGAACCTTTTACAACTTTCAAACAGTTCCCTGAGGAAAGCAGAGAAACACTTTGAAGTATGTTTACATTGATGGGTAAGACGCTGCTGAAACTGAGAGATAAAATTAATTAGAAAGTTTGCGCACCTTTCACTAAATAGCTACTCTGTTTGAGAATTTGTTAATCTAATTAAGGCTTTAAGTCCAAATAATTTTAAATGTTTTCGTTTAGAAGACTAACCCTGTTTCCTATTTTCTGCTATTACTTTTATCAGGGTAGTTAAATCTTTAAACTATCTACAAGGATCAGCAGAACCGGAGTGAAAGAATTTACTTACTTGTTGAGCTTTTGACAAAATCGATTTAAGAAAAATCACATATCATATCACACCTCATATACTGGGTCATTATACATTTAATACAGCATTTCAACGTTTGTATTTTTGGTATAATATATTAAAATGGGTTTTCAGTTCTAACCACTAATTTAGGGCACGTGTTAACTCCAATTCTATCGAAACCTTCTTGTTTGTGAGATGTGAACAGTTTTAAGAGGAGTATGAAGGTCTATCATTGTAATGTTAAATTTACCAACCTCTATTCCCATTTTCTCAAGGGCTATTAAAGCTAATGAAATGAAGCTTTTACAGAAAAAAGCATATAGTTTAAATTTGCGGATCTATTTTCAATACTATAATATCACTTTGAAGGAAATTATAAATATTTTAAATTGTTAGTATTTTTCTATTTTTTTCCTAACATACGTTGGCACTTTTTGGCCTAGCTTACTCTTAATAGATCCACATCACCACAATATAATATAAATAAGTGGTAAACTTTCAAAGTAATAGCTTATATAGATTCTAAAAATGGGAAACTTGTGCAAAAAATGAAAATTTTCAATTATTGCAGCCAAAAATTTTTTTTACAGAAAAATTAACTTTTCAAGACAAAAACCAGTTAAAATCTTCCAGCAATTTAAAACAACAAAGGATGATGTCATGGAAACAAATACTGCCAACTTATGAACTACAAGTTTTTCTGTCATGCAAGCAAACACAGTCTCCTAGAGCAAATAGTTCCTGAGATACTGAATTTTAACTAAACAAGTGCTGTCAAAATCATAAAAAAAACTTCTGTAGTCACTTAATTAAAAGTTATTAAAATTAATTTGACTTAATACTTGAATTATATAAAAAAATCATATCATATCAAAATAAACACAAAATTCCACATATTAAAACTGTGTTAAAAACAAAAATATGATTTTAACCCCCTCCTATCTATTTAATACTTCCCTTAAGAAGGTAAATGCCTACATTAATAACTATATATACCTCTATATGTGTCGTGTCTATAAGTCTATCTGGAAAACCAATTATAGGTTTCAGATAATAAGAATTCTATATTCCTACGTAATTATTGGCTAAAGCAGATGAAACAGCCAATTGCAGTGAATGGCAGACACATCTTATTAAAATGGGTTGTGGAATATCAATTTTTAGTTTCGGTGAGCTCCATAGTATTGGCATTGTCTGTTTCTAAAACTATAATTTTCTTTATACTTATTTAGTATCTGTTCTTTAAAAACAGTTTTAAGTGATTGCGCATCGGCTGCAGGCAACGCAAAAAGTCCTAAGTGTGTTGAAATAACTCTGTATTTATTATTTGAATAATAAACAGTTCATATTTTAACTGTTTTGTTATTGCTATGTCAGTTGATTCTTCTATCCATTATCACTTTTAAGTTTACATTGAAAATGAGAGGTCAGCGTATTTTTATCATGCGCTGCACTTTTTAAAATGAAATTTTGTTTCACTTCCCTTAAAGTATTTATTCCACAGACTTTCAAGATGATCAACGTTACGTATATATAGATGTGTGACATACTGTAAATAGCGCCAATGCAACTTCATTCGTAAATTGTTCAAATTAACTTCACCAGAGGGAAAATTTTTCAATTTTGTCTGATGAGATTAACTAAATGGTTCATGCCGTTTTATATTTATTTTTCTTTGAATAATCAATTAAATAATTAAATTTTGCCTTAAAATTTCAGCGACAAAATTTACGTCTCACTATATTAGGGCCTCGGAAATTTTTAAAAGCTAGTATTTTAATTAGCATTTTCCAGTCACTTTTTCCTAAATTTATGAAAGAACATAATTTTATGTTTTCCCATTTCTAAACATATACTACCGTAATCACTACTACTTTTCACAAGGCACAACGACTGAACATGATGTTATTGCACTGAATCTGCCATTTTCCTTAAAGAATAGAAATAAATTACGATAAAAGGTGTATATGTGTAAAAGTAATAAATTAAATATTTTTAAAATGTGCGTTTTTAAATAAAATCTTAGTAATAATAGTAGTTGTAGCAGTAGTAATATTAATAGTAATAGTGGTAGTAGTGGTAGTAGTAGTAATAGTGGTAGTAGTAGTTGTAATAGTAGTAGTAGTGGTAGTAGTGGTGGTAGTAGTAGTAATAGTAATAGTAATAATAGTAGCAGTAGTAGTAGTAGTAATGGTAATAGTAGTAGTGGTAGTAGTGGTGGTAGTGATAGTAGTAATAGTAGTAGTAATAATAGTAGCAGTAGTAGTAGTAGTAGTAGTAGTAGTAGTAATGGTAGTAGTAGTAGTGGTAGTAGTGGTGGTAGTAGTAGTAGTGGTAGTGATAGTAGTAATAGTAGTGGTAGTAGTAATAGTAGTAGCAGTAGTAGTAGTAGTAGTAGTAGTAATAGTAGTGGTAGTAGTAATAGTAGTAGCAGTAGTAGTAGTAGTAGTAGTAGTAGCAGTAGTGGTAGTGATAGTAGTAATAGTAGTGGTAGTGGTAATGGCAGTAGTAGTAGTAATAGCAGTAGTAGTAGTAGTAGTAGTAGTAGTAGTAGTAGTAGTAGTAGTAGTAGTAGTGGTAGTAGTGACGGTAGTAAGAAGTACTATTAGTATTAAGTAGTACTAGTAGTAGTGGCGGTGGTTGTAATAAGAAGTACTAGTACTAGTTAGTAGTACTAGTAGTAGTAAGTAGTACTAGTAGTAGTAAGTAGTACTAGCAGTAGTAGTAAGTATACTCGCAGTACTAGTAAGTAGTGCTAGCAGTAGTAGTAAGTAGTACTAATAGTAGTACTAGAAGTAGCCTAAATAGTACTAGAAGTAGTAGTAGTAAAAGTAGTAGCAGTGGTAGTAAGTAGTAGTAGCAATAGAATATAATGGAAGTGTGCTACTACATAACCCGCCTCCCAAAGTTCAGTGAAAATTTAAAGTGTCAATATATATGTTGACTATAGCACGGAATCTGGCTTACAAACGGCAGTTCAGTATCAGTCAATAAAATGTCGGGAATACGTGGATTATAAACCTTACTTAAAAGTAATTGTTAAAGAGTTTTCCCTCCGCTCCTATACAAGCTCCTCAAAACTGGCACACAAGGTCTATAACGCGATAATATGTTGTCACTCACTTGTTTAAGCCCATAAATTGAAATGTATTCAAAATTTGCTATTGAAGTAATAGCATCAAACGTGCCAAATAATATCAAAATAATGGCATTACGCACATCAATCAGAAGTTCATAAAAACAGAAAAGACCCTAGTTCTTTATGGATACCATCTCAAGCAACCTTCTAGGAAATGAGATGGCAAATAAATTATGTTTGAAATCCAGGATCGAATATTACCTATGTTATTGTGCTGTTGTTCGAAGAAAATATTAAATTTTGTCATACTTTTTCTAGATTGTATATACTTTATTTCCAGACCTATAACAATTTAAATCTTAAGGTGGTGTAATTTAAACAGCATATCTTACAAGTGACGAGGCGAATGACGAAGCAATTGAAATTATATAGGTTGCCTAGCTGACAGTGATGTCAGTAACCTAATCTACTCGTCACGTTTCTTCTCTCATTATTTGAACCAAGGGTTTGCAATGCTGCTGGTGACTATGTTGTCATTAAGAATCATATTATTACTCTCTCAGGCCACCACATATTCAGAACACCCAATAAAACTCATTAGCAGCATACAATCTATCACGCAGACTAAGAGAATAACGAATGAAAACAACAGAGAAAGGCCTTTATACTCCACGTGCAGTGATTTCCATGTTTCGTTGTTTCATTGACTAAGGAGATATGCTGATTGGTGCGACATATAAAAGCGGTATACTGTATCGGTTCTTCCGCGAAGCAGTCGGCAATCCGAGAATCAAAGGAGCGCCGCAGGTTAAATTTGAGACTAAAGTTTAGCAGGCACGATAATACTACGCTTGCAATTTCTCACTACCTCACGCAGTCAGCATCAGGCTTTTCTCATCAGAGAACGCCTTTATATTAATCAGCTTACTTTGCCTTTTGATATACGTTACCACTAGGGTCTAAAGTAAAGCGTCTATCTTATAACAGTGTGCACATTTGAAGGATTGTAATCAAGAAAAACCTAACCTTCGTTTTTCTTGATTCTGACGAATTTTTGTTTTGCCTTTTTGAATGATTTTTTATGTAAATGTCATTAGCCTAATTTATCTTCTAATGCCTTTTTTAAACCTTTATGCATTTTTAAAATTTAATTCTTAGCCTTTGTTAAAAGTATGTAAAAATCGCTTCACACAACAATATAATTACTTTCATTATTTAAACACTTTCTTATATCGATAGTATTTTTTATAAAGTTAAGCACCAACAAATATAGCAAAAAGGTTTTATCAGCAACTTCTCTATTCTGCACGTTGCTGATTTCTAATGTAAGTCACATAAACACTGGACTTTTTTTTTTTTTTTTTTTTGAAGTGCAATTATGAAAGAAACCAAACTTTAAGGTCGATAAGGCAGCTTTGTATCCAGAATTTCTCCATTTCAAAGCAGATTTTGTAGCGCATCAATCAAGAATTAGTTTACTAGCGTTAAAAGATATACATCGCACTGTTTGGCTTAGCCATCTTAAACGTGAATCTACAGATATGTATGAAACATGATACCATTCGGGGATCGCCAAGTGACTTTCTGAAAGAAGAAACGTTTATGTGAGAAAGAACAAGAAGATTGAAATAAAACAAATGCTCAATTAGAGGTTATCTGGAGAAAAGTATAAGGCACAAAATAAAAAGCAAAGAATACGTAATGTCACCGAAGCAATCTTAAAACACTCTTGGCAAACATGTGTTTTGATTAAAGAAGATAAGATAAGACTAGACGCTGCACATATGAAATTCTTTGAGGTTATTAGAAGTTCAAAGGAGTTACTGTTTAGAAATGTATGACGGCTGTTCAATAAAAAATGATCATATTTTTATAGCTTACCTTTACTCATCCTTATAATGTTGATGATATTTCCCTTTGGATGCATTACAACTTCTGTCTCAGCCTTCTGCCAGTCTTCAAAAACATACTGGAAATTATTTTTTGACAGATTATTCTGCATCGGCTCCGCAGCCTTCACCATGATGATGGAAAATAGCTCCCACGAAGGTATTCAATTTGGTGAAAAGGAAAAAAGCACATCTAGACTATAGGGAGCGTGAAGAACACACTTCACAATGATTTTTGTGAGAAATTCTGCAACATTTGTGATGTGCGACCGTGCATGTTGCAAGGAAAGTAGCCTTTTGTAAATTGCAGAGTTTTCAGGACGTCTTTGTAGTATTGTCCTTTTAAGTAGTTGTGTGTAGATACAACAAGCTGGTAAACAGTTCTTTGATGATGATAAATTATCGATATGGCTCAGAGATGTCGTAAAGATGGCCAAATTACAAAGATAGTTGTTAATTATCCTTTAGATGTTGCTCTTTAAAGTTTCAGACGCGTAAGTGTAGTCACTTGTTTGTGACAATCGTTTAAACAAGCTAGCGTTAACATTTTCTACAAAATGGATAAAACCGAAATACCACCTGTGATAATGTACTTCGTTTTGAAGGGTTTAACAAATAGAGATAGATTCCACATTAAAGGATTCTTCCCCTTCATTTTCGACAGTTAAAAAGCAGACTGCTGAATTTAAGAGTGATCGTGCATCCATCATTCAAGATGATGAGCTCTCAGGACATCCCAAAACTACTACGATCGACGAGATTGTGACAAAAATTCACAATGCCTACTGGTATACAGATATGCGGGTTGACTGACGTTACAAAGACCTCGATAGGTCTTAAATTTTACACGAAGTTTTGCATATGAGGAAGCTTTCCGCTCGATGGGTGCCATATTTGTTAACAATGGATCAAAAATGCATTCAATTGAGCATTTCGCAAGAGTATTTAGACTTGTTTAAACGCAATTCCAGTTAGTTTCTCCGGCGTTTCATAATAGTAAATGAAACATGAATTCATCACTATACGCTAGAGACGAAGGGCCCGTCCAAACAGTGTGTGGCAACAGGTGAAAGTGTACCCAAGAAAGCAAAACCTGTTCCATGTACAGAAAAAGTCATAGTTATAGTTTTCTGGGATTCCCATGGTGTGGTGCTCGTAGATTACCTCCAGAAGGGCAGAACGATCCCTGGTGAGTATTATGCTTCACTACTAGACCAATTGAAGGATGTATTTAAGATAAACGACCACACATTGCGAAGAAATAAGTTCTTTTTCATCATGATAATGCGCCTTCACACACGTCTGGGATTGTTGCCTCAAAGCTGCATGACCTTCCGTTCTAAGCGTTTCCACATACTCCATAATCGCCTAATTTGGTTCCCAGCAGTTCCTTTTTGTTCCCAAACCTGAAGAAATGACTGAATGGAGGAAAATTCACATCATATGACGAGGTTGAAGCTGGGAGATGATTATTTCTCACATTTAGACAAATCTTATTTTACTGCAGGTATTAAAATGTTTGAAAATCGTTGTACTAATTTTATTGATTTACAAGGTGACAATGTTGAAAAATAAAAATAAGCATTTATCTTAAATCTTGTGTTTTCTTGATCATGCCGAGAACTTTTAGAACGCCGCTCATTGTAATGTAATTTCTTGGATTCTGCATGAAATAAATAGCAGTGCGTGTAGTAATTACTTGTATTTTTACGAAGTATGCAGCATTAAGATTTTCACACTAAAGTAGAAATAGTTATACTTACATAGGTAAAAAGACTAAAAATGTTGGTGATTTACGCACAAGACGTAAACATTGCATACAAGATTTTAGACTGCGAATTCACAGAGTTGTATTAGTAAAGAAAGCTGCAGTTTTTGTTCAGATTCATTACAATAGTAACCTTTCAAATGTTGTTTGTTGCTATGCACTCGTTTGAAATAAAACGTTTCATTCGATGCTGTTATTAAACTGAATCCTGTAGAAAGAAAAAGCGATAAAAATTGTCTTGAAAAGCGTACGATAGAGAAAGTCTGTTACTTTCTAATATGAATGATTATATTTTGAATGTTTATAATACATGAAGGGTTTCAAGTCTGTGTTTGAAATATTTCCAGCTTTAATCCCAAATCTGTAAAGGAGCAATAGTTTGTTATGGAAACTAGTGCACAAAAATTCGAAATTAAAATGACATTCAAAAAGTCATTACAGTACAGATGTTTAAAAGTATTCTACATAATTACAATATAATTTATCGAATAATTGGAATAATGGATAGCAAGGGAGGCAATGCTCCCGTTGTCTACGTTATAGGGTTGCAGCCCAAATATTATCCATTTACCTAATATATTCTAAAGAAATACTCACATATAGCTATGAAAAAGTATACTAATATTAATGGTTAGACTTTAAAATAATAAGTAATTAAAATATAACAAACTATTAATATTTGGAATTTTAGAACTGCAAATAGATAACTAAGAGCATAATATAAGAACTATACTTATAGTTTAATATTTATACTGTTTATGGTATTAATGTTATTATATGTAATTTATTCTTTGATATTAATGTTATTTTAGTTTGTGTATCAATAGGCTATAATAAAAAACAAGTGATTATCCCAAAATAAGTTACATTAAGTCATTTGTAGTTTTATCTGATATCAAAGGACACGTTAAATATATATATATATATATTTTTTTCTGTGTACAGAATCAGGAGTGTTGTGTATTCATCTCACTCAGACGTTTCCCTTGCAATGAGTCAGTCTACTAGAGCAACTCACGTGGCACACCTTATCAACTGATGTCACCACAAAACATCCGTCATGTTCGCGACACATGCAGAATATATAACTCTACAACTGTGGTCTAACTGCCAACAGTCTAAATGAATAGCGTTGTAGATAACAATCTCAGCTACTGAGCGAGCTGGCTCGGGTGGTAACCCTTAATATTCGCCTTCGGGAGGTCCCGAATTCAAATCCTTTGAAGCTGCCCATTGTGACCTTTATGGTTTTTTTTTTTTTTTTTTTTTTTTTTGATTGGTTTATTTACGGACGCTCTTTAACATCTCAGGTCATCAGCGTCCCATTCAACTCAGGGCGTGAAACGGCCGACAAATTTTGCTCAGAGGCCTCTCTTTCAGGCTTGAGGTTCTTTTGCGTGCCGTAAATGTACGACACGGGACCCACAGGTTACTTCCCTTCCGAAGGAAGCCATACTTACTTTGATTTTTACGCCCGAAAAAATTCATCGGTCCTGGCCGGGTTCGAACCCGCGAACTTGAGTTTAGAAGGCCAGTATGGTAACCACTACACCACCAAAACCGATACCTTTATCGTGGTTCCCCCATGACACTTATGCGAATGCTGGGAGACATATCTACATTCCACAAATTTTCCGCTCTCCCATGTCATATCAATTCATTCCTTTGGTTCTGTTAGAGAATCGAAAGTGAAGGGCGCAGTGTGATGGTGAATTGCTGTTCACGCAGTCACCTTTCATAGATCCTGACCGTCCGGTGTCTCCCTCACCTCATCCCTTTCTCCCGGATGTGC
The DNA here is from genome assembly GCA_030762175.1 of Metallyticus violacea. Classification (NCBI taxonomy): domain Eukaryota; kingdom Metazoa; phylum Arthropoda; class Insecta; order Mantodea; family Metallyticidae; genus Metallyticus; species Metallyticus violacea. Next base: position 60,431,353 of record CM060840.1, read on the forward strand.
CCTCATTAGGAGTGTAGGAAAAAAAAACTAACCGTGAGCAAGGCTCAAATAACGAAATGTCCAGACAACCACATCCATCCAACAACCTCAATAAGTGGATAAATATGAAAATCCCCACTTTGAAAAACGTTCATGTTCGCAAATCAATGTAAGCAGACGCTAAAACTGTGTAGGTATCTCAAGAAGTGATATGAAGGTTTCTAGTGATAAATTTGTTAACAGATGACTGCTCATTTAGATTTTTTTTCAAACTATTCAATTTATATGAAACTTTTTAATGCCCTTTTCACTTCTATTACTAATAATTTGCTTACTAATGTCAATGATTTCCCTCTATAAAATAAGACGTTTTGAATTTATTAAATGTAAAACATCTCTGTTATACAACACTGAATATGGTATGTCAATTTTTTCCCTTTATTCCTCTAAATTTGCACCCACACATCAAATATTTAACTTTATATTTTAATTTCATTCTTTTGAGTGTAAAATGATGTTCCTACTAATTCTGTATTTTAACTATAGTTAATATCAACTGGTACTGAGCATTTTGCAGAAATCTGCATTTGTTCAAACCTCAGCGATAATCTTTTGGAAAATTACTTTATCTCTCGAATCTACAAAGAGTTGTGGAACATCTAATGTTTAGTATGTATGCTACTTAATGTTTCGATAAACTATAGTTCTTCGTCAATGTTGTCGTCGAAAACCATTATAGATGACGACAACATCCGTTTTTCTAAAAATTAATTTATATTTATAATATAAATTTTAATTTAAATTTATATTTAAATTGTCGTCATTCAGGCTATACAAATTTGTGTATTTACGGGTTTGAAGGAGGAAAATTTTAGCATGATTGACATCGAAGAGGAAGTTGCATTATAAAGAGATTTAGTGCACTTTTCCAAGTTGCTTTAGTCGCATCTGTAAACGTTTAAAGAATTTTTTCAATATACAAAAACATACGATCAATTAAGTCATTTTTCCTGTAAGAAGAAAAGGATTGAAATGCTAATAAATAGTCATTAATCAGAATTTTATGCAATCTTTTAATTATTTTTAAATTATAAATTATTTTACAGTTTATTTCAAAATGGTGGTATTTGTAAATCATTTCCAGGACGTCATAAGTTATGTAAACAACATAAGCATATATTGTTTCAATTAGTAGATTGGTATTTTTGTTTAAATGTTCGGGTAATATTAAGATTTTTTAGGGATTTAATTATAACTATATATAACAAAAGTAATTAGGTTGTAAATAAGCATAAAGAACAAAAATATATAAGTAGACTAACAAGTCCTTAAAACTATAGTTTAACTAACAGCGTCAAAAAAATCAAATACATAAAAAGATATTTTAGGGAGCTGAAATGATGTAAATATTTTATTTGTGTCATCGCTCAGCTGTAATCTTATAAGTAAAGTTCACTATATTTATTTTACTATGGGTTTTTAATTCCAAGGTTAAGTTTAAAAGAAAACAGTTACATAGCATTCAAACTCAGAATATTCCGGCGTGCACCATCATACTGGCCCGATTGCGCACATGTAGCGACTCCTGTGACCTTGGGATAAGAATAAGCAATGAAACTCTAATACTTGCTTAATTCTAGCTTTTTCTCTTCAAGGAAGGAAAACTGAGCACCTTTCTTCACTGGTAGCTTATCCTACGTCACTTGAGAGACAAAGGAAATCCTTGCCGCGAGGCTGCAAAGTCGAGAGTTTAGCAAAACTGTATTAATAACAGAAAATCGATTTTGTTGACAAATAAAGAGGGGATAGTATCATATTAGCAAACATCACACAGAGTTCTGAACTGTTATTTGACATATTTCTGTGTGAAGTGTTTCATAGATTTCATAAGCATTTTCGAGAGTTGTACTCTGCTAACATGTTTGCTAATTTGCTGATTGTTCAGAATAGTCCCTTTTCTAATGTAAAATGGTAGCCTATAGAAGATATACCCACAAATGAATTTGCTAATTTTATCAAGTGGCTGAGTTGAGTACAGTTAGAATCAGAATAATGCACTCATTTGCAAGTAAAAATCAGTTGAAACAATAGATGCCGACAAGAGGATGTAAGGGATTTGTGCTGTAGCATAATTTTGCACTTAATTCAAGGCTATAAGAAATATATTAAATATAACATAACAATTATTATTATTATTATTATTATTATTATTATTATTAAGGAAAGAGAAACTTTTGTCAGGGTATCTTGGTGCATTTGTTACCAGAAAAATCTTATTCGATGTCGGAAAGTGCAATGGAAATATTCCATGTATAAGTTTTACTTAATTTTATAGTTAAGTCTTTAGTATCTTATAATGTTATTTTGATTTATTACGCAATCACAATAAAATCATGATGATTACAATTTCTGAAAATAATAGTAATAGTAATAGTAATAATAATAATAATAATAATAATAATAATAATAATAATAATAATAATAATAATAATAATAATAATAATAATAATAATAAAATAGTAAACAACACCCCAAAGGAAATTCGGAAACTTAACGCATACAGCTAAAATTCCAAAGTACATGCAGGAGACAGAACTTGATCGCGTAATTTCACTACTAACTTACTTTTATCTTAAGATTTCCAGTAAAACGGTTAATTTTGGAAAGCTTTTCGGAATATTGTATTCAGCAGATTGTAACCTAAACAAAAGTAAGAACAAACAATTGGTTATTCAAAATGATATAACAGAAATAGTTTAAAAATATTATTTATTATTGTTTGACACACAAATTAGTTTCAGGCAATTCCGTTGCCAATTTAAAATCATTAACATATCAAAGTTAAGAGTGTTTTAGGGTCTAGAAAATATAATAAGGAGGGTGAAGTTTAGTGTTGTATAGGGAGTGTAAATTGTTAATTAAATGTAACTTAGGATAGTGAAGTATAGTGAGCTATAAATGAGTACAATTGGGTTGGTGAATTTGTTGGATATAATGCCTCGCAGGTAGGTAAATTTGAAACTATTGGTCATCTTGGCCTTGGTTTTTTTCCGGGGATTCTCCTGGTCACTTTTGCGAACATTTACATTCCAGGAAATTTCCGCTCTCCCATTTCCTCCCGTTGGTTCTATTATAGGATTGATTTAGAGGTAGGCTGGTGCTGTGTGCGGTGTGACGGTTACTTGTGCTTTGGAGAGATTACTCCCCCTGTATGGTGTGGAAGCGGCCCTTCTGAGAAGATCGAACTCTTTGGAGGTTTCTGAATGCTCTTAGGTACCCGGTCTATCTCTATGCCTCGCCTGCCCTCAATCTTGGCCACCCGGTGTCTCCCTCATTTCATCCCGTCTTCGAGGAGGATGGCACAAATGGCCAGCCCTTGAGCACGGCCGGAGTACTGAAAATTCCCCCTCCGTTACTAACATTCCTATCTAATCATCTTATTAGTATAGTGACTGTATTCATTTTAGTCATCTCAGTGCTGCAATCGACTATACGAAGATACAGATTAAAACTTTGACAGAGAATTTTACTGTAACAGTTAAACATTCTACTCCGACTGCTTAAGCAATGCACACATTATACTGAAAACATAAGCTCACCATTGTAATATTTCATTCTGCTGCATCCTTTATGAGAAACATCCATCTGTACTTAAAAGCAAAACAAAATACAAATATAAATCTTTATTCCTTTATTCTAAACACACACAACCAGAATCATAAATTACAGCATGAGTGTCGTGTGTGTGTGTATGTATGTACAGAACGTGCGTGCTTATCACACCCACGTTTACCTTTCTTCAATAAGTAATCTAAATTTTGTGCAAATGAAAACCTCCACTTGAACAAAATGCTTTTTTCAAAATATATAAAAAAAAGATACTTCATGGAATATTTTAAATAGTTAGAGTTAGCTTTTTTGCAGAAATTAATGCTTTAAATTGATCACGAGTCATAATTACATCTTGTCATTTGTTTGGACTCCGTTTCTGATGGGAGAGCAGAAACATCATAGGCCTGTCACTGTTCTACATAATAAATTAGATACCAGATATTCTAAAAAGTGTGAATGTACCTAAAAATGCTTACTTTTTCAGAAAGAGACCGTTTGCTGCGAAGCAAATACTATAGTGCTTAAATAATCTTTCGAAATGTTGACATCGGTTCTGGTGTTGTAGTGGTAATATACTAGTCTTGTAAACCCAAGATCGCGGGTTTGATTCCGATAAGGAGAGATGGATTTTTTCTGGCGTAAAAATCCTAATGAAATAAAGTCGCAGGTTCCGTGTTATGGAATTACGGCATATAAAAAACCTCAAACCTGAAAGAAACAAAATTTGTCGGCCGTTTCACGCTCTGAATAGAATGGAACGCTGGTGACCTGGGAGATTAACAAGAAATATTGACTTTTTCTTTTCGTATACTGATTTGCAGTTCAGTTTTGTGATACTGTAGATTAGGACCATCTTGCTTTAATAGGAACATTTCAGAAACATTCAAATTATTACAACTGCTACAATACGTTCTAATAGAGTTCCATTTATTCATAGGATTGTTATCGAGAATTGTTGGTTAATAAAAATGTAACTACTGTTTTATCTTCCACCGTAAGTACCATGGCTTACCAATCTGGATGGGCCAGAGTGGCGAGCATTCGGCAGCCGACATCGAAACCACTATACTGCATAAAGCCAGGCCCAAACAAATGCTTGGCATAGTTAAATGAAATGAAAAATGTTTGACAAAAGAGTACAAAATATGAATTATAAATAAATGTAAATTAAAATGAAAATAGACATATAATATTGCTCTGATAATCGATATGTTTCAGAAAACTATTCCTAATTATCTGATGTGCTAGAGGTTATGTAATTAAACATTTTTTTCCTAATAAAATAGAATCCAAGAATGAATCTCAGTTTGAAATGAAACTTTTTTTAAAATTAATTTCTATGGTTATACAATAAATTACACAAATAGAAAGCTGTTCAATAAACAATAGTACATTTATTTTTTGACAACAGTATCTTTACTCATCCTCATTTGATGATTTTTTTAAAGTGGTTACCGGTGGATGCAACGCATCTGTCCCAGCGTTTCTGTCATACTTCAAAGGCATGCTTAAAACAATTTTTTCACAGGTCCTTCGCTATCGCCTCTGCTGCATTTACCACTCTTTGATAATAGAAAATGCATCCCATGAAGGCTACATCCGAGCTATATTGAGGGTAAGGGACAAACAACACATTGCTTTTTGTGAAATGTTCAGCAACAACATTTGCAATGTGCGGCCGTGCATTATCGTTAAACAGCATTCAGATTGCTTCATGGGAATGTGACCTTTTGGGCGTGACAAAGCCCTGTGGAGTTTTCAAGACATCTCTATAGCATTGTCCAGTTACAGTTGTGTGTATGCAGGTGCAACATGCAGGTAAACCAATCTTTGAATATCGAAACACGAGATGGTTATAACTTTCCCAATCGAAGCAACCGCTTTTGCGTTTTAGTGTTAGTGGTGATGAAGATTTCCATGAAGAAGTTTGCTATTTACTCTCAGGATCGAAATGATGTAGCCAAGTTTCATAAGCAGTGATTACCTTTATAAGAAACTCTGCATCTTTCTGTAACACCATCTTCAACACCATGCAAACCTGCAATCCGCACTGCATGCCAATCCACCGTTCACAAACACGTTTCATATGCAACTTTTTAGTTACCCAGTGTGGGCGGCAACACAAACTGGAGCGACAGTTCCACCTCCTTTTGGAATTGATTGCCTCCCCTCTTTAAGCATTTTAAAACATTTTCGAGCTGTGTTATGGGAAAAATTGAATTCTCCATAGGCCTCCTGTATCATTTCATAGGCCACAGATGAGACAAAGCAGAATTTCAGAGCAGCACATTGTTCGTCGGTGTCATTCCCATTTTGCTGTAGGCGGAACTGAACATGTCTCAACGTGAACACCTCTCAAAGACAGGAACTGGAAGTGACTACAATGAAACTATTATATATATATATATATATATATATATATATAAATTAACACTAATAATAAAAGTAGATAAAGATAAAACACAGAGAAAGAGTCACACTTGAAACTGCTATATTTCGAACTACTGCGAGTTCTTCAATGGCAAGAATGAATGAATGGTGTTTAACGCCCGTTTTTACTACAGAGGTACCACAGGCGGTGGACACAGGTGATGAATGAAATGAAATGATATATTGGGAAAGGATTTCATGGAAGGAATCGTTCCAGGCCTAAGTTTAGGGTACCTCCCCGGCATTTGCCATTTATGAGGACTGAGGAAAACCTGGAAAAAACCTCAGTCAGGAAGGACGGTCCTGGCGGTATTCGAACCCAGACCTCCCGCTCACGAGTCCGAGACTTAACGACCTCGGCCACCCGTGGCGGTTCAATGGCAAGAAGCTAGACAATGTCTTCTTGCCATTGAAGAACTCGCAGTAGTTCGAAATATAGCAGTTTCAAGTGTGACTCTTTCTCTGTGTTTTATCTTTATCTACTTTTATTATTAGTGTTAATTTGTTACATTGTTAATAGTGTTTCTTTATTTTTATGTTTCATTAATATATATATATATATATATATATATATATATGTACACACATTACATATTACAGCTAAGAAAGTTAACATATTGTAAATTTAAATTTTAGCGCGAGAAATTATGTCTGTAAAAATTATGATTGTTTTTTGAAATACTCTAATTATAAAAAATATATTGAAAAAATTATAATTTTCCACCATTTGGCTGTCATTGTCGATACTTAATTTATAAATTGGATGAATGAATAATGAATTCCTCTCATTTTATAACATACGTCTGCCAAAACAAAGATTTCGTTAATTCTAAGTAAAAACCATTCAGGAATTTTTATTCTGTTAGTCATCTGGTGCCGATGTTTAAACTTTTGGATGTTTTTCATACTCATTAAGAACCTCCATGCTAATGCAATATTCATCAAATGTACAATAGCTCGAATGTTGCAGAACCTCATCTTCAAAGTCCAATCGAATCTATTTTCATTACTGAAACTGCTCAATATTTCAAATATATGATCTTGAACATGTTGTTAGGGAGGTAATAAGACAGTGAGAATCTTGCTTCACATAAATTCACCATGCCATACTAGTATTGCTGTAAGCTGTCCCACTTGCCTAATACACCGAGGGTGCCAAAAAATGTATACACACTTTCACAGTAGATATCTACAATATATTTCAAAGTTGGAAACAGCAATAAGTCTACTATAATTTTCTGTAAACAGGTATGACTCACATACATTATTAGACAATTACATAATATAATGGTATAATTGGACTATTCTTTTTTGAAGGAACAGTAACTGGCCCAGTGTACCTGAACATGATAGGCACATCCGCCTTACCCGCCATTCATATACTCTATGGAAATGAGAAATTTTACTTCCAACAGGATGGTACACTACCACATTAGATGTACGTGCGTACCTTGATGACAATCTTCCAGGGCACTGGATAGGACGAAGAGGTCCGATTGAGTTTCCATCGCGTTCTCCCAATCTAACTCCGTTGGACTTCTACCTATGGGGAACTCTTAAGGATGTTGTATACCGTAGAAAATCAGCCACACTGCAGCACTTTGGGAAGAAATTGAAACGGCATGTGCTGCAATTGCTAGGGCACTTTCGCAAACGTTGCTCAATCAGTAGTTCAACGTAACAGGAGTGTATCGACGCCGATGCTGGGTATTTTGAGCAACTGTTGTAACTGTAAAAGTCTAAGATGATTAGTGCTCGTCGTTTGTGAATTCAGTTTTGTTGTGTTACCACAGCTTTTTCTTTGCTTGACGTCTGTATGCATTTTTTTAGCTCTCTGTGAATCCATTAATTCAATATTTTGATGAGGGGAAATTAAATAAATAGATCTGATAAAAATTAATGTAGTATATAACAAAAACACCTTTTTTTTCATGATGACGGACGGAAATAGATGAAACACAATTAAGGCACCCGTGGACGATAGCAGTGAATTTTTTTACTTCTATCGTATTATCTCCAAATGAAAACATTTTTGGACACTTTTATTATGAAAAAGGGTTCGCATGCCCTCCATTCACATCAGAAAACACTCTGCATATCCCATTTGATGAACCAATAGGAAGCGATAAAAAATTATAGTTTGGGAGGACAACAGATTGCAGAATATCAAAAACCCGTAACATTTCAAATGTATCAGAATTGAGGAACGAGCCTGAATTGCTTCTATGTGTCAAGGTATAGGCATCGCAATACGACCGTAAAAAGTCGCGATTATTCATACCTCTAGCGTATGCTGTAAAACTTCCCAAAAATAAACTCATTGCATTTTTTTAGTGTCAATCCTTCTCTTCAGAATTTTGTGCAGAGCAGCATTACTAGCTCTAAGAATCATCGTCATTCACCATTTATCCTTGGGTCTTCTAAAGGAGCTTACTAATACGAATCTTCTATGTTCTAGATAACGTCTTTAAAGCCCCTATGAAGAGCAAGGCATAAATCAGTTATTATTGCTACATGTTAATAAAGTATTGTAAGCAATGTGACTGTACGTTATGCTAAGAGGCTTTCAAAAAGGCCAAAGAAATTTTATTACTTTCTGCCCAAATGTCTTCATCATTTTCTTGACCAAGCGAGGTGACTGAGGCTTTGACTCACGTTCAGAAGGTGCCGAGTTAAAATCCCTTGTGCCGGTCGGACTTTTCGAGGGTTCCTTTGGTCGTTTAGGCAATAGCAGGGGTGAAGTTTTCGCTTTCCCGTTTTCATTTCATTTTTCATTGCCTTGATTCTGTTAGAGGGTTGACGTGCCAGACGCGGTGACTGGTGTTGTGTGCAGCATGACGGTGACTTGCGCCATGGAAAATGTTTCTGCCCCTGCGTCTGGCATGGAAATAGCCCTTCTGAGTGTTTTGCACACCTTGTAGGGAGACTTCCACCGGTCTCGGGGTGCTGTGTATGGGAACTACGTTTTGTTTGCACGAACCCTGGCCGCCCGACGTCTTCCTTGCCTTGCTCCTTCCTCTTGGAGGAGTACGCACAAAAGTCCAACCTTTGAGCAGACTGAAGTACCAAAAATTTCTCCTCCTTCCCTTCAAATGCAACACATTTTCTTAGATGGCCTTCCATAGCTCTGGAAACTTTATCCAGCGTTCACTTAGCACGGACATAATTTATCATCTTAATACCTGGATATAGCATTATCAGTTAAGTTCTATAAAGTTAAGTAATTTTTTTAGAAAAAAAATATGCAAAATTACATTGCCCAAAACAGAAATGTTGGGAGTTTATCTGAATCAAAAATGTATTCTTAAACATACTATTATTTGCTGATGATTTATTATTAACTAATACAGAAGTTGTACTAATTTACAATTCTCCTTTCAATGTTAGGGTTACAATGGGGTCCATACAATGATTAACCACTCGTGCTTTACTTATATGGCAAATGTGCTGCTAGTTACAAATTACGGGTATCGTTTACAATCGGTAATGGAACCAAAAGTAAAATCTTTCCTCAAATATGTAGCGAATATACGTGAAGCGTCTTTTACTATTGCTGATTCAGTTTTGGACCAATCATTGTATAGCCACAGGCTTAATTAAATTTTACTTTTAATTCACAAATCTTCAATTGAATTAATTTTTCAAAAAAGAAATAAATAAAATGTACACTTTCCATTTTCATAATATCCTTAGAAGGATATCCTCCTTTTCTTGGATTTTTTCCCCAAAATATAATTAAGAATTGAATTTTATGTCATTTAGAGCTTATTGCGAATCCTGAGAATGAAGGATATCATTTGTTGATTTGATTTATTTAAGGACGCTCTTTAACATCTCAGGTCATCAGCGTCCCATTCAATTCAGGGTGTGAAACGACGGACAAATCTAGCTCAGAGGCCTCTTCTTTCAGGCTTGAGGTTCTTTTAGTGTCATAAATCTACGGTACGGGACCGACAGCTTTACTTCTCTCCCGAAAGAAGCCTACTTAAGATTTTTACGCCCGAAAAAATTCATCGACCCTGGCCGGTATTGAAGCGATCTTGAGTCTATGGGGCAAGTATAAAGTTATCAGGAATAAATCCTGCTATAATGACAAAAACTGTTTCTAATGTGTTTCAAATTCTATAATTTTAGCAGGTATAATTCCTTGTCCGTTTTAGCAGAGGAGAATTTGAAACAGCCCAATATCGTGGTCCGTCTATTGTGACATCTTCGTAAAAATATACGCATCATTTGCTGCAGTTTCCACCGAGGAATGAAGCGAATTCTTTGGGGAACATTATGTTTAATTTATTTCAGCTTCGACTGAAAGAAAGAGCTGAATTCTTAGAATTAATCTATTACTATGCATAATAATCATAATGCTAAGCTATATCACAATTAATGAACCTTTCCATACAATATTCTTCTGTAGACTTGTAATGTGTGTTCTCGCTTGCTGAATACTCTGCAAGATTTAAACAATTGGGAGCATAAAGCGCTGGTGGTCGATGCTTGTATAGCTCTTCTATTATATAAGCAATTTTATTTTAAAATTTAAGGCCATAGAATCGACAGTTTTAAAGGTTTATTATATTATTAATGACGTCTAATGAGATTACAGATCACAAAAGGAGACTTTACCAGGTAACAAAATCTGCAGAATGGTAGGCGGAAGAAAAAAAATCAATAGAAGACTTGCAATATACCCAGTTAATAATATTAAATTTAAATAATGTCTGATTAAATAAGTTTTACCGGTACAATAATCGTTGACATTAGCATAATGAGAAATGGTTATTTTAAAACCTGTGAAACAAAGGGAATTATTTCAATATTAATTGAAGAAAAATGTTAATTTTATGATATGCCAACTTGGTTCGCGCGAAGAATTTGTTAAGAAATTTCAGCTTATTGGAACCATTTTCAAGTGGATAAAGGAAAGATTTTTTTTTCTTTGTCACTAACACTTCCAACATCTAATGTGCACTGCTGTAAGCTTTTCTAGCAATAAACGAAAGTGTTTAATAATAATAATATATAAATAGAATGATCTTTAACAGTAAAATGTTAACTTTGAAGATCAGCTGCCAAAATGTCATTCAGAAAGCTTGTCCCAATTACTTTATTTTTTAATTTACGGAAGTTATTTAACATCCCAGGTCAGCGTTCCATTCAAATCAGGACGTGAAAAGGACGACAAATTTTGCTCAGAGGGCTCTTCTTTTAGGCTTGAGGTTCATTATCGTGCCGTAAATGTACGACACGGAACCCACGGCTTTACTTCCCTTCCGAAGGAAATCACACTTAGAAGTTTTACACCCGAAAAAATCGATCGAACCCGAGAGTTTGAGTTTAGGATACAAGTATGGTTACCCCCACACCACCAAGACCGAATGTTCGACCTACGACCAAGTATGCACTCGCTAGAATAATACAATCAATAAGTGCAGGACATTTCTTTCCCAAAATTAGTGACAGGCGCGAAGAAGGCGTTTATTGTTATGCAGCATGTGAGAGTAACCTTACTTATATGTTCTTTTGAATCATTTCACAAGGGCATTACTAGCGTTGATGAGATATATATCAATTTTATTTACTTATTAAGCTTTAATAACTCTTGTCGACAGAAGTAGTTGTTTGGGACAATCAACCGAATGGGCCTCGGTTAATCTACGCCTGCACTTTCGCATTACACACGTCGCATTAGATTGATTTCCAAAGCAATGAGCTACACATACAATTTGTAATATTACATCATATAGTCCGCGATAACGTATCAACTAACTATGCAATTTCCTTTTTGATGAAAAAATCTGAGAAAGATGAAAATTAACTATATATATATTAAATGTATCTCGTTTTATTATATTAGGTAATTCAATTATTTAATAGTTGGCGCGATGGCGCTAAACCATCGTCGTACAACACGGATTAACTGAATCGCTACGGAGGCTTTGAAATTTATGCCACTAAGTCCAGTATTGCAGTTCAGGCTTAAGTTTAGTTAGGAGCTTAAGCTGGAACTTAAGCTACATATGTATTTTACATTATACAAATTAATGATAAGCTTCACTTAACTGACTCTGGGCTTAAGCTGAGGAGGAGCATGGTTTAAGCTGGGTTATTATTGTATGTCAGAATGTTTTCGGAAGATATAAGTGACAAAGAAATTCAGTTTCTTCTACCTCAAAATTGAAAGGATAGCAAGACCAAGAACATTTAGAACATGTTCAGATCATTATAATTCTGAATTAAAAATAGAGAGCAATTCTATAGAGAAGAAAATTTCCCCTTGTCATAGGATCATTAGACTGTACGCACGTGAAAATTACATCGCCAGGGGGAGAAAATGCAGAGGTTCATCGTAACCGAAAGTTTTTTCTTCTTCTTTCTTTCTTTTAATGTACAGACTTTGTATGACACAGAATTGAAGATTACTGATATTGTGGCTCGGTGGCCAGGGTCAAGCCACGATTCCACTAGCTTTATCTGTATTAAGAACACGTTTTTAAAATGGTGAAATTGAGGACGGTAGTCTAATCCTTGCTGATAGTGGTTATCCAAACAAACCTTATTTAATGACGCCACTAGCCAACTGCAATTCTTCTGAAGAGCATTTATTCAACGAATCACTGATTAGAACGAGAAATTGCGTTGAACGTATTTACGGTGTGTGGAACAGAAGATTGGCATCTGGCTCCATATTAGCGAAATTCAAAGCGTGGTTGTCGCTACAGCTGTTTTGCTCAACATATGCTGTATTAATAAAGAAAGTATCTTACCAACACTATAATATGCAGTAGAAGTAAGTAATGCTGGACCCCATGGAAGAGAAATCGTGCACTATGACAATAATGTACAAATACACTCATCACTGATTACTTAAGAAACATGCGATGACATCACGACCAATACCAGAAATCAAGCTGTAAATTTATTACTACACTTCAAGAATGCAAAACTTTACAACTGTTTCCTCAACAATTCTTTTCGAAATTCAGTTTATGTACATTCATTTCGTGCAGTTCATTCATATGTTGTATAACGTTGTATTTTAACTTCACAGAATCGTAAACAATAAACAAGACAAAAAAAAAAAAAAGACAAACGTTGAACTAACTGCGCATGCCCATGCATTGCCAACTTCAGCCATCTCAAACGATGTTCAGCTTACCAAAGCTAAAGTTTATAGCGTAACTGTAAAACTCGAGGAGTTTAAGCGTCAACCTTAAGCTGAAAGAAAGTTTAGCTAAGCTAGGGCTTAAGCTTAACTATAAGACCGGGCCTAAATGTCGTATGAACAGTGAAAGAGACAAGTCCCTAATTCTAAAGTAAAGTACTAGAATACTAAATGGCAAATACAGGTCTAATTATCCCATAACGAGCATTTATTTATGTTGTATATCCGTACCAAGTCCACTCGTACTGTCAGAAAAGTATTTGAAGAGAAATTCCCAAGTGATCGAGTTCCAAGTCGTAATGTAATTCATAAAAATAATGGATTATTTCACAAACAGATATCAGAATGGTGAAAAATGAAGGCAGGCAGTTTCAGTATCTTCTTGCGTGATATGAGTGAGACCACAACATTCAAGTGCATTAGAATTTGTTAGAATATCACTTGAAGTTTATACCACCCACTCTTATTTTATTTCGACCTATACGCGACCGTGAGCTATGGTTTATCAGCTGATTCAGTGCCTACCGCCGCTTTTGTCATTAGATAATTGAGTGATCCTGCATTTTGAGATACAATATTGGCGAATTATCATAACTGCTGAATTTTTTGTCGCAATTTTTAATGTTTTATCGTCAATTGCACAATATTCATAATACTCGAAGAATTTTGTTTTTCCTAAAAATTCAAAACATTTGTTTTCTAAGTTGTATTATGATATCTAGTAGATCTGCTCAGCAGCAAATATACGCCACAAGTGGCCGAGGTCGTTAAAGCGCGGACTCGTGAGCGAAAAGTCTGGGGTTCGAATCCCGCCAGAACCGTCCTCCCTGACTGAGTTTTTTTCCAGGTTTTCCTCAGTCCTCATAACTGACAAATGCCGGGGAAGTTCCCTAAACTTAGGCCTGGAACGTTTCCTTCCTTTAAAATAAATCCTTTCTCAATTTATCATTTCATTTCATGTATCACCAGTGTCCACCGCCTGTGGTGCTTCAGTAGTAAAAACGGGCGTTAAACACAATTCAAAAAAAAAAAAAAAAAAAAACCAGCAAATATAACAGTGTCTAAAAGGGAAATTTGCATGTTCGACAATAAAGTTGTTAAATGCTTATAAGTTATATCGTTTTAGTGGAAATTTGTGTGAAATTATAAATTCATATATTTTTGGTTTTAAGTTTTAAGGTTGTTGAATTGTTAAACCATATTTTGGGCTGATATTGCATCTTACATCTGAAAACTTGTCAGTCTAAATAAGTATCTATTGAAAATAAATGTAATTAAACTAAATAAAATCCACTAAGATATTGAGGAAAAGGTTTAGAACAAATGTTGATTATATTTTCGGTTTCACCCCTTACCACCCTCTACCTTTTGATGCTTACATTTTAAACAGGATTCATTCATCACATCTTTTTTTTTTTTTTTTTTTTTTTTTTTTAATAATTACCTTGCAACCTGCAAATTATTGTTTGAATTTGGACAGAATAAAACTACAAAAGTATTGAGCACGTAAGGTAAGTAATATTTATTTGCTCTAGAAGAAAGAACAGAACGCAAGCAGAATAGTCGGAATTTATAAAATAGCTTCTATTACTGCAATATTACTCAAAAATAAGTATGTTTATTGCACAAATAACGAACTTCATTTTTTAAAATTTAATATATCGCTATTTGAAATTTTGATTTGGGTAAAGCGAAGTAGTGAAACCTAAAATATAATCAACATATTTTTTTTTAACTTTCCTCTCAGTATCTAAATTGGCATTTTTTAATTAAATTAAATGGTAGCTGTTCAGACTGGCAAAGAGTGACAGATTAATTTTTAAATTATTATTTTCTGTTATATAGCCTTTAACATATCCACCAATCCTAATTATGCTGTCTTAATAGGTATATTTTACCATTTCTATCAAACACTAGATATAATTTTCTGGTATAATTTTTCTGCAAAATTAATACTGTTTATTCATCAATTTGGAGTTCCAGTATTTAAATGCTATGAAAATACACAAATGTCAAGATGAGAGGGGCACTAAATCCAGAAGGAAAAGGCACTGATTTTTAAAGAATTATAACCCCCACCCCACTTGTATCGGTGTGTCGTGAAATCGTCAGGGAAGGAGTGGGGAGGGAAAGAAATGTACGTGGTGTCCTGCGCTGTTCTTGTGGAGCCCTCCCCTAAGACATTTCCACCCCTCCTGCCACCGTGCAAATCTAATTGGTATCGCCGCCCCCTAGTACTACGTACCAGTTTGGCAGTGTGCGACCTTCTTCCCCCCATACCATTCTATCCATCTATCCATCGCATCATCTGGCGGCGGCAGGCCAGTGCCGTGCGCGCGGGCTGCCAGACCGGATCGAGTCAAGCTACAGCGGTAGTAGTATACTACGAAACAGAGTCGGCAGCGGTACATACACGCTAGACCAAGGAGCATCGTTGGTGTTCGTGTGTGTGAGTACGAAAATTCAGAGCACAAGGAGGAGGAGGAAGGGTAAAGGCGGGTGGCGGGGCGGCAAGACAAGTAGGCGGGCAGAGACAGAAAGAAGTGCAGTAGTGGTAGTGGTGGTGGTGGTGGTGGTAGCAGCCTGCCGAGAGCGGCCTTCTTCAAAAAGAGAGAACCTCCCACTACATCATCGTTCACCGTCATTTCGACAACACGTCGGAGAGCGCCGATTGCTGGCCCCACGCGCCGCCGATGGCATTGGTGAAAAAAATCGAGAACATCTTACTTTGGCGTTAAGAAATCCAAGTTCACAAAATCTAGAATAGGTCACGGTGTTTTCCTGCTGTGAGAACCAAGTGCTCTTGTCTACGAGAGGGGCGTGGTTATTCCTACCAGAAGTGCAGAGAAGAGTACACATTTAACACAGTAAGACATCAAATATCTGCTAAATTATTCCGATAAGGTTTGATGACCTTGTACAACGAACTTCGGAGAAGTCCTCGAGAGTAGCTTACTAGAGATTCGTCACCATAGGCTAATTACCTTTGCAGAGCCATGTCTTCCCCGACACGGTTACGTCGCATACTTAATGTGAATTCTATATGTTCTGGGCCACCCTGCAGGTCCATCGACAACCACCTCTTTTCCGTGTCGACCTCTTACTTACCGACCATGCTAAAAACGACTTTTCAGTTCTGTACGCATCTCAGAAGAAATCTAGAATAAGTCGAATCGAAGACAATTCGCTCCTCGATCGCTTGCACCTCGCTTTTCCGGTTCTTCGTCGATAAACATTTGAGTGTTTTAGTTACAGCAGGAGAACCCGAGAAAGCGTGGGCAGAAGCTCGAAAAAGAAGCAAACAACACAACTAGAGGATCTGATGGCTATGACGGCACTGCGGGGCAAGTTTCTAAACGCGATAATAAGAGGGGCAAGAAGCATCAGCGGGAACGACGGGGCGTGTTGCACGAGGACGAGGGGTCGAGGGACGCTTTGCGACAAAGTGATATTCCTGGCGGCTGTCTTCATCCTGGTCGTGTTGTCGGGCTCCTGCACCGACAGGAACATCCTGGTGACGGCGGCACCTCTGCGAGGACGGCGAGCGACGGCGTCGCCCGGCACGAGATCTCCCGCAACAACATGTCCCGAGGAAGACGTTGGCGTCAAAGCCTACCTCGCCCAGACCGTGTTCGAAGGGAAGGCGAGGTCCAGGAGTCCGGTCCGGGACGGGGTGTACAACGTCACCTTCGTCGTACAACAGGTGTACAAGGGAGGCGAACAGGGATTCGTGCACAGTCAAGTGCGGCTGCAGTTCGCCGAAAAGTCTGTAGGTTACGCTCACATGTGCAATGACGACAGTAATACCAACAGTGTTGTGAAGGCAAATATTAAACGTGGTGGCAAGTACATCGTATTTGTTGATAAGCTCGAACAACACATTTTTAAGGCCCGCGGCGAGCCCGCCAAACGCAACGATAAGAACGTCAAGGCTGTCAAAGACCTCCTCTGCCATAATTGTGGTAAGTCGTGTTTTCTTTCTTTCTCTCTGTAAGTTATTAGTACGGCTTAATTAATAAGACCGGCATGACTACACACCTTCGTTTATGAGCTCATCATTAACGTGCGTCACGGCTTGCCGGTACACCCGTTGTATTTTTCTGCACTTAAAAATGTCTCCGTTGTTCTTTGTAACGAAAGTTATTTCTCGAAACTCAGTTTCAGAGAACAGAAGCTTTTAAGTTGCTAGCAGCAACAGAACCAAAAACAAATAAAAACATCTGAATGATGATTTAAAGAGCAGAGAGGTTAGAAATAACAGAGCAGACGAAGTTCAACTTCATCCCTTTAAAATTCGATGCATATACAACCACGTAATAAACCTCTAACAAGTTAAAATGCTTGTAAGTGAAAGGAAAAAAGATCATTTATTTAGATTTAAGCGTGAGTTGCAGCATTCTTTTTCATCACTCTGGTATTCTAGTTAGTACTTAAAAATGTCAAACTTCGCCAAGATTTTAGTACTTAAAAATGTCAAACTTCGCCAAGATTATCTGTAGAGTAAACATTATCATACTTAAAGTGAGCTTTCTGCAATGTTTTTAATAACAATTCAAAGATCTAAATAAAATTGAAGTATATTGTTTCCGCTTTTCAATTAATAGTTAAATTTATGAAAAATGTTCTAATATAAGGTGCAAATCACTCTAATAAACTTTTCTTGCATTATTTCGTCACAAATGCATTTAAAGCTTTAAAAGGAAGAATAAGTTCCATCTCATGTAACATATCTCCAAAAATCTTTATAGCAGCACGACTGTGTTAGATACAAATTGGAGAGAAGTCCAAAATATCTCTAACGCTGATATTTACCGCATACAAAGTTTTGTAAAAATAAGGCGATATTTTCAGCTTGAGTTTCGCATTGCCAGGAAATGTTCTCTCTTTTCGAACAAAACATGTGGGGTTCAGTTGTCATGAGTAAAGAGGCAATTAATTTGTCAAACCTATAGATTCTTTTTCCTGCAGGCACAGAAAACAAGATTTACAGACTTAGAGTAAATCGCATTAATACAATGGAGACCCATTCACCAGCCAATGGGCCAAGTCCTTTCCCAGCCTCCCGCTGGCTGCGAGGTTTACGTCTCATTTCACAGATTAAATTTTATAAATCCGGTAAAAAGGGGCCGTCCTGCATGTCTCGACCGCCCTTCGCATTTCATTTGGAACCCTCGCCACCCCTGCTAGTCACAACATCTGTCCCTCGCCATTCATGGTACACACAAATTCGACACAATGGCACTCTCGCACACCCCTTGTTGCAAGCAAAACATAAAACGATTTGGCTTTCTGCGATTGAAATCTTACGTCTCAGAGTTTTCAGAGTTTAGTTTAGCTCTTCATCACAAACAAGACCCTTCTGGGATAATGGTGACATGGTGATTTATTTGCCAAGTGTCTGTAATTTGTAACATAGTTTATTAATAATATACCATATATAGATACAAGGTTTCTATAAAATTATAATTTTCAATTATATTAGCAGCCAAAAATGTTTTATTATGATATATGAAGATACTGTTCTGTATCTAAAATAAAGTAGAAAGAAGAACTTGTAAATATTTTTTGCATCCATTGAGGGTTTATGCAACCAAAGGACATACGAAATTAAAACATGTTAATACCAATTTTATACTCATTTATAAATAACCCCAGGAAATAAATAGGAAATGTAGATAATGCTACATTATTGTCTGTTTCGTTTGTATATCACAGATAAGTCCGGTTTAAATGTGCATTCTATTTAAATTAATAAGAGACATCTATCGTTGTAAAAATATGCGTTTTATTGCCAATTTTGTAGGCTAGCTATTTATTTATTCATAATCTTAAGTATTGATGAGCTATAAATTAAATAACATCATATCAGTTTCCTCAGCGTCAAATACACTCTTTAATTTCAAGGAATATCACCTAATAAATGAAAATTTAATTATATTTTTCATTTGTTTAATTTTATTATAGCTTAATAAAATTTTATTTACTATTATTTTATTCGTATAATTTGATTGGCATAGATACATTTCAGTCAATATTTTAATTAATTTCTTTAAGGTTTTAGTACATAGGTATGAACATTTATTTGCAAATGAACTAAATATTTTATGAAATATAATATATTTATCATATCTTTTTATTGACAAAAATTAACAATACTGTCATAGGCAATTCACAAGAGGTTTTATTTACTTTTGAAAGAATTAATGAATGCACTTCGTAAATTTATCGTAAAATTAAAACCTCTGTTGATATTTTCTTTAATAATACATTTTTAAATTATATTTCCGCTATTAGGAAATCGCACTAGCGGTAGGGTATCATAGAAAGATCGATTTGTCCGCTTAGCTGAATGTCAGAATGAATTGAATAACTATTCAATTTGGTGGTGAGCTGTTTAAAATGACTGTATCATAAAGAAACACAATTTTTGAATATCAAAAATATGTGCTTTCGTTTTTTTTTGGAGGTGAAAAGAATAAATTGTTCGCAAGAAGATAATTTCAAAACTTACACCAAACTACTGCTGCATTCACCTATTCCTATGCCATATATTAAAAGCTTTGCAAAAGATCCTTGTAAATATTTTATAACTTTTTCAGTGTCTCATTCTTTAATTGTGAGTCTTTTCTGCAAAACAGATTTGGGGATAGTAATTTAACGTAATCTAGAACTATTAACGCTGTTGATAACACAAAATCAAAAGCATTTCCTGTTTTAAATATGGTGTTGCCAGTGAAATAATTTAAGTAATTGTTTAATTTATATCCAGCAAGTAAAAATATAACAATAAAATAACTCTCAACTACAGCCTCGGTGCCAAGAACTTCTGTGAAAAATTTGAATCAATATATTAAAATTGTCCAAATTAGTAATTATATTTTATTTAAATCCTGTGTGATACATTTTAAATATCTTAAATGACTTAATAAACGGTTGTAACGAATATAATAACAAAATATGTATCATATCACGTTTCTTTCATCTTTAAGCTTAAAGAACAACCTAAAATAAATAAATAAATAAATAATAAAAGTCAGATTACCGCTAAAAGCTAGAATCTATGTCCCTCAATAACGGGCCAGTTCTATCACAGAAAGTTACTGCTCGTACGTACGTTTTAAGTATCTAAGACTCGAAGTTGCTGAATAGTGTTTAACGCCCCTTTTTACTACTGAGGCACCGCAGGTAGAAATGTCAGTTTTACGAGAAAGAATTCCTCAAGATTCAAACGCGCGGTGTGTGTGTATGAAGCCAACGATGGTACAACGGAAAATACATAGACTATCAAAATGTTCACCATTACCATTTGCTATTTCATTGTCAACCAAAACTTTATGCCTAGTCGTCAAAAACGGCGTAAGCATCACTTTAAAATGTCAAAAGGTTTTAAATAGGAAATTAAAAAATATAAGTTCTCTCTTGTAAAATCTGTTTTTGTATTAAATTAACGTTCTGAGTCTTTGGAATTTGGTTTAAATTTTTGTCTTTCTGGAAAATCAGATGCATTGTGAAAAAAAAAAATACTTTCAGACAAGTTAGGTAAATCCGACGTATATGAAAAACAATGTTGGCAGCTTCCAAGGAAAAAAGAACTCAAAGTGTGTCACACTCTCTTAACTCAAAACTAGAGATTGGAATACGATGTTTGTTTAAGAGAAAAGAAAGCAGTACATAACATACTTGTGTGTACATGGCGTGTTCATTCTAGATCTATAACTGTAAATAAAATAAACGTTTTGAGTTCCAGAGACGTTAATGGTGATGATAAAATATATTGATAGCGGTTTTCATTAAATTAAATGAATTATCAAAGCTATTATCCACATATAATTAATTTAATATAATGCATTTTAAAAAGAATAGCCTAGTAAATGTAACTTAGTTATTACTTGAAGCTCTTATATTTAGATTCCAGTAGAAAAATTCCACCAGGTTAATGTTACAGTTTACATAATACATAATTATAATAGTTTAATATAAAAATTGCAGAAAATTTCCATTTATAAACTTGAGCTGAATTTAACAAGAATATCACTATACTTGAAAATGATTCAGAGTATCGTGGATTATACAGGATGCGATAAACAATGTGCAAAAATTGCACAGTAGAAAGACAGTACTAAACTAAGGCTTTTGAGGTTAGGAACTTGGATTCGCTGATGCTGTATAACAACAGGAGCAGAATCATAATTGCAATCTGACGTGAAACATCCTCATTTGCCAGTCAAAATGTAATGTAACTCACACGACAACAGTGTACATACCATTTCAACTAATGAGTACTGGTACACAATGAGAAACTAAATGATACATGCGCTTATTTAATTTATGTACCGTGGCGGCCACCGCGTTGGTCTATCGCGCCCGATCCATCTGTCAGCAAATGTTCTGTTTAGGTGATTTTCAGCTGCAAGGGGAAAATGTGCAGGGGCACCATCATGTTAGAATCATATGTTTCGCTTAATTTCAAGATGAGCGTTCGGAAATTACCGTACCATCCAAGATGTTTCAAAACACAAATGCTCTACAAGAGTGCGTTTTGTTAACATGTGACTAGTATTGTACAAGAGTGCGTTTTGTTAACATCTGCCGCGCCACAAACAAATTTTACAATCTGAGACTCTAACAAGACGGATTTAATGTTGAGTATGTAGCGAGCTGCAAGTGAAAAATGTGAATGGGCGCCTTAATGTTGGAACCATTGGTTTCTAGCCGAGTTTTCGGTATTACCGTACCATCCAGCAGGCTTCAAAACACAAATGCTGCATTGAACATCAGACACACCTAGCGACAGTGACTAGTATTGTACAAGAGAGCCTTTTGTTTAATCTGGCACGCTACAAACCAATTTCACACTCTGAGACTATGCTGTTATCCCTATGATCAATAAAATAAATATATCGAGTTAAAAAATCAATCAATTTATTATCTATACCCTAATACTGGGAAAAAATCATTAAATACAATATAGATACCACGTAACGTGATGGATTTAATGTTGAGTCTATAGCGCAGTTAAAACGCTTCCTCGATTGCTTGTTCCTATCCACAAAATGCGTATTGCCTATTTACTCCACACCCGCACCCAATATATTATTACCATTTCGTGTGAACAAGAGTTCCCTACATACCTAGAAGAGATATAATAGCCTAGTATCACTAAAGGTAGTTATATAAGATGTGTATAGTTGTAACAATTTGCTTTTGCAATAAGATTTTGGTAGAAAATTAAAGTATCGTACTTTACAATAGAACAGATCCGAACCTCTTACGATTTTACGATTCTGTCCCCATCCTACTCCTCTGTTAGTGAGAAGAGTAGACATTTTAACAAGACTGCATACTGCTTTTGTTATTGACAATGTTTGGCGATGAGAACAGAAGCAACCGAAGAGACATATAAAGAGACCATTATCATCATCTCTACGAGATAGATCTTGAATCCCTTCCATCTCAGATTTACAACACTTGTACTCTCGTTAGCGCCTCCTTAGTCTCAACACTGTTCTAAATTCTGTAGATTAAAATTCCAACATTTTATTTGGCAGGCGACTCATTCTTTAAATGTATCAGTACTAATGCGTCATCACGTTTAGTTCTTCTGTATTGGATTGTTCTCACTAACATAAAGAAATGTTATTATTGTCAGGCCATATGAAGTTTTAGACTGTCCCTTTTCTTAATGTTTGAACACTTAAGGATTTAATTAATCTTAATTCTACATCATTAGTCTTAATATGATGCATTTTACTTATTTTAACCAACTATTTGGAATTAAACGGATTTTTGATTTTGTGTTGAAGTTAAATTCTCTTCACAAATGCTATTTCTTTAGTCTGCTGTATATTTTAATATATTATGATTGTTCATAATTTTATTAAATATGAAAATTTATTTCTGAGTTTGATAAAAATCGGAAAATCCATAACTAATCAACCTAACCTAACCTAACCTAACCTAACCTAACCTCACCTAACCTAACCCAAAGAGGTACCTTAAAACTAAAAAAATAATTATTTTTGGTATAATATATACCTTTGCAGAACCCTCTATGATCTTTAACCATAACCGCCACAAACACTGTTTCCTGTGTTTAGTTTAATAATATTATTATTGCATATAATTTTATAAACAACTCTAATCAAATTGATTGGTATAAATGTATTAATTAATACTGAGTTGCAACACCCCCTTTTCCTCTAATTTTAGTATTAAGCGGTTTTTACGTGTTGTAAAACAATTATGTAAATACAGCAAGGCACATTTAAAATTTTCCATTCACAAGTCGGCGCTTAGTGGCGCGATCCCTTTTCCTCTTGACCGGTTTCACTGTTTTTAAAACTTGGTAGTAGAAATAAACGAATGAATTCATTTCCATCCTCCTTACAGAAGTTACTGAAAGCGTTCCTTATTTTGTACAGCACACAGTCGACGTCTTCGTAAGAAACTGGCATTTGCTTTCGTTAGTTCTTTTGCACTAATAGACCTAATTTTTGGCCACTACTTCTAGCATCTTCTGTAAGAATGACGAGTACGAATTCATGTCTTTTAATTGTATTATTCCAGTTTTAAAAAGTTGACGTGTTTTGACGCCGTGAGTTCCCGGCAATAGCGGGCACTGATGCATAGGTGACCGAGTTGTGGATGGAAGAATTTAAACGTGTCTCACTGTATATTAAACTCTCCATTACTGTCAGCTTATAAACCGCATATTTATTGCTTTTCAATATTAATTTTGGGTTTACATCACTTTTAGTAGTATTGCTAATTCTCCTCCATTCTCCAGGAATATTATATATAGAGAGAAATATGCACATATTGGTTTATATACACTAAACGTTAATATATTGTGCACCAAGTACAACATTTTTACATTCATTATTTCATTCCCTCTCCGAAAAGTACTGCCAGCGTCCGTGCTTCTCTCCATAGAATGTTTGTATATCTTAAACAGCTTTCAATATGGTAAATACATGCAAAATATAAAGAAAAGACTCTAAAATAGTTTACATTTTTTTTAATTATTCTTTTTCGTATTTTTCTATGTAGCCTGAAATTGAAGATTGTAAATGCATTTTATTAGAAAAAGTTTAGATAAGTGGAAACTTTTAAAATTGCACTTTGACTGTTAAACGACAACCGGCGTTCAATAATCACCTCTTCCAGTGCATAATAAGAATGGCCAGGGAAAAGTGTTCCTTGTTTATACTGATATTAGCAGATAACTTGAACTAAAAACTTTTAAGGTCTTATTTAGGTTGTTATTTATTTTAGATTTGTCATCTGTCAAAGGTCTTCTAAATAGTACCTGCAGTTAGATACAGAACAAATTTAAAGCCCAATGCCTAACGCATGCTCTTTAAGTTTAAATAGAATTAGAAATTAAATCGCCCAATAGCCAAGTACCTGAACCACAATGGCGGAGATTTCTTTTATTGAGAATTTTTTTTTCTTTACCCTCTTGATGGTAAAATGTCTAGACGCTTCAAAGTCCATACTCAAGTGGTTCGAATATAATGAAACAACTACCTTGAATTTTGGAGCAGCGGTTATTGTTGTAAGGGTTTACACTATTTATCAGTAAAAAAGTTGCAGCGAAAAGGAACCGCGAAATGCCCCAGTACCACTAACATATGCATATCCAAACAAGTTCTAATCTCGCGTATGATTGCCGCATAGCGGTGAACCTGTCCGTTTTCAAAACCGCAAACACGAGAAGGATTTTGCGGCAGAGATGTGCCAAGTTGAACTTCCTCGTACTGGGTGATCGTGTCGGCATGATGCAATAGTCACGTGGTTCATTAAATGGGTGCTGGAGTGTCTCGGATTACGAGACACGCGTTCCTTCCTTTTCCCGTGAAGGAATTCGACACACGGTGTACAGTGTGCATGAGGAACGCACTTACGATTCTTATTTGAATAAAAGTATACAATGTGGAACGTCTAACGCAGCTCTTACAGTTTTTGACCTTATGCCAAGTAGAAGCTTTCTATTTTTCTGTAGAGAGGGGAACTTTGTATTTCTTTCTTCTTCCCACATTTCCACTTCCTCTTCCTTCTTGTGCAGTGTGATCAGTTTGCTATCCTACAAATAGCATGACAGCACTGTTGCTAATCATGCTATATTTTTCAGTTACCTACTCTTTTCTCCACAGCTAGGGATACAATTTATTATAAGCATAAAATGATAAGGTAAAAAAAGTAGATTTATGACGCCTGAATCGGCCGTTTTATGCCCTAAATTGAAAGGTACGCTGATGACCTGAGATGTTAAAGAGCGTCCGAAAATAAACCAAATCAACAACAATACATTAATCGTAATTACTGATATACATAGTATAGTTTCTTATTCTTACTAGAAGTTGAAGACATGTTGTAAGGTTCCTTTCTACGTTTATATAAATTCTAATTTCCTATTCACATAATATTATTTTATCTAAAAGCGGTTTAATTTTTCATTTGCTGTTAATTTGAAGGACAATATCACCTTGTATTTTACATTCCTCTAAATATGATTTTATTTCCATTCCCCTTTAATAATTCAAGTAGATCGTTGAATTTATAAATATGCCACAAATTCAAAAATGATAACTGTTACTCTTATATTTACATATGCACATATATGCATACGTTTATTTTCACGTTTTTTAGTGCGGGAAATTGACTTTGTTATTTTTATACATATAAAATTCACCGTATTCTCCTTCGGTTATCTCGTGTTTGTTTATGTAATTAACGACCGCTCTCTCTCTTTCCCAAGGCACAATAACTGCTGCCAGCTGATCTTTGAAAGGTAGTCCATGAAACATTTATTTTCTGACCTCTTTTATTTTTAAATACTCTTGATGCTTAGCATTTGGCAGATCAATTACTAGAGTCTCCATCTGGATACACATTAAGTGCTCGTCAATAGCAGAACGGAGATCGTGTGTCCATTTGTACAGTACCGCCTAGCAATACTCCATGCACAGCTACGGGTTGCTTGAACTTTTCGGTGTTTAAATGTAGGTTCTAGTAATAACCAATTTCCAATTTGAATATTGCACCACACTTAATGTTTTTTGTTTTTTGTTTTTAAAATGTATATTGTGCGTAAAATTAGCTCCATAAAAGTTTGAATGGATGTCAATAGAAAACTCTCAGCTCAAACATAAGTTAAAGTTATGGTTCCTCTTTCAATAACTGTCGCATAGCAACGAATTAACAGCATGTCATGGTTATTGTTTAAACAGTTATAGCATGTCGTTTAAATTTCTGTGGAAAGAGACGAGTTTGAAAGACAGTACATATATATTTCTTCATAGCCTTATACAGCCCCATATGGGCCTTAGCTTACTGCGACGACCGCTGCATCTTCTACTTCTATCCATTGGTAGAGGGCAGTATTGCAGGGGGGCATGTGATCAGCACACCGCATCCCGCCGATCGCTTTATCGCGGCTTACTAGATCGAAGATGGCCACCTCTCTATCCGGCAGCTTCCCAATTGTCCTCACGAGGCTGGGTGGACCCTGTTCCAGTCCTCACTATTTTAGAAAAATTCCTAAGTAGGACCGGGATCGAACTCGGGTCTCCCGGCCCGCAGTCAGCTAACACTAGACTAAGAAGATATTCCAGTATATATATATATATATATATATATATATATATAATTGTTGTTACTTCCCAAAAATGTAGGGTTACTCAGCGACAGTGAATCACACTGCTATATAGTAGCGGAGCAGGAACAGACGTTGTTTGTATGTCAACTGTCGTGCCTGAGTTAGTTCCTGGAGTTTTCCTTGCCATTAAAAGGTGAATACCAGGTAACAATAACTGCGAACTAATTTAGAACCTCATTTCTTTCATTCTGCTCATCTTCGTGAAGAAACATTATCAATTGGCGCGATGTTAACACTTAAAAATGTTTTGAACACCATTGCTTGTTATGCTTATTGCTTTGCTCAGATATATGTTGATACTTAGTGCAGTGTTCTGTTAATATACCTACCATGTCTTTTAAGAGTAGTTGTAGCTTTGAAATTCGTGGTTTCATTTGCATGCCTCCTGTCTAAACTCTACTAACAGTGTACAAATTCTTTGTTAATATGGATTTTTTATCTCTCAACGATACAGCTCAATGATTTAATGATTTGCATCTGTTCTCACAGCATTAAGGCCTGAATGTATGCACAGGCTGCTCTACAAACGATTATCGAATAATACACAGGAATGGTATGATGCCCCATCGTGAATGAACCATAATAGTGATGGAGAGGAAAATATTCCAGCAGATCTATAGAATTGTTTTTTTATGCATATTGGCATGCAGGTCTCCCGTGTTCATCTTATTTGTGCAAACTTAAACTACATAACATGGTCTGATTGTGAAAATACTGCGTACATCTATGACCTTTACATACCAGCCAATAGTCAAGAGCGAGCATGGCTATTGGGATTATTAGAACGGACTTAAAGGCTACGACAGTGTTAAAAAAAAAAGCGAATGTGGCACAAAGTGCTAAAACTAATTAGTTTAAGGTAAGTTCTTAGCTTGAAATTTTTATGTGGGTGTAAGCATTTTATGGTCTTGCTTTGCTGCTTGGCATCCATAAAAGGAACAAGTTTCGTGTACATGTTATTAGTCTAATGCCACACTTACGCGGGGGAAGGGTCTCCTAAACCTCGAAACGTTCCCCTTATTTGTGATTTATATCATTACCTCTTCATGCTACTTGACATGCTAATGTTTGAAACGATGCCCAAGTGTTTTTTATGAGTCCTTCATGCCATGTGGAATTTTAAACTTTGTACTTATCAGATGTTACTCAGTACTGGAAGAAACCCCCCCCCCCAAAAAAAAAAACTTAGGGTTTGCAGAGATGCAAAGCACAGAAGCTGAATGTGTAATATCACAAATAAGTTTATTACGAAGTCTTTAAAACTCCAGTTATCAATTACAAAGATTGAACTTCATTCGTTTTTTAATTTCACTTTCTTGCTGTTTTAAACACCCAACCCTTTATTTTGTCGTCCGAAGTTCAAAATTCTTTATATTTAACTTTTATAACTTTTAATATTATAATTTTTCTTATTTTATAGTTTGTTTTTGTACAATTGGTGAATTCACTAATATTTTTTAAAATTTTTCATTTTTGGGGATTGAGATTTGCTTTTGGCCTTTTAGTTGAGACTGAAAGCATGTAAAATAAAAAAAAAAAACCGAAATAATTTTATTATGCAAATATATAGCAAGGATATTTTAATTTTTTTTAATTTGTGTTTTGTCATATAAATGCTCATCAGAATTAGATATTAGAATAATATCGCCTATAGACTTTTATTGGGTTGGGATGGGTTAGGTTTAGTTTCATATTTATTGGTTATTTATTATCAAAATAGTAAGTCTTGTTAGAATTAATAATAAAATTTGAATTGAGAATAGGGTAGGAAGAACATAAAAGCTTGATACTTTTCTTGTGTTACCTAATAGTGTTAATAAAAGGTGCCCTGCCATTAAGATTTGATATTTAATGTTTAACTCTTTAACTGTTCCTTTAAATTCATCGAAATATATACGTTAAAAGATAATGGTGAAAATAAACATTTTATATTATTCTTCTGTGTATTAATATTATAGAAATATGAGTGCAAATATTATAATTAACATATTTATGCTGATCAGTATAAAAGACTTAATCCTCACTAATAAATAGCACAGACAAGTGCGCAAGTTCTAACGTTATTGCATTTATCTTTATTTTCCTGTTCTTTTACTTTACTCTAAGCTTTTCAGAAGCAATGCTTGTGTTAAGCTTCACGAGTGTCTTTCCATTTTGTTTTGTTTACTAATTTTTTCACAATATAGTTGCTTTGTAATCTTTTTTTTACTATTTATCCTCCACTGTATTAGTACAAGCCAATGTCCCGGCCAGTCGCTCTTGGGTAGCTAAGAGTACAAATACATGTTGAGAAACTGCTACTTCTCAGCTCAATGTCAGGATCGCCTTGAAGACATCAGAACCACAAAAAAGACGCATATATATTATATATAATATAAAAGAAAAATAAAAATAAAATAACACTATTAACAATGTAACAAATTATCAGTAATTATAAAGATAGAAAAAGATAAAACACTAAGATAAAGTCACACTTGAGATCGCTATATTTCGAACTCGTGGAGTTCGAACTTGGCAAGAAGACAAGTGACAAGTGACGTACGAAATATATATACACACAGGGTAATACTAACCTAGTATTTTCCTTCTGAAAATTAACTGAGGAAAATGTGGAAAACCTCGGTCAGTTTAGTCTCCCACAGGATTTGAATTTGAAATCTCCCAATACGAGTCCCCCAAGCATTGCCGTTTGAGCCAACTCGCTTGGTTACTTTGTAATTAAAATGTTTCATGTATTATGCAACCAACTTGAAGAGCTATGCTTGTGCTATAGGTCTATTCTTCCTACATCTGTATGTGCTAAGTATATTCAACAATGGTAAATATGGTGCGTAAGGACCCGGAACAGATCTTTGTCCTAATCTTTGTAAATCGATGGTGACTTTGATGTTTTAAATTATGCTTCTTTAATATACTTTGCTTTGATCGTCCTGGTGCTCTAGTGATAACCGTTCTTGCCTCGCACACTCAAGATCGTGGGTTCAAAACCCGCCGGAGTCGATGGATTTTTCAGGCATAAAAATCCTAAGTATGGCTTCCTTCGGAAGGGAAGTAAAGCATAGGTACCGTGTTGTAGATTTACGGCACGTAAGAGCACTTCAAGTCTGAAAGAATAGGCCACTGGGCAAAATTTATCGGCCGTTTCATGCTCAGAATTGAATGGAACGCTGATGACCTGAGATGTTAAAGAGCATCCGTAAATAACCAAGTCACAAAATGCTTTGCTTTAATGAAATAAAAACTAGAGGAATAATGTTTAGATTCGTATTAGAATAAATAACAGTGTACAATTACGAACTAGTGTGCTATAAAAACATCCGACAGAAGAAAAGTTTAAGTAAAACCGTGTCTTAAAACATGAATTAATGAATTTCAAAGAAATGTTAATATTATAAATGGTTTATTGAGAAAAATAAATAGAAAAGTTATTAAAGTGATAAAATTAATATGAACGTTTCTGATAAATTATACATTTAAATTATATTAACAAAGTTAGTTGAACATTTATAAAAAGAATATCTTTATTACTGATGTTATGATATTACTGATATGTTATTACTGATGTTATGTTATTACTGATAAGTAAAACAGAAGTCTTCATTCTTCATAATTTTATGCTCAAAATGAATTTCTACAGCTTTTAAAAAGAAATCGTTTATAGTCCTACCCACACATAAGATGGGATGTAAGCCAGATACACAGAAGCATATCTGCATCACCAGCATATTCTTTATTATTCTGAAAAAAAATGCAGTTCTGTTTCAGTGTATGGAAAACATAATATTAAACTCTGATGATTATTTACTTCAAGAGTACGGGAATGCATAGCTGGCAACCCATTGGTTTGCTATTCACTGAAATATGGTAGCTTACTTTGTCCTCACTGAGTGCTGTATCTCTTGTTTACACATCTGAAGTGATAGGGCGAATTTGTAAGCCGGCGCCGCGCCGATGGCATAATTCAAGATATATCGGCGAGATTGTAACCAGGCTGCGAACCTCTTATGTCACAGCACGAGTCGGTTAGCGAATCTCACGTTATCACTGACGTAGGCAATTTAAGTTAACTTTCCAGTTTTATGAAGATCTATTATCAGCGGAGATTTTTTCCGTATTGATAAGCGTCATTGGTATGTTCAGGTATGTAATCCACTTGTTTAGGTGAAGTATCTTTACATAATGTGTAAATATTTAAATTTGTAAAGTAATTTGTGTCAATTTATTTTATGCGTTTTTATAATACTATGTTAGATTTTAGAGTGAACATATTTCTGAAAATTCTAATATTACATTAAAGAAAGTCGTATTACATACTGTAACACTATTAATGTGCTTACTATTTAACTAATTATTTCGGTTGCATAAACTGAGAAGTAAATATTTAGTGCTCCAAATGAACAAGCAACATATAGACAATTGTTATACTGAAATAAAGGAGGGAAAATAAAGAAACAAAGATACTTTCTTTTCAGGAGAAATCAAAGTGATATATTAAACTGTAACCTTAAGACTAACAACTTTATACCTCTAGCCGAAGGACATTACATTCAATTAAAATTGACTCCTGCATCAAGTAAATGTTTATATATTTCCAAATAGTTTGTTCTTTATAACTGTTCAAGAATTCTTACTGTCTTATACATATTATCACTGCACAAAGAAGCTTTAACCTTTAAGCATAGATGCCTTAGTATAAATGGGTGAGAGTTTACGAGGTGTACATATTTCATTGAAGTTTCATCATTCCACATAACTTTTTTTCAAAAAATGAAGATATTATTTAAAAAAGTTTATATAAAATGTTTAAAACATTTTAAAGCATGCAAAAAAGAAATAAACAAATAAAAACAATAAAGTACCTAGTGAAGATAATATAAACATGAAATTATAAAGTATTCAACTTTAATGAGTCAACTATATTCTGAAAGTAAAAATTCCAATATTTGGTAGGAAGCCTTGGTGTTTCCATTTGTGAAAAGAAAAAGGAAATAAAAAATGCCAGAGGATAAATTTACTCAGGGCAGAATATAAAATATTTTATATTAATTAAAAACAAATAAAATAAAGGCATAGAAAATAAACGTATTGAAAAAAGTAATATTAGGAAAGAAGATCATGTATTGTTTAAAAGATTGCATAAGCATATAGTCCCTTATTTCATAGATATTTGTGATGAAAGTTAAGAGCAATAAAAATTGAACAAAGAAATGAATCGAACGTGGAGTATGGGGATCACAAATACTTTTCAATGTGTGCTCGTATATTAATGTAAATGCCAAACAGTGGATGACAATTAATAATTATTAAACACGTATTTCTAAATCAGTATTAAATAACTAGTCATCCAATTATCTGAGGATCGAAGCGGAAACAGGGACTGCCAATAAACCATTAAGCCATGGTTCAAGAGAGCCGAACTACAGCAGTCGAGGAAGAGAGTTTTACCGAACTGCTATGTTGGTTTTGAGTCTCGCGCGCCCGTCATTGCCGTTGGAATAGTATGGAGTAGTCTGCTAAGAATACTAAATGACAACACTAAACCTAACTGTGCTATTGCTAAACTTTTTTTTATATGTTTCGTATATCCGTACTAAGTTCGCTCGTACTATCAGCAAATTAATTGAAGAAGAGATATTCAGGTGATGAGTTCCAAGTCATAATGCGATTCATAAATGAATAATATCCAACCACTTGAGACGAACTAAAATATAACATCCGCCAAGAGGTAATTAAAGAGAATTAAATGAGGTAATGAATAATTTCATAATCAAATGTCAGAAATGTGTGTAAAATGAACACAAGTAGTTTAATGAAATGAGTGAGTAATCACGTACATTTTAAATTGCATTAGAAGTCATTAAACTGTCATTCTAATGTAACCCATTTGGCTCATGAGCGATGGCTAATCGGCCGATGCATTTCTCCTGCAGTGTCGGTCAACAGATAATTGGATGACCCAATATATTAATATTTGCAGTTGACTAGATTTTAGTAACAGAAGCTGAAGATGATATACTAAAAGCAATTAAGTTTTAAGTTAAATAATTTAGTCATTTGAAATTAATGTTTCAAAAGATGAAACAAAAGCTATAGTACTCAAGGCAAATCTTCATTCCATAATAGTATTTTGAAAAGAGTACACATCTTCAAATATTGAAATGTTCTACTTTAAGACTAGAAGATAATAAAGAAACACAAGAAAGGTATCTAAATTTATAAAGAACATATATGTTATAAATTATGTCTTTAAATTTTCGATTATGAAAGTATCATTTTAGCCAAAGCATTATTATTTTTATTATTATTTCGAAGTAAAGAATGGACTCTCAAAGAAAAGCATCTAAAAAGAATTCAATTAGAAAAAGTGTGCTCCATAAGATGCGAAATGAAAAAAATTCCAAACCTTTTCAAATACAACTAAAACATGAGAGGTGTAGCATTTATTTAATGATTGCTCTAAATCCACTCTTTGTTAAGCAACTACTTATATAATTAATGATAGAGGGTAACTGAAAATCATTTACGTTATAAGATACATCTTATTATCTACATTGTTTTGCTGTGTATAATATTAACCCTTAACTGATATACCGGGGTCAGAAAGACCCCAGTGAACTTTTTAAATCATATTTTTTGACACAGCGTGACACTTCGGCTTTCATTATCTTTCAGAGAGTATGCTTTGAGTTGTTGGTGAGTTGTGTCGCAGTAAGTTAAAATACGTTAAAATACGTCTTTAATAATACATTTTTCCCCATCATACTGGAGATAAAGCATATTATCTCGCAATGCGATATGTTACAGCAGGAAACGGCATCATTCATATGCCTGCGGACTAAGGAAAAAGGGCCTCATTTATGTGGGAACATTAAAAAAGAAAAATAAATATAAAGAGTTTTTGCCGTCCAAAGTCAGAAAGTTAGGGGACAATTTGACATTGGTCTGCCATATCCCAAAGGCAGTGTTCTAGAGCCTTCTATGCACAACCTTGCTTCAGTGAACGAGGAAACAAAGAGGCCCCAGATAACTGAATATCACAATGCCATAAAAGAAGGAATAGATGCATTTGATCAAAAACGCATGCACTTTTCTACACAATTATGAACATTTCGATGATAAATGCATTTGTGATACATTCGTCATTAGCAAAAACCATCAGAAATTACGTTTTGGGTTCACCAAATTCTTGCCATATCAGCCAATTGAACCACAACTCCAGAGAAGGAGATTTCCACATCTCTCACAAGAATTAAGACAAAACATTCCCAAGATGTTCAAATGCGAAATTTCCAAACCATTAGCAATTATAGCAAAACAGGTTAGATATGCAAAGTGCACTAGAACAAAAGATAGGAAAACAAAATGTACATATGTTGTGTAACTTGCCCAACATCAATATGTATGTGAATGCACCATAAGTATTTGTGAGGAATGTTTGTAAACACCTACTGCAGCTTTGTCCAGTTGTTACATGTGTTTCATTTTAAACACTTTTATTAGTTACGATTATTCTTGAATTTGTTATTTCAAACTTTGGCCCCAGATTAAACCATGTAATTTAATTCAAAATGATTGCATGTTGATTTTGAAAATCACATATATGGTAAAAAGGCTCCTTATGTATGCATTTTATATTTAGTTCATTGCGATTTATCATACTTTTCCCTTATAATTTTGAAAAAAAAAAATAAAGGAATGGGGTTCACTTCTCCCCTCCATACCAGTTGTGGGATAAAAAAATGCACACTATATTGGTTTCAGGTTAATGACAAAATGGTGCAGACTGCATACAACAAAAAATAAGTATTTTAATCAATAGTATTCAATGTTCCATCACCCTAACACGTACTTTTTAAACTGCATCATCGAACCAAGGACTACGTTTGTCCCAGAGAGAGACAGCTATTGTGCTCCTGAAGAGTTGCAGTCTCGTATTTTGATGACCACTCGCCTTGGGATTTTTGTGACCAGTTTGTTGTCATACCGACTTCTATCCCTTTCTTTCCTTTGGGGAGTCCAAGATAATAGCGGCAAGTATCAAACGGCAGACTACAGCAAGAAGCTGCTACTGGAACTGCATTTCAAATGATCAATTTCCTAGATAGGGATTCGAGAAGCTCGTGCACAGGACGTGCTCTGCTCCTTGATGAATTGCATTAATAATGCAGTAATTTAGTTTTGTTATTCTTATTGGAATCGGCTGATATACCTCCATGCTTTTGACCCTATTTGTTCAAAATTTCGTCGAAGAATCTTTGACAGATAGGACGACGTTTCTAGCCGGTTAGTGAGTGTTGGAAAGTATTTCCAACTATTGAGCTCACAATAGAGAACTGTGAGAAATGACAGAGATTCGTCATTAAATTTCCTAAATTGACTTTCTCTTATCTAATATGCGTTTCTCATCTACAGCTCAACAAGCGTATTCTAATTGAGCGTATAGAATACGAATTAGTACAAGAATACAAGCGAAGTGGTTGCTTACAACGCAATTCTTGCAAGTAAAATCACTGCGGTACATTATTACATAGTACAGTATCAGTAAAAAATTGCAAATTTTGACTATACTTTTAAAAACGTAACATACCCTTGAAGCTTTGTTCCAAACTCTAGGCTCCATGAAAACCATATGGAAAAATAAGTTTATGTGCAAAATGTAAGAGTCAGGACACAAAACTTATTCCAGTATATTTTGTTTAAAAAAAAAACTACTGAATGATTTTTGTTTTTGATTTGGTTTATTTATGGACGCTCTTTAACATCTCATGTCATCAATCCCATTGTCGGTCCTGGTAATGTAGTGGTAACCATATTTGCCTTCTAAACCAAAGATCGCGGGTTCGAACCCAGCCAGGACGAATGGATTTTTTCGGGTGTAAAAATCCTAAGTATGGCTTCCTTCGAAAGGGAAGTAAAGCCGTGGTTCCCGTGTCGTACATTTACGGCACGATAAAGAACCTCAAGCTCGAAAGAAGAGGCCTCTGATAGTATATATAGTATATATAGTAATAAATAGTACAGTGGGATGTATCATATCATCATTTCTTTTCAACCGCCACGGGTGGCCGAGGTCGTTAAGGCGTGGATTCGTAAGTGGAGGATCTGGGGTTCGAATCCCGCCAGGTTCCTTACTGAATTTTTTTTCAGGTTTTCCTCAGTCTTCATAAATGGCGAATGCCGGAGAGGTACTCTAAGCTTAGGCCTGGAACGTTTCCTTCCTTAAAAAAAAATCCTTTCCCAATATATCATTTCATTTCATGTATCATCAGTGTTCACAGCCTGTGGTGCCTCAATGGTGGAAACGGGCGTTAAACACCATTTAAAAAAAATACTCCAAAATTTCTTTTCATCGCATATTTACAAGATACTGAAGGACAATGAAAGAAATGAGTTACATTATTATCAAAAATATTTGAAGAGTAAGGGAATGTAACAAAAATTATATTCCGAGAACACCAAATGTAAATTTCTGATAATGTAAGTAGCTTGCAAATCAGGTTTTATGTGTTCAATACTTATGTTTGGTTGTTAGGTAACTAAACTGATAATTTCTACAAAAAGATTAGCGTTATGATATTTAAGGGATAATGAACATTAAGACCAAAATAAATAATAAAAACGGACAGTAGAAAAGTTAAATAATAAAATTCTTTAATGTCTAAGAGAAATAGATATTAAAATACACACGAGCCTCTGTGACAAATCGCCTATGTGGCAACGAAAATTGGTCTCTAAGAAGAATAAAAGTAGAATTCAGGCTCAAGGGCTAAAATTCTTAAGACCAGTGAAAGAAAATAAGATATAAAACTGTTAGAAATAAATTATAATGCTTTGTTTAAATAACCAAATTAATTTGTGCACATAAAATTGGGTACACGATATTAAACATGAGAGAAGGGATCTGGGCAGCTAAAAAATCAGTGAAGAGATTAATTTGTAGTGCTAGATGATGACTGTAACTTGCAATGCTTCCGGAGTTGACAACCTAGCCTACATACTAGTTGGATAAGCTTCTGCAGTGTTACTTAGGTCAGTTCGCAGTTAATTTCTTGCGTGTTACTGCGATATCTTTTTCTTTTTACAGAAAGGTTTATGATCGCGTTTTATAGTCGCGTATTAATTAAATATGCAATGCCAAAGCAGATATTAATTTAGGAATGCATTTCATTTACAGTTTTACCTTCCAGCAACTCGATGCATATTGCATTTCCTGGTAAATAGAAACCTGTGGTTTCCTAGAGCATTTGCAGTGCACTTCCAATGTTGCTGTTGTTGTTTAGAGTGCGATATAACATGTCGTAACACAATGAGAATCCCACAAGGCGGAAGTTCAGATTTTCTCAGGTTAGCATCGTCACTCCTTCCCACATTAGCGTCTTTTCCTTAAAAATAAAAAAGTGTTTTAATATAAGGAGTTCTCTTCAGGCTGTAGATCTAGGGTTTTTAGACATATTATGGGGCTAATTTCCATATACTATACTATAGCGTTTGATATTCAAGATATTCAAGAACTATAAAATTAGAATCTCCTATAAAATGGAACTATAATTGGCGCAACTTGATGGCGCCTTTATCTTAAATGAATGTAAAAGTTATACCTATACATTTATATCGCACTCTCATAAAGAGAAATTGTTTACTAGTAGCATTTCAACGTGATACTAGGACAAGTAAAAAAAAAAACAGTGTGAATGAATGAATTTTGTTATCACTCAATGGACAGTAAAACAAAATTTTGTGTGCAGAAAATGTTTCATGGAATTTGCAGGAAAAAACAATAACAAAAAAAAAATGAAATCGCATATACATATGTGAGCATTGCGCAAACAAAACACAAACGGTCAACAATCACACACATCGAAACGGAGCCTCTTCGTACGACTTTGAAAAGTTACTTTCGTCTACAGAAACGCATATGAAAAGCTGCACTAGGCATGCTGCGGCAGTCTGGAGAGCATTGTTCGGGAAATAACATTAATATGTTAAACTTTTCTCAGGGTAACCATAGGGCATATAAGACTAATAGCTGCATCCATCTGGTTGGCGCTTGCAGCACGGAAATGCATAGGAAAAATTTCAAATGTTGTTCCCCATTAACAAAACATGAAATGTGAACTAACTCTCCTTGTAAAGCAGAGCTGCAGGTTAAACGTTTCAGTAACAAGCCGTTCTGAAGAAGACAGACGCAGTTTTCTGAAGATGACGTCAATAGAGAGATTCGTCTCGTCTTCCAGAATTGGCAAACATGTTGGACCAAGCACATGGGGATTATTTCGAGAAAAAAAAATAGTATGAACCTGTACTCTGCTTAATGCATTTTATGAGTGAAAAATGCATTCTCTTTTTTTTGTCTTGCTTTTGTAACTCATGACTCGCAATTTCTCATGCAAACAAATGAGTCACTTTTAAGCTCTTTAAGAGAAGTTCTTCATTAAAACACCTATTTAAATTGAGCTCTAATTATATACAATGTTCTGAATTTATTTACAGTAATATTTAGTTGGATTTGGTTCCTTAGTACAGACGGAGGATATTTCGCAGCTTTAGCCTTGCGTTTGCGCCTACTCCCCCAGCGGGAACACCTCTGGGAGGAAGGGATGAGGTGAGGGAAACAGCGGACGGTGAGGTACGGACAGAAACATTTCCAAAACGCAAGCCACCGTCACGCCTCACCAGCCCACCTAGCCCTGGTACATTCGACCCCGTAACAGGACCGACAATAGAAATGATATGAAATGGGAAAACAAAACATTCATGGAAAGCAAAAAATTAATTCCAGTCTTAGCCTGAGCGACTAAGTGAAACCACTAAAATATCAAAGATTAGGGTGTTTGGCCCCAAGGGATTTTAACCTGGGACCTTGTGAATGCGAGTTTCAAGCTTTACTGCCTGAGTAAATATTTTATTAAAACTAATTTATTTACAAAGAATAAATTTTATTTACCTATTCACTAGCACACTTAACACAAAAAGAGATGTCTTCGTCATTATCAATTCCACACAAAATGTAATGACTTTTATACAATCTATGGATATGTCCATAATATTACAATATTACGAAGCAAAGATCAGATCCAAACAACCTAATTAAGAGAAAAAAGTTTATCCATTTTTTACTTCTCTGCAATTAACAAGTTATTTCACAGATGCATTATTGAAATACTGCTACACAAAACAACTAATTGCACTTCTGTACGCAGTAACATAAATTATATCAGTATTCAGTCATCGTGCCTTTGTATTACAAGCAGTATAGTACGTAAATTACAATATGAACCGGTACATAAAGAGCTAGGTGTGTTTATTGGTCACACGTACAGGAAATCTGCATCAATAAAGGAGTACTAAAGATAATTAATTGTGCACTTTGTTTGGGGTTCGGAAATCACCTGAAAAATCTTCTATTCAATACCGGGTGAAGAAAGTAGAAACCACAGGAAAATCGTTGGATATCCATGAAGGAGGACATTTAAAACTACCAAGGGTAAAGATGTTATTTATAATGGTTTTTATTCATCAAAGTCGCCTGACCTAAGCACACCAGATTTTTTTTTCATATGGTGCATACCTAAAGTATGCCTTTGTTAAATGCGCTGAATTGCGTTAATTAGTTTTAAAATAATGAAGAAAAATCAGAGGTTGAGAACGAGTGAAACGGCGCATTCAATAATGCGAACTATATTCAGAAGAAAAACATTTTTATCCTTTTCTCATGGCCTCTGATAGCCCAGATTTCTAGAGAAGTTCTACATTAATCACCATACACAAGCATTCTTCTTATTGGTTTTAGTGAATTGTTTCTTTCCTGATGGCCACAAAAGGAACGAAAACAATTCATTTATATATGCTAATATCTTCTTGACCGTCTCCTAGGTCCACTCAACCTCATGAGGACAAATGGGGAGCTGTCTAATAGAAAGATAACGTCCTTTGATCCAGAAAACCCCTGATAGCTACCGGAGGGCACGGTATGTTGACCACATGCTCCCTACGATGCTGCCCTCTGTGAATAATGTCGCAATATGGAGGTAGAGGACGCAGCGGTCGGCCTAGACCAATGAGAGCTATAGCGTAAACAGAAAGGAAAGAATGTGTTTTTATTCAAGTATCAAGATAAAATAAAAATAAAAAGGAAATTTAACTTTTTTATATATTCGTATGTACATGCCATATCTGCTCTTTTTAGTTGGAATTTCGCGTTACATTTTTGGAAGTATCTTTTTTAAAACGTGTGCAAAAATAAGTATAAATACCTAGTTATGATGAAATGTTACGAGAAACCTTGCCAGCAATCTGAGCTACACAAGTGTCATCTTTTGGCTTAGTAATTTGTTGTAGAATGAGACAAAAAATTCTGCAATATTATCCCGTTTTGTGATAATAGTTTAAGCCTTTGCTTTAATACCTTGTATCTTTGTAAGATTTCGTAAGTTAATGACCAGTCAGTAAAACTGGGAATCTGAATATAATTCTTTACATACCTCAAAGATATTTCTTTAGTTATAACATAGATATATCCAATTATTACTGTTAAGCCTCCGCCATTAAAACTATGTTAAAATACAATTTTTTCAAATTTACAAAAAATATTAAACTTTGCATCAAGATGAAGGAAATGTCATATTTGTCTGATATTAAAGTTCTTTTTATTCACTCAAAAGATGATAATCTTACACACCAAAGTAAAACACAATAGTACACCATAACTTAACCTAACCTAACCTAACCTAACTATAACGTATCGTATTAAGCCCGTCTTTCAATGCTGTCCACTAAAAAATTTATGCAAGGTCTTTAAGTTAAGTATACTACACCATAAAACCTGTGTTTGAGCATAGCACAATAACATTAGGGAATGGGTACTCATGATTAACAAGAATTGGCAAATTTCCTCAAAATCCTATGTAAATGACTGCAGAAATAAATTATAAGCAAGAATTTAGCACACAAGCTCATTAAAACAATCGAATATATCGATCATTTAGTTGATAACGACTAAAAGAATCTGGCAGGATGTTCATGTTTTGTTTTTAAAGCGTACACTATCCAGGCACCCACGCATGTTCGCTCGGTTTCAAGGAAATGCGAGAAAAATTCCGCTCAGTTGTGGGAAGTTATGGTTTTCCGACTTCCTTTATTAGCGACATAAAACTCTCTGCCCAAAGAACAATGAACTCGAGAGTTGCTTCTTTTTCCCCATGGAGGTTAATGCGTGCATGGGAAGACATTGTTTATAATGCGAAATGAACTCATCCGTTCATTTCTTCCTTGCTCATGAGCTTTCGGCGGCTCTAAGTGCGTTCGCTACTAAATGCTGCGGTATTTCTCTCTGGTTCATTTGCTTATAATGATTGCATTTGTAAACAGTTTACTATCCACCCTCCCTCCTACTCCTTCTTCAACATTACTTCCTAACTTTATTCAAGCCATCATTTCTAACGGACTACGGTTCCTTTCTGATATATTTATAAAATAATAATCATTTTCATTCTTTTTAAGTTTCCAAAATTCACATTTTTCAGAAAACATCTTAAAGTTTTAACACATAGAGTGCCACACAAAAGTCAATTTACAAGTGCCTTACATTGCTTTTTATTTAAGTTTATGTGGACCTTACTAACATTTTTTCGAAAGATACAAGTATGTCGTCGAAAAAGGGACAGCAATACCAGCAGGTGTCTGAATTTGATCAAGGGAGAATCGTGGCATATCGAGAGTGAGAGATGTCATGCCGAAAAACTTATGCTCGTGTTGGGCAAAATGTATCCACATGAAACGAGTGTGATAATGGTAAATCGAGGTAGGGCGAACACACAAACGTGAAGGATCCCAACGACCCCGTCAAACAACCAAACGAGAAGACTGAGATCATTTCCACATTGGCTATATGAACAAGTGCAATTTAAACGTGTATTTATGTATTTGTGATTCTGTTTTCCTCCGACATTCAATTCATTCTTCAACACTGTCTACACCTCCACGGATGGCCGAGGTCGTTAAGGCGCGGACTCGTGAGCGGGAGGTCTGGGGTTCGAATCTCACACCAGGACTGTCCTCCCTGACTGAGGTTTTCCTCAGTCACAAATGGCAAATGCCAGCGAGGTGCCCTAAACATAGGCATGGAACGTTTCCTTCCTTAAAAAAAATCCTTTCCCAATACATTATTTCATCTCGTGCATCATCAGTGTTCATCGCCTGTGGTGCCTCAGTAGTAAAAACGGGCGTTAACACAATTTAAATAAAACACTGCCTGGACTCTTTCCAATTGAAATCATTTTCCTTATCCATATTAGCAGATGTTGTAAGCTTTCAATTATTCAAGTGTTTTCGTCCCCTATATTAAACCGAAAATTTACTATACCTCAAACCTAGAAGAGCTCAATCCCTTGGACTCGGCCATTCTGACCTTAGATTTTTCGCGGCTTCTTATGGTCATTTTAGAAGCGGATGCTGGGATGAATATTTATAATCCACCAATTTTCCACCACTCTCTAATTTCCTTTCATTTCATTCCATAGCATCAGTTACAGAGTCGAAAGAGTTAAGCGAGGCCTAATGGTGTGACGGCGGCTTGCGCTCTTAGGTCAGGTGGGATTCAGTCGGTGGGCCTCCTCGGGAGTTCTCGGGAACCCTAGAGTGAGACCTAGGTGGAATCGGAATGGTGCGCCGACGTCTGGGACTTATAGCTTATGGAAACGTTAGGGATTGTTTACACCATGCATCACCTCCTCGGATTCCTGGTCGCCCGGTATATCCTCCATCTCATCTCTTCCTACCGGACCTGTTCCCTGGGGATGTATGTATAACTAGCCCCTTAGCGGCCGCGGTACGAACTCCTCTACCATAGGACAGAAGAACAAGTTTTGTTGAACAGGCACGTCGTTCTCTTCTTCTCTGGTTGAGTTCATCATGTATACATGGACTGGTATGAAAAAATGTAGTGACATTGAAAGTTGTCCACATGCATCATGTGCCCAAGAACCACGTAATTGCTAAGCAAGTCCAAATAATTATATCCTGTAAAAAGCATTGCCCTGTCAAATCAAATAGCAATGTTGACCTCATTCAGAGACAATTAGTTGATTTACAAATGTTAAAGCAGAAGATTAAGATTTTCTGGCAGTTATGTCCATTTAATTGTCCAGTTAATTTGAAAGTAGCTTCATCCAAACAATTAATGAATAGCCTTATAACGTCCCATTAAGGCATTTTGCTAGACGGGAATTCTATTAATTCTATTAATATCCCACACTACAGAACAAACACGCTCGTATGTCTAACGTGCAAGATGGCCATGTTTGGTAACGCTTAGAATTCGTTCCGGTTTCAAACTCTTGCGGTTGGTCATCCTGAACTTGGGTTTATTCATAGTTATCCCTGGTCGCTGAGGCGGATATTGGGATGAACATTTCCTCTCAACGAATGTTTCGTTCTACCATTTCATGTTATTTCATTCCTTTGGTTCTGTTCTGTTGAAAGTGTAAGGGCGAGGTGGTCTCGTGCTGGGGATAGAACTGTTTCTGCCAAGGCATTTGGTATAGAAGTGGTTCTTCTGAGGGGCTCGAACTCCTTGGAGGGGAGGGGCTCTTCCGGCGCCGGGGCGTTCGATCTGGACACAATAATAAGGTACCCTCTACGTCCGTGCCTCTCTGCCTGTGCATATTGGCCGCCGGATGTCTCCTTCACTCCATCTCTTCCTTCCGGAGGTACCCTCTGTAGGCGTAGGCACAAACGGCCAGTTCTAGAGTAAGGCTGAAGTACTATAGTATCCTTATCTAACTCTAGCAATCCTTTCAATGTTAATGGTAGTAAAAATCCAGATGCATTTCAAAGTTATTATTTAAATATATTAAATTTATTCTATGAGTTAATAACCACAGCAGCACCACTATTGTAAATGTTTTCAAAACAAATATTCTGTTTTCTTTGATTG
This sequence comes from Metallyticus violacea, assembly GCA_030762175.1. Classification (NCBI taxonomy): domain Eukaryota; kingdom Metazoa; phylum Arthropoda; class Insecta; order Mantodea; family Metallyticidae; genus Metallyticus; species Metallyticus violacea. Next base: position 60,475,129 of record CM060840.1, read on the forward strand.
ACATCATAGTCGTCGTCTTTTTTTTCAGGAATAAACATTTGTGCCTAATTCGGTTCCAGAATTGTTAATTAATTTGTTTTGCCCATATTTTTCTTGCGACATCAGGGCACTTTCTCCTTTTAACTTTATATAACAGTGCCTACTTTGCTATATTGTTGTCCAGCTTTCTCTCTACGAGCTTGTTCTATCCATGCTTTATCGTATTATATTTTCATTTAGTTTCTATTTTATTTCCTTTTTGATTTGACAACCTATAATCTACCAAAAACCTCAAGAATTTTACCTCAGCAGCCTGTATCCTTCGGTGGCATTTGCTAATATGCAGGTTTCGCTATTACATCACTTTATAAAATTTCAATCGCATGTCTTCAAGGACCTATCCCACATGATTGTCCACACATGCTGAAATCTCTTTATTATGCTATAATTTAAATTATTACTTGTTTTGTACATTTTATTTGCCACTGGACAGAATAATGTATTAATGTTATAATTTTAAGTCCCTAGTACTTAGAAACTTGGTATCACAAGCAGAAAGCCAACATTTTAGTATTTTTAATGAAATACCAAAATTATATTCTTTAATAATGTTTACTTTTAAAATCCTCCGATCCATAGATTAGGACGTTGTCATCTGCTTTTATATGTGTTATTAATTTTAAATATTTTCGTGTAAGCCGCATATTATTTCCCGCTTTCTATATTCTGATTGCATCATCAATATGTTTGTTAAACAACACTGGAGAGAGCGAACATCTTTGACGCATTCCTGATTTGTCACCGAAGTATTTTCACTTATTTGATCATTATTTTAATGTTATTATTAGATGTATTATATACATTTTGATTACTTCTATATAGTTCTTTAGAATAGTTCTTTAGATAACACGAGTCCTTTTAATTTGCTAATGCCTTTAATGTAATGAATAATCAATCTACATTAATGTTAATTTGTCTGTCTTTCTGTGTTTTTCATTATCTAAATTCAATCAAACGCCTGACGAATTTGCATTTCATTAGAAAACAAGTTATGATCAGCTGATTGTTTTTAGAATATTGTCAGAAAATAAGTATCGTTTTATAATGGTATAATTTTCATCCACAGCCAAGTGACTTGTCTCACAATTTCAACAAATTTTGCACCATCTTGCAATATATGTATTAATTAAAATGTTACCCTAAAAGTTACTACACCTAAACGTATACAGGTTTTATTTTACATCTTTCCAATCCAAACAATTATTTATTCCTAATGAATTTATTGTAACAATGTCCATTTATATACTGAGAAATAGTTTAACACAAAGTTTGAATATTTTCAATTTTACCATCTCACCTTCAGCCACCCTTACTATGAAATTCCAAATCGGACCCCTATGACGCTTATTTTTAAAGAGGACTTGATTTCCATCGTTACTTAGGAATTGAATTGTTATTATGGTATTTGACTTTGGACAGAATAAAAATTAAATGAAAAAAACTTTATTTTGGGTAATATTGTAATTTATAATACTACCTAACCACAGTAATACAGTCCCTACACCTGAATAATTTGCTTAAATTCTGTTCTTTCTTATAGGATACTCACGATTTTGGAAAAAAATATATTACCGAAACACTACCATCACAATATCGAGAGTTTTTGCAGTTTTTCTGCCAAAATTCAAACAATGCAAAACAATAAATGTCACAACATTGAATCTTCTCTAAAATGTACTCATAAGAACCTGATGTTATTTGAAATTTCAGAGTGGTTGTGGCTGAGGTGAAAGGATGGAACTTAAAATGTAATCACCATAGGCTTTAAACTTCCCTCTCAATATTTAAATTGGCGTACTTTTTAAATTAAATTTGTCATGGATAGACTTCAAAAACGATTCAATTGTTGTCACATATTTTATTTGTTACCTAACACTCTTTTGTTATGAAATGTGTGCTGGTAATCCATTTATATAAAAAGGGATTACCCAAAAAGTGGAATATAATTGTGCCTTGATAGTTTAACAATTCATAATTACTTTTTTAAAACCACCTGCAGATATTTTCCATGAGTGTCATAGCTGCAATTTTTCTTTCTTCTTTGTGTTAAGCAGATAATTTTTATTTGCTTTTTTATGTATCAAGTCCAGTTGTATTATATCAAGGTCTCAGGGCAGAAATTAGGGGGTTGAAAAAGCGAGGAACCTAGATCCAGCGAGATCACGTTGTTTTAAAAGGAGTTCAGGACTGGGGAGAGTTATAGCAAATTTCGGAATTAAGAGGGAAATTGGGACCTGCAGGTGTAAAACCAGAGCAGTGCTGGCAGTAAATTATTCATTCGAACCAATTTGGCATTGTGTTACCATGAACAGCTAAGATTGGAAGGGAATGAGGCAAGGGTGTGCGAATTAACAAAGGGATTGGAAACGAAAGAGCTGGGCTTCACGTGGAAAGCGGACCAGAGGAATAGAAAGAGTATATGGAGGAAGGTTTAGAACTGCTTGAGGTATATGGATAGTCAACACACAATTACGCGATATAGAGAGGTGATTTCGCTTGATCAGGGCCAAATTCTTAATCAGTAATGGAACATCACAGCAAAACAGGAGCCACACTTACTATACAGGCGTAGTATCAGATTAGGGACATGGCCATAGACGAAAATTGGTTGAGAATTTATCCAGCTCTGAAGATGAGGAATCTTGGGTACATATATAGCTGAATGTAAAGATACGGAAGAACGAAGGGGAAAATATTCTACAACGAACCTTTACCGGATGAATAGAGGAAGTTGGTCATGCTAAGACAAGGAACAGAAGTAGAGTGTAGATAAATTTCTTATGAAAATGAGACAGCTTTGGGCTGAAAATTTTTATAACAGAGGAAGGATGAGTGAAACAAATTAAGTGAATCTAGCTGTGTATGACATTATTAAGGTTATTTTTTATTTACTTATTATTATTTACTGTTAAATATATGTTTATTTTATATTTTATTATCTAATCTAATATTTTGAATTAAATCAAGTTAGACCTCGTATTATTTATACTACTACTATTACTACTATCACTACTACTACTACTACTACTACTACTACTACTACTACCACTACTACTACTACTATTACTACTACTACTACTACTACTACTACTACTACCACTACTACTACTATTACTACTATCACTACTACTACTACTATTACTACTACTACTACTATCACTACTACTACTACTACTACTACTACTACTACTATTACTACTATCACTACTACTACTATTACTACTACTACTACTACTACTACTACTACTACTACTACTATTACTACTATCACTACTACTACTACTACTACTACTACTACTACTATTACTACTATCACTACTACTACTACTACTATTACTACTACTACTACTACTACTACCACTACTACTACTACTACTACTACTATTACTACTATCACTACTACTACTACTACTACTACTACTACTATTACTACTATCACTACTACTACTATTACTACTATCACTACTACTACTATTACTTCTATCACTACTACTACTACTATTACTACTACTACTACCACTACTACTACTACTACTACTATCACTACTATTACTACTATCACTACTACTACTACTACTACTACTACTACTACTATATACTTGCAACAATTTAAAAGTTTTTTTTTTCTTATAAGCTATGAGATTAATGTAATTTATTGTGTTGAATTTCCTAATTTATTTTGTTCATAAATTTTATATCAACCTGAGCATCTTAACCATCAGTTAAATGCTTAGGAAATGTTACAGCTTAGAAAAACGAAATTCACAAGAATATAGCAAAACCCTCTATTCGTTACGAACATGTATGAAACGAGGTAAACAGTTTTCACTGCTACTTTTAAAACTTTATGAGCCCTACTGATGTACATGACTGTTCCTTAGATTTCGCTGAAAAGTAGCTTCTGTTGGAACGCTTCCAAGAAACAATCCAGCGTGAAATATGGGTGCGTAACAAAGTAACTTCTTGAAGAAAGTTTTACCATCCGCATTTCAACTGAAGAGTGGTCATGTAACATAAAAAAGACATAATCAGTTTTAATATTTTATATTATTGCGAAGGACACGAATTTCAGTTCCTCTTGGGTTGAATTACCGATTGAATGTTCTCTGGAAAACAAGAATAACTTTCAATGGGAACTTATGGACCATGTACTAATGTTTCACATCTAGGAATTCTTGAGAATATCAAACGGTTACACATAAAATATATCATCCATTGGTGGCACAACTAAGGAAGTGGACCCATGCTATTTCAATTCTATGGCTTGAATCTCAAAAACAGTTGACTGCTACTTTTATATAATATTATCTGCTACCAGTTATGATATTCATCCCCTGACGACCTCTCCACCAGAAAAATTATAAAAGATTTGCGAGTTCAATATCTACAATAATAGATCAACGATAAGATCATCCGCATTCGGGTGATGTGCACCGCACAGGAGAAAGTTGATACTCCTATATTTCTGACATTCCTTCCTTCAAAACCGGTTTTTAGCACGTAATCCGCCCACCGTTGCTCAGGTTTGGACTTTGGAGAGTGCGCTTATGGTGGTTAAATGAACACAATAACTATACGCTGGACGCGCGGTCAGTGCTGCAACCCGAATTCGCTTACCTAGTGAAATCTCGGCTACACAATGTCTGATGAGCGACTTCTCGATGATCCTTTATGATACTAAACGAAGTTCGATTATATTAAAAACAAAAGAGATTTATCCATTTAACAAACGTACCTTTGCAGTTTCATAAAAAGTATAAATCCGCTAAGATTATGTACGGTTTTCCTCCGCTAGGAATCGTATTTCCCTCTGGAATTTTCGAGATGTTCTTTCCTTCTCTTACCGCTAGATAGCGCTATGATTAGTACACGGAAACCGTGCTCTGGTTATTAGTATAAACATCTACTTTTGGGCTCCGGGCTCATCGTGACTGGAATCACAGATCTTGCCATGCTGATGCCATACCATATGAGCTACCGTGCTCTGTCAGACTATTAACGCATTTATATTGTGCCCTAAATATTTGTGACGGTATCTCTTTGCAAAGATTTTTCCTCTAACCTTGCTCAGGTTTCGCACTTTACCACAATATTTAAATTACATGTTTCTTTTTTCTTTTTCTTCTTCTTTTTTCTTTTTTTTTTCTTCTTCCTTTTTTTTCCCCCTTTTCACATAAGCCTAGGCTAAGGTTTGCAGAGCACAATAGAAGTACAGTTCTCCAGGTCATAATAGGCTCTGATTCCAAACTTTGTTTAACTCATTGCTTGTGTAAAAATAAAATTAAATTATATTACAATGAATACATGTTATTCTGCATAAAATTATTCAACTGTAACAATTTATATATAAATAATTATTATATTTGCAAATTTCATATTTTAAATACTTTCTCCTATTGCTTAACTTCTGTTCTTCTGTACTTCGTGTAACTTCAAATCTCTCTTTTAAGAGTTTAGACCGCTTCATAGGAAATATAAAACTGAACATCCAGATCAACGGGCAGCATTTTTCAACTTTTCCTACAATCAGAACTTTGTGTTTATTCTCTATCTCTCTGTCTCTCTCTGTCTCTCTGTCTCTCTGTCTCTCTCTCTCTCTCTCTCTCTCTCTCTCGTCCTATATCATCCTGAGTTGGACGTAAATTTACTGAGGAATATTTCGAATTCTCACATCGTGAACAATGGGTGGTGTAGCTCTGTTAGTAGGCAACCGGCTAGGAACTGGATGGTCCGGTTTCGATCCTGGCAGTGGCAAACGCATTGTTCTGTAGAACCGGCCTGAGATTCGAGTCTTCGCTATCTGTCTCGTTAAGGCTATCTGTAGATTTGAGCCAACACACCCCCCATGTTGTTTCGTATCTCTGAAAAAAAGACCTACAAATGGTACCGCTTCTTTACGTCCTTGGGTTATAAGTCTAGTTAGGCTTTTGTTAATGTAAAATAAACGGAATTATAGTATTGAAACGTCTGCAATAACGATGAAAGTTAAGTTTCATTAAAATCAGTTACGTTTTATGACAGATACATGTAGTTTGAAGCAAATCGAAATGTATTTTCTGTAATATTCAGTAATTAAAACTGGGTTTTAAAATAGTGTTAATTTCTTTATAAAAGCGTGTTTATGTTAATGAACCTGTCATAATTAAATCGATGAAAAATTTTATGTAAATATTTATGCAAAAATCTCTAAGATAAATATATTTAAAATCTTAATACTCAAAACTTTCTGGATTGCTGTTTTTATTTCTTTCGTATCAGTGTTACAAAATTCACGGTAGATCTATCTACGTAGTTAATTTAATTGGAGCATGAGCTCGGGTAAAACTAGCTCGAGTTTACATAAGTCAGGGTTTGAGGTATTTGCATTTTAACTATCTATAGGTTCAGTAAACATAAATATCAATGCCAGTAGTGTCAAAACATAAACGAAAAAAAAAAAGATATAAAATCTAAAAAGAACATGCTAATGATTATATATTGTAACATTATGTTTTATGTAGGTTTGTTGCGTAGGTTTTAAAACTAAAAAATAATTCTAAGTTATAAATATATCGCGATTACAACTGAGTATTTTTGTATTTACACTCTTACTTACGGAATATCTGTTATTTAATTAATTAATGTAGTAAATTTGCGAAGAAATTTGAGGCTTGTGTCCAGAATATGACTGGAGAATCTGTAGATCTTCGTATTGACAACAATATTAGGCGAAAGTGGCGTGCACATGATCTTGAGGTATCTATCTTGTGAAGTTTATTTATTCTTTCTTTCAACAAGGATGGGAGATATCCAAGTATTGCTTTAGTTCTGCCGATATTGGAACATTTGAGAAATTTCATCTGTGTCTTTCGGCTATAGCTAATCTTCCGAAAATATTCTCGCAGTTGTCATTTTACCTAACTTTAGAAGTTTTTATTTGTTCCAGCAAAGAGAATAAGCTAATTTTATCATCATAAAGGCTGATAGAATTTATGTCACTACAAAGTCGGAATGCTTTTCTCTATATGAAATGTGATTTGTTTAGATAAGTTATAGAATCAAAGTCAGAAAAACTTCTAGTCACGACCAGGACTGCAAGTACGAATCATCAACTTACTGTGCCGATGCACTTACCATCTGAGCTGCCGTGCTCTACCGTACCATAGCCACACATCTCCCCTGAGGCTATGTACTCTGGAAACTTCTGAGCTTATTTTGTTGCAGATATTTTTTTCCTAAGAGGTGGCCCGAAACCTTCGAGTACTTGTGGCCCAAGTTTCATAGTTAACCACATTATTAGGATAAGTATAAGAAATATGATGAAAAGGTTCTTAACCTTAGACAACATACGGCTTGTGTGAAAAAAATATTTCATATGAATTAACCCTAATAGTTTCATTAATTATGAAGCGTGTGTCCTAAGTACTTGAAGGTTTTTTCAGTCATCTCCAGGGATATTTGCAATAAGCTAACCTTAAAGATCTCCAGGCAGATTCTCGGCTGCAATCAGGCAGGGCACGGTAGTTCAAATGGTAAGAGAATCGGCACAATAAGCTAATGTTCGAGTTTCTATGTGACGTCGAATTTTCCCTATGTGACTGTGATCTAATTCTTTTTTTATGTAACAATGAAAAAGGATTATCCTCCTTGACACAACTTTTTCTATATTTAATTTTATATGAATATGCTTTATTTGCATTTTATTTGTGTAAATACACAGAAATGTGGCACTAGATAATATACTGTTTCATTTAAAAAAAAACAAAAAAACTTAAATTTGAATGTTCTTTTCCTGGTCTTCTTCTTCTGTTTTTTTTTTTTTTTTAATCTCAAGGGCATTCAACACACCGTATTCCCTATCCAATACAATAAAAATCCTTCATTTTAGTGTTAACCAATCAGCATTCTGAAATGTTTAACTTGTTAAATTTTAGCCTCTGGTAATGAATGGTTAAAACCTATGAAGCAAGCACCGTACTTTTCTGCATTGAAGGACTTGGTAGCGTAGGCACTTTATTATGCAATCCCTAAGGTGATAAATTACACACTGCAATACCTACCGCAAATGTCATTGTCCATGATTGTACCACACCACGGACTTTGTTGTTCCGCCCGTCTGACATAGACCTCTAACGTGTTACACAGTATTTGCATAAAGTGAAGGACCAATGCTTATAGGGAAGGAAGGCCATGTGCCTTCAGAACGTTCGCTTGGAACCTGGTCTAACTCGAATAGGGAAATCGTCTGATTTCGTGATGCATGAAAAAAGGGTCTACTTTTTGCTCTATATTCCATGACACATTCTGTTATATTTTAAGATTTATACTTTAAAGAGTGGTTGTAAATAAGAATATTTTATTATCTATAATGAAAGAAATGGATAACTGAGAAAGAAACGAGATTTCCGAAGTACTATTTCCTGGATATATACCAGCTGAACAACGATGCCATACTTTATAGATGTCTTGCAAATTGGATATTGGATATGAAGTGCTATGTCATCAGCAATAAGCACACATCAAGTTAGTCAGAACCACAGGGTAGTGCCGGTTATAAAAGTAATACCGATGGAGGCGGCCTAACAAGGCAAAGCATCCGGGTGATCCCCAAGTTCACATACTGACCTTGAGTTCTTTCGCGGTTTCCCCTGGAAAATGCCAGGGCAAAGGTTGACTGGCGTCATATGAAGGAGGCTTGCGCTTTGTAAAGGTTTATGCCCCGGCGTCAGATATGAAAGTGGCCCATCTGAGGGACTCCAACTCCTTGCAAAAGGGGAAAACTCTGTCGGTGTCGGGGTGTTTTTTTTTAAAGTGTTTAACGCCCGTTTTTACTACTGAGGAACTACAGGCGGTGGACACTGATGTTATATGAGATGAAATGATAAATTGGGAAAGGATATTTTTTAAGGAAGGAAGCGCTCCAGGCCTAAGTTTGGGTTATCTCCCCGGCATTTGCCAGTTATGAGGACTGAGGAAAACCTGGAAAAAAGCTCAGTCAGGGAGGATGGTCCTGGTGGGATTCGAACCCCCATATCACCCGCTCCCAAGCCCGCGCCTTAACGAACCGCCTTAACTGGCGGTTTGAATTAGAGATGAAAAATTAACTGCATAGCTACTTACAACTGCTTTAGGCAGAAAAAATCATGACATATTTATAACAATAAATGAGTCACTATCACTATGCTTTTGAAGGCAAAATTCACAGTAAAAAAATTAAAACACAACTATCTAAAAAATCCAACGTGCAGCTACCAGTGGGGAGATCATACCATATACTTGGGTTTTTTGTTTTTTGTTTTAATTTTATTCTGCAATGCTTATATCCTGATAACATTATTCTATATTAAGACATATACTCCAGGTTAATTTTTAATTTAATTTAATAATAGAAGAAGAGAATAATGGTATTCTTCGGGCGGAAAGGAAGCTACTGAGAGCAGATGCAGACCAAAAACATAAGTAGGAAAATATGAGTATATGGAAAAGAAAATAGGAAGAAAGAATCAGCACAAGAGTAAAAAGCACCAATGATCAATCCAAATCTACGATGAAGGTACAGACAAGAAGAAGAAGATGAAGGAAAACTGCACTGTCAACACGACATGACTGTTGCTTGAGACCGGCAGCAAATTCATTGATACCGAGGTCAGCAGAAATGAAGATTTTAGATAGTGAACTATATAAAAATTGTAAATGTAATTAATTGTAAAAGTTTAGACATCGAATAAGTATATTGTTTGAAATATAATTGAAGTGTAAAAATGGGTACTAGTGGCAATTGTAAATCTAATTATAAATTATAGTTAAAATAGCCGTAGTGCTAGTTTTCAGTACCGAAATAGTTTTTTGAAACTTTAGTTTTGTTTAGTTATAGTATTAGTACCGTAGATTTTAAAATCTATAGAATTTAGATTGTACAAGAGGAATAAATAAAAATAAACCTGAAGCTTTATGTCCTGATATAGAATCAAGTTATCAGAATATAAACATTGCTGGATGCACAACATGTTTCTGTTTGATTATTTGAACACACAGGCCGCAATAGCAGGTCATTAATGTGTAAATTTAACTTTAAAAATATGATTAACGCCGCTGAAATTCAAGGTGATATATAATCTTTTTTCAAGTCAATGCTTCAACCCACAAGTTGTGTTTGCTATCCCTGCAATTTATAAAGTAGCGTTTGAACTTCTTACTAAACAGATTTGGCTTCTAACTACTTCGGGTTGTTTCCAAAACTGAAAGAAAGCTTTAAGGGACGAATTTTCTGAAACATATTAAATCATAGAGGCTATAAACCAGTTCTTCTAGGACGCTGTAGACATTTTAGAGCAAGCTACAAGACTTATATCAGTCTTCAAGGAGAGTGCGTTGACAAGTGAGGTTAAAATACAACTTAAGGTGAGTTAGAAATAGGTTAGGGGTGGAGCGTATATTAAACATATTTATGCATAATAAACAGTGTGTTTGCGCAAAGTGCAATATGCACTGGAAACATCAACAGTAAGATTGAAAGTGTATTAGTGACGGAAAAGACTGAAGAAACTCAAAAACAAGATTAAATGAGATAATTATATAGGTGAATGATTGATTTATTTATGGACACTCTTCAATATCTCACGTCATCAGCGTCCCATTCAACTCAGGGTGTGAAACGGCCGACAAATTTTGCCTCTCTTTCAGGCTTGAGGTTCTTTTTCGTGCCGTAAATGTACGACAAGGGACCCACAGTTTTACTTCCCTTCCGAAGGAAGCCATACTTTGGATTTTTACGCCCGAAAAAAATCCATCGGTCGTGGCCGGGTTCGAACCAGCGTTCTTGGGTGTAGGAGGCAAGCAAGCATGGTAACCACTACACCACCAGGACCGACATTTTATAGGTGGAAAAGAACACCCTAGAAGTAATAAAGGAAAGAAAACTTATTTGACTTAGAGAGGCAAAATCAGCTTTAAATGAAAGGATAACCTTATAAAACCAAATTAGAATAGCGTGCGCTAAAATTAATTTCTTTTGTCCTACTAAGTTAGCCAAAAGAAAAAAAATATGCAAATGTAGGTAAAATTATATTGAGATAATTCGAATGAAAAGCTGTGATGACAACAAAGTAGCATTACACAACACACCTGATTTAACAACCGCCAGTACCTGATAGCGGAAAACATGCTACAACTACTTTTACATATATTTTCTTTGAAAGTTGTTCCCTATCATTGTGTAAATACTTTACCCATGTGACCTAGTGTGAATTTCAGCAGCTCAGAATCACTGACAGATAAAAGAAATTATATTTAATATACCTACACAAGCAGAAGGAAAATAATAACTTTGCATATTGAATATTAATTTTGTATTTCATTCAATAGTGAAAATATTTAAAAAATTAAAGGAAAGAAATATAGGATAATTTGTAATTTACTCCATCCTTAAAATCCCTGCAAGATGCAGTAATAACAGCATGCATGTAATGAAAGCGCATGATATAAGAATATATATATACATACATGATACGGCAATATACGGCAAGACACTGTGTAAATGCATAAATATTTTATATTTATAAATAAATGGTAAGATATACACGGAGGTGTATACATAAAAGATCATCGAAAAATCACTCTGCATCCCTTACGTAGCCGAGATTTCATTAGGAAAGCAAACTAGAGCAGCATTTACTGTTGAACTTGTGGTTGTTCTTAACAACCAAGGCAAGCACGCACTCCAACTCTTAGTACTAAGTAGCTACAAAGTCTTAGGCTGCCCACTAAAAGTGGCCCTGGTCATTTCTTCAGTTGTACAGGAACATTATACAGCTGATCAGTTTTCTGCATGCCGATACAAGCACACATACCTATTTAATGATCATTCTCTGTTTTTACTGCCCATTTCCATTTGCTTTTTACTTTGAATAAGTATTAGCCACAGTTCTTATAGTTTTTTTCAAGAATACGCTTTAGGACTGTTCTATTCATTTAAGTCATTTATTGCCTATATTGTTCATCCCCTATATCCCAGTTTCTTTATATTCGAGCATTATGTGATCTACATTTTCTTTTCCCCTACATAACAGTAAACCCAAGATCGCTGATTCGATTCCGGCCAGGATCAATGGGGCTTCCTTCGGAAGGAAAGTAAAGCCGTGGGTCCCATGTTGCAGATTTACGGCATGTAAAAAACCTCAAGCCTGAACGAAGAGACCTCTGAACAAAAGTTATCGGTCGTTTCACTCCTGAAAAGAATGGTACTCTGATGGCCTAAGATGTTAAAGAGCGTCTATTAATAAACCAAACCTTTAACAATCTACATAACAGACATTCCCCTTGCATGTACCCATTTTTATTTTATTTATTTTTTTATTTTTTGCCCTTTTAATCCCCAACCCCAGCTCTTAACCAAACAATCCCCTCTCTTGCTTCTTTACTTGTGCTATCTATATACCTTAAGGCGGGCGGTTTACCTGCTAAAACCCGGCTTCGAAGGAAGGAGTAAATGCATGAAATGTAGCACTTCCAACTTTCTCCTTTGTGGTGCACATAACCCGGGTGCGAGTTGATGACTGTGCATAAGGAATATAATTATTAATGTAGAATTTATATTACAGTAGTATAATAAAAAAACTTCACGAGTTGTATGTAAATGCTCAAGTTCCATATTTTAAATTTACCAATAATTTACTGTTGTTAATATTCAGATACAGAAAAATACTATAGAATATTCGCACATTATCATCTAATAAAATGTTTTGTAATAACGATGTCATGTAGATCATTTTAGCTGTTTAATTTTTGTTATCGTTGCGATACTTATATGTGTCATTTATAAACTTGCGCTCATTTTACTGTTTTATTATTCACACACATATATGACCGGACGCATGTTTTCAGATATCTGAAATTGGCAAACTGGTTATTAAATAACAGACACACACTCAAAGCATACCCACATTCAATATAAACTCGACAAATCAAAGAAAGTTTTCTTGTGTTGAACCAGAATGCAGGTGATCTACAAACTGCCAATCTTTTAAAGTATTACAAAGTGGTTTATTTAATATTATTCACAAAATTCACACCTCACTGAACAAATGACTCTAATTCATCTATAGCTTGATGCTAAGAACTTCCTGTTGAGAGATATCTGTGCTGATCGTCTCTGGCATTCATTCTATTGTCTACTGGCTGATTGGCACAGTGCTCTCTAGCAACCTGCTTCTTCAGTGATCAGATCAATTGTTTTAAATAATGATTTCAGTTACTTCCTTTAGTAATGTCTACAAATGTCTTCTTCAACATAATGAAAAATTCAGAATTCAAGTATGCGAAGATAGTTATCTGATTGTACCCATTTCTGGATGAAGAAAAACACATGGCTTATTGATGAACCACAATGGTGAACTATCAATGAATAAACATCCTGGATGACAATGATAACATGATGTTTCTTTGAGGTTTCCCATCTAAATATGTTGATTAAACTTTCTATAATGACACATTTTGCTCCTCCATGTCTTACTGCCATCGAAAGCTTATGTATATAATAGTACTCTGTATGTTATATTAGCAAGTAGTCTGTTCACTTTAAACAGGTAGTTTCTATCTGTAAAGCATCCTGTAAATAGTGAGTTGAATTCTAAAGGACATTTAAGCTATTTTCGTTTTATATATACAAAGAAACAAATGTTTCGTTACTTCACTGAAGACGGTGGTAGGTGTCAAGTATTTAAGCATCTTCCAAATTCGCATTCAGCTTGAAAATGCGTGATGTATGCATGCAATTTGTCACTTTTGACGACATTTACCACTGAAGAATTTCGTGAAATTTGTTCATCCTACTCTCTGGCAATGTCCGGTATGCCCACCCCTACACCCCCGTACTGCAGACGCCCTTTTGTCTGCTGATATTATCTCTCAGGAGGAGGGGGCGGGAAAAGAAGAGCGTAGGCGAAGGGGCGTCGTTGGTATTGGAATCTCCTGTCAAGCCGGCCGCGGACTCTTGGGTGCGGTCGTCCCTAGCTCAGCTCTTCGTGCGACAGTCTGCAATGAAGTCAGTCAACGAACTTGAGGACATCCATCGAAAACTAGCCTGAACACACGCCTCGCACACTGCAAATCAGCTAAACGTTAAATCATTTCAAGCAAACATCCAGTTACCACTTCGATCCATGTGAGAGAGGTACCTTTGGGTGAACTCTCTCTCGACAAGGTACTCGTCTTTCGGGGAAGCGCCGTATTGTACAAAACCGTCAGCAACATCGCGATTTGGTCAACATACTTCTCCCATTTTCCATCAAAGCTACGAGTATATTGCATTGACATATTAAAATTAAAGCTGAACAAAGGATGTTGAAAAATAAATCATATTTATATTTAAAAGGAAAAATAATGAAATGAAATTAATTTTGTTGGGTCAAAATTATCTAAATAGCTTATAATTTGTATTTTTATTTTTTTAATAATATTTCATTCTTTTTTCTTTATTATCCATAATTAAATGTTCATTGTTAATGATATAATGGATACTTGATTTAAAAGTTATTCCTTTCCCCTAATAAAATATCTTATATGGAATAACAGACCAAAGTGACCGAGTTGATTCCAGATTTTCCCCATTCCTCATAAACGACAAATGCCGGGTAGATACCCCAAACTTAGGTCTAGAATGCTTCCTTCCTTAAAAAAAATATTTCCCAATTTATCATTTCATCTCATTAATCATCCGTGTCCATTGTAATGCCTCAGTGATAAAAACGGGCATTAAGTACTTTTGTACGAAATATACCACCTGAAATGCCAATCAAATGATAAACAAACTGAAAGTATTTTTCTTCGGGTTCTGTTTCAAAGAAAAATAGCATTCTAAAGGTTGCAATGTTTCACAGATACTAATTTTATTTAATTTTGGTATTTGCTTTACTTTACCACGGTAAATCAAAAAGTAAGATTCTCTAATTTTAATAGAGGAGCGAGATAAGGATAGGTGAAGATAAAGGACCTTTATTTCGGCATTAATTCCTTTATTTTTCGAGACAATCATGAAATCTACTCAAGCATTTGTATAGCTTAAATGTGTTTTTTTCCTTCCCATTCCCTGACAATTGATGTGGTGTTCTGCTATTTAATTCATTTCTTTTCTTGGATGCATTTTCCGATAGTCCAAACGTTCATGTGAAATATTAAATAGCATTTCTAACAGATCCATTACTATTACTAATATGTTCGCTAAATTCGCTAAAAATAAATATTGTAATGAGAGTTGATGTTTCTTGAAAAATGTAAATTTGTAGAGTTTTAGGTTTTGAGATATTCATAAAAATGTTGTTTTATACGATATCTACACCACTAAATTTAATTTTGTAATTTTAGGGTTTCAAATTTCGTTTAAAATAGCATTAACACATCCAGCTGTTAACAAATGCTCAAAATATGACAAGTCACTGCAGTAGAAGGTTTAAAAAGTTTGCTGCATATGATATATGAGATAGCTGCAGACTGCTACAGTAAATGTGTAATCTGAATGCGCTAATAGAACTTTAGTTTCCACAAAAAATGAAGTTGATGTAGTTAGATCAATAGATCAAACTGAGCACTTACACATCCATATCAAACATATGGTAAAGAGTTTTGTACTCCGTCTTATACAGCGAGAGTAGTTTAAAAATCCCGATACATAGTTCTGCTGGTAGGCAGTTAGATCTCGCGTTGACGCCGGGGTTTTCTGGCGTAGACTTGCGGCGCTCAAGCGTTTCACCAGTTTAATACACAAGTACAACACATTAATTTGATATTCACTCTCCTTAGAGCAAATGATGGAAAATTTTCCCATTTTCTCTGACACATAATCCGTATTTTCTTAGGAAATTATCACTGACCTGCATCAGCTCCCCGTCACTAATGGTGGCTCTGGTAATCCAATCGTAACCACGAACCGCCTCGTAAACCTAGTGGGTTCAATCCCGACCAAGGTCGATAGATTTTTTTTAAGTATGGCTTCCTTAGGAAGAGAAGAAAAGTCATGCGTTCCGTGCCATAGATTTAAGGCACGTAAAAGAACATCAAGCCTGAAAGAACAGACCCGTGAGCAAAATTTATGTCCGATTCATGCCCTGAATTGAATGGGACGCTGATCACCTGAGATGTTAAAGAGAACCCGAAAATAAAGCAATAAATTTAAAAAGTCACTAATGAAGCTAACTTTGTTTCGAAGGTTTGATTTAATTTCCTCCATTGTGTGAGCGTTAATTATTTCTCATTATTCCTTAAAGATAGAAAGCGCAAACCATAAGCTCTGGGGAACTATAGAATTTTATGGAAGCTCTTATTTCACCTTTTATTCTTCTTTGAGCACATGGCATGGTTTTTCTCCCGGTCAGTAACAAAAGCTACTTCATTAAACTTCTAAATGCCTTTCTCGTTCTGCCACACCGCTTCCTATACCTAACGTATGCATTGAAGATATGAAGACACAGTGGATATTTGTGCAGCACTATTACACTATTTAATTAAATCTCGCTCATGACTGCGCAAAACAATTGCTCGATCTGTCGAAATCCCGCTCGCAACTGACTGGAAGAGAGAATGATTCTCCCATGTAGCGTGAGGAATCCAAGCGATTGCAGGGGAAGATTAAAGCTGCGGGACTTTCAAACTGCCCGCACCAATTTTGTTGACACCAAGTGTTACTTTCAGGTTCTATCTTGTGCTAGCCGTTATTTGTTTTATTTGGAGCACCCAGTCGCTCGTGTTCCGTATTCCTGGGTATTCCCAAAAATGTTCTTAGTGAAGAAGCAAAATACGAGCAGGGACTAGAAAGGGTTCTTTCAAGCGAAAGGTAAGGTGAGGTTAAAATTGTTTAACCTTGAAATATTAATAAACTTAAAACGTTACAGACACTACGGTCATAAAAATAGTCTCACCTTTGCGGAATTTAAAACAACAGAGTTCAAGCACAATAAATATGCTCACAAAGTCATATACAGTAGCACCAACAGTAGAATTCTTTGCAATTTTACTTCTTGATTAACAAACCAAACTGAATTACAATAATTCATTAACAATAATTATCTAATTACTTAATAAGTTAATGTTCTTCAAATGAATCTCCAGTAATATATTCACGTTTAATAATCCTTTATTAAAAACAGCTTAACATTTTAAGGAATACACCTTTTAAAATACCTAAGCATTTATCTTAAATAATGTCCTGTTGAAAAGAGTATATTTACTGGATATGTTTATTACGTTAATTTGAGACTCACTTAACGCTTAGAGATGTTAATAAAACATGATGAAAAATACTTTTAAAGACATTTATTATTTCAAAATACAGGAACTGAATGCCAGTATTTTAAATTAATATATCAATCTTTCTAATGATCAAAATTTTAAAAAAGTACGCTCTTTGGCTTGGATTGTTAGCGTTGGAGGAGGACATTTCGCTATTTTAGCCTTGCTTAACAGCTGGTCGTTTGTGCGGAGGAAGGGAGAAATGAAAAAGACATCGGGCGCCCAGAATCCACGGGCAGTGAGGTGGATGGGGGGGTCGTTAATATTTTTTCCAGATAGAGAACCCTACGCAAGCGCAACCGCCCCCTCAAGGGAATTCGAGCCCCTTAGAAGAGGCATTTCTATAATACCAGACGCAGGGGCAGAAATCGCCTGAGCCACCCCGCTCACCACCGCCCCCCTTATATATAGATGTATTCTCCGTTGACAAACGCCAGAAGATCAAGAAGACCTTTTAAAAGTTCAATCTCACCATCCCTTATCTTGTTGAATCAACGTTGTCCCATTTAAAAAACTAGAGATATAACAAAAGTATTCCAGCAAAACCTGTATAAGCTAAATTTGTGAGCCCCACTCTGCTCTTACAGTTTGCTCATCAATAGCTGACGCGATCATTTTAAGTGACTCACTCTGCACACCGATTTGAAACAAGATGCGATCTTTGTGCAGATAAATCTTGATGGACGACTATGATGATATAGGTCGTAGCTGTGTTGATGCTATGATACACAAGGATAAAATGTTTAAATCATGAAAACGAACAGAGTTATTCTAGGGAACAATCACTCATTGGCGAACGCAATACATGTCGTGATTTTACTCTGAGTGATAGGTTGGCTAATGGGGGAGTGACCTGCATTCGCCAGATGTTAAGTAAATAAATGATGTCATGTTGGTGTTTTGTTTTGTTTTTTAACGATAGGGTAAGAGACCTCAAGCCATATGCAGTCAAGGATAACAAGTATTTCCAGCTATTGATATTGTGTTTAACACGATTAATATTGCATCCATGTCTTAACACAGGTTTCTGCGAAATGCTGAACACTACGTGCAAAAGATTTGCCTCCGATAAACCACTTGTCTCGATATTCTTTAGATGTATCAAATTATCACGATATGTTTGTATATAGAATATGTTCCCAATGCAGAACTGATGGGTTTGATGTTTAACTAAACGGCGCTTTGCCTTCTCTGTCTTTCTCTTGTCTTATTTGTTCGTTCGTTTTGCTACTCCTATTTCTTTTGCTTCTCACTCTTTCCATATTTCTCCCCTTCGAGCTTATTTCCATGAACAATCCTATATGATAATCCTCGTTTAATCCTTCTCATTAATCATCTTCATTTTGTTATTTTCCTTTTTCTTTTCCGCCTTCGCTTTCGTTTACTCTGCTATTACTCTTCTTTTCATTTCACTTCTGATTCTCTTGCTACTCTCCATTTTCCTTCCTCTTTCCATTTCTTACTTTTCCTCTTTCCTTATATATTTCCTCCCTCCTATCGCCACTTCTTAATTTCTCTTTCTTAATTTTTTTTCTTTCTATTGTCCTTTCTTTCTCTCTCCTCGTTTTTCACTGATCCCTTTCGTCTTCTTTTTCCGCCTCATTATTCCATTTTTTATTTTGTTTCATTTAAGCTTCTTCTTGCACTCTGAGTCTTACTTTTTAAACGTTTTTAATTAATTTAAACTCTTTAATTTCTATATGTAACTATCTCATTTATTTCTTTAAATTTGAATTAACATTTAGTATTTCATTTTTCTCTTCAAAATCTATTATATAGTGCATATACCTTGATTATTTTTTCTGGATTGTGATTATGACGTTCCTCTATCCTGAGAATGGAAGTCATTAATCTACACCATGCTCATTCCGCTACGCAATTGAAATTTTATTTTGTCGACGGGAAGCTAGCCCTGGGCACCTGCAGATGGAAATAATGTCGCGCGATCGGAGCTCATTACGCGCATTTTTGTTTCTTTCGTTATTTATTAGTGTATTCACTATAGCACATGTTCTACAGTGAACCATACCTGGGTCCTTTTGAAAAAAATAATGAAACACTCGCCGAAATTCATATTCCCAAATATTGTAAACTGCCTCCCGTTATTTTGTTTCAGCGCCTACAGGGGTTATAAATTTAAGGTACAGTAATGATTTTATATGAATAAAAAAGCAGCAGCTGAGTAGATTTGTACGCACTGACAACAAATACACCAACTTGTTTGGTTAATCGTGTTAAACTTTCGAGGAGAATTTTCTAATAGATAACCTATTTCATCAATATTTTTCTTTGTTAAAATCCACTTTTTCGGTCTAGGCTTTTTGTCAATGAAAACGCCTTGGGTTCGAACCTTGTTTACCAATTTAAAGATTGTGCTTCCCGTTGGAGTCGGAAAAATCCAGGGACCGTGGATTTTTTTTCGGGGGTAAAAATTCTGAGTATGGCTATCTTCGGAAGGGAAGTAAAGCCGTGGGTCCCGTGTCGTAGATTTACGGCACGAAAAAGAACCTCAAATCTGAAAGAAGAGGCCTCAGAGCAAAATTGACCGGTTGTTTCACGCCCTGAATTGAATGGGACGCTGATGACGTGAGATGTTTAAAGAGCGTCCGTAAATAAAACAAATCGACAATCTAAGTTAGGGAGGTCTGGGACGGGGACCACCCAGCCTCGTGAGGACAATTGGGGAGCTGCCTGGTGGTCAAGTGGCATTCTTCGAATACGAAAGATGCATGAACATGCCCCCCTACAATACTGCCATCTACTAATGAAGTCGTAAGACGGATATAGAGGATACAAAGGCCAAGGTTCAACCGGGCTGTAGCTGCAAATTAGAAGAGGAAGAGAAGAAAAATACACAAATTATGGTCGGATTATCCCGCGAACCACAGATCACCATGATAGACCATAATAAAGGCGTATACCGAAAATGAAACGGTTGCATACAAGCTTGATTCATAATAAAAATTATTAGAAAGTACGAAATATTTTTAAGAGCTTGTTGTCACAGAAAATATATTCTTATGCAATTATCTGTGGTATCAAGATAGGAAATTTAGGATTAGGTGGCTATATATAGTGGAATATTTAAAACTAAAGAGTCCGTTGATTGATGATAGTGGTGGTAATCATATTGATGTTTATTGATTTTCAGAATTTATAAAGTAAGGTACTTTAAAATAATAATGTGTAGAAATTTAAATATCAGCAATAAAGTCGTATGAAAATATTCTACGAACATTATGAAATAAAAAAGAGATCATAGTATTTATAGATACAAGCATTAAAAACATAGAGCACGATATTGTTTAGATAACATGCTTTATAAGCTCGTAGCTTGCAATTTCAACCCAAAATCCTCAATGTTATTTTAAAGATGACGTAAACTAAATCTATGGACACCGTAAGTCACTATTATTAAATTGTCCAATAATGTAATTCAGGTCAGTTTACTAATAATAAACCCTAAAATAAAAAATATTTATTAAGAATTAACTAAGAAAATCTCCTTAGATAAAAATCGTATTGTTACAAGTAGTAGATTACCTACAAGCAACCTGTATTATGTAAATTAAGTTAAACGGATGTTTAAATTAAAAGAGACAGTAGATTCTGAAAAATAGAATATCAGTTATTTAAAAAATGCATGTAACTACATACTAATGTATAAAAGGTGCAGGTTATTTTCTCGTATCAAAATGAACCTTGATTACGTAGTACTTCCAAGTACCTGCGCGCGCACCCTTTCGCCACAGCAAGCTCCACGCTACCAATGTAAACTAGGCCTTTGAAGCATCATAAGTCGTGCGAGTCAAAATGTGCGTCATGGAATTCGTAAACAGCGAGTAAGGTAAGAGCTTTTTAAGTATATCAGCGGAGTAAATATTGGAATATATTTTTGCTATATGTTAAATAATGTAATGCCAAAATGTGCAAACTAACAACAGCATTAGATAGCGCAGCTCTCGTTTGTCATAAAACGAGTAACATGTAAAAGGGACGTTCACGTGATATACACAAAGCTTTCCAAGTTATTACTCCCGTGGCTCAGTGTTTTATAATGACTGCTAAAACTGTCTTTCTAAATTATTATTTTTTGTTTCAAAACCTCAATTTTGTAATTATGAAACTAAAGTTGACTCACCAACTAACCTAATCGAAACAACATGCTACGCGACAACCTAAACCTAACACACGGATTTGAAATACAGTATTTCTGTATTAAACTAGGTGAATTAACGGTGAAATTAGCTATCTAGCAGCTGAAGGCATTCCATAATCATTCACATCACAATTAAACCAATTATTCACAAAATCAGGTGCCCAATAATTTAGCTAGATTAAAGAAGCTTAGAATACGGGCATACCATCATGTCATAATGCAGACGTGTTTAAATTAGTGGTATAAATTATAATACGACTAACACTCTCGCTTTTCAAGGCTGACCTAGAGCTTTGCATGTTGCGTGCTCCGATGTGCTAGAGTTGAGTTCACAACATTTCCCAATGACTACAGATTAAATGCGGCTATGTGGTCGCAATTAAAATATTATATAAACTCCATTAACGATTACAGACCATAAAGGCAAACATAATTTTCCATTAATCAAATAAGTCAAATGGGCACTTATTCTAAAAGAGAGATTCTATTGTAAGTAGTAAACTAAATGAAATGATTTCTGAGTGTTATAATTATTGAATGACTTTGAGTTTTATTATTTTACATTGAGTATTACAATGTACGGTTTTTGTGTGTTTGCCTGGGTGGGCAACCTTGATCACTCGCTATTATGACACTACGAAAAATTTAAATTAGACGCGAGTATAGCTAGTGTCAATGTGCACAAAAAGCTTACATATATACTACCGTATAAAACAATGTCTTATTTTTAGAAAAATTAAATATTTTTGCATTTAAACCATTAAAAGTTATAAAAATTGCCAGTTTTTGGTAACAAAAGAAATGGACAGAATGCATTTCACTCTTGAATTGTACTTAAGAATACTGTAAGAAATTTTTCGAACAATCTATATGTTGTATGCTGTTGTACACCTTTATACCTTCATAAGCGTACCGTTTGCCTATCACTTTATATTTATCATATTATTGCTGCAGGAATGAAACCAAACGAGATAATGTTAAATTTTGATTTTGCTGTTTTCAAAACTAGTGTTAAGTTGCTTTTGGCGGCAAATTTTAAGATCCATACACTTCAAAAGTTTTGTGTTAATATGCGTACTTTAAAAAATGAGTCAGTTGGAAATGAGTAGCTCAAATTACTATTATATGGGGTTTCAAATAATGTGGTACATATTTTGCGTACTGTTTAATGCATGGGTGGACATTTAGAATAAGCTAGTGAATCACATTATTATGGAAGAAATAGCCATGACTACAAAATTAGGGGTAGAAAACGTAGAAATGATGCAGGAAGCCTTTCCTTCATTAACAAAACCATTGAAGAAATTAAAAAGCAACGGAAACAAGTCATGGCTTAAGTTTTAAAGAAATACAACAGATATTTTGGTATTAACTTTTAGTTATTTCTGTTACTGGTATTATGTTGACTATTTTTTTTTTATTGTGCAAGTTTATGTAGGTCTCTTTTACTATGGCTAGGTCATAACATGCACTAGCATTAATACATTCATTCAAATAGTGGGGTTTATGATAAAATTTATAATTAAAAAAGGCTAATCTTTGACATTACAAAAGGCTCAGAATTATAATATGATCTCAAATATAGTATATTACAATTTGATTACAGATTTATTGTGTTAAACTAATTTGATAATGTTAATCGTTTATTTTATGTGTAAATTCAATTATTTCTGCCAAATAACGTGAGATTTAATAATCTGTTATGATTTTTAGAAATAAAGTAAGGATATTTATTTGTGGAGAAGTATTTACGGTAATATGGAGTCGGTCGAAATGGCAAGTGAACATTTCGGCAGATCTTCATAGATACCCACCATTTAGGGAATATTTTCAAAGAAAATTCAGACATATGTAAATATTTTAATGTTTTCAAAAAAGAAGAAGTGGACGAAAGTGACATGCAACGGAAAATTTTAATACGGTAATTGTGTTTCAAAAGACCCAGTAAAGTTACAAATGTATTGCAAAGGAATATGGTAAGAAAACACAATATTTGGAAAATGGTAAATGAATTCCAGCCCCAATTCTCGAATTTCTTGTTGCACTTTGTAAGTACGAACGAGATTTCATTTCAGATAGATCCCTTATGAGTGTAAATACCGCTTCACTTAAATATCCTTTCTCTATACTGAAAACCATACCGGGATGACTAAATCGATATTATATCTCAGAAACAAAGTTACAAATAATATAAACGGTAAACACATTCAACTTGAATGAACGTATTATATCGGGTCTAAGTTTTTTTTTTTTTTTTTTTTTTTTTTTTTTCTCCTGCAAGCGGACTGGGTCCGAGGTTAGCAGGTCACAGCTGCATATACCCACAGTCAAGGACGCGTGTTTTTTCTGAAAGAAAATTTAGTGTTGTTAAGGTGCGGAACATTGAGGAGTTATTGTGTTATTACCTTCAATTTCCCTTGTTTGCCATGGTTCAAAGAGTTAATGTAGAACAACCTATTTTCATTTGCTGTAACTTTTAAAGAAATAAATCAGCTGTCCAGTGTCGTGAAGAATTTCAAGAACGTTTTCCGAAAGTTCATCCACTTGACAGATTTACAGTTCGTAAAAAACACTTAAATTCAGAATGAGTGTTGAACAAGAAAATAGATGTGTTAACAGAGGAAAAAGTAGATTACATCATTGCTCGATCACAACAATAACCGCGAAAGTATCTTGCAAAGCTGGCACAAAAGCGAGAGTCAGCCGTACATAAAAAAAATTCTGCTAAAATTTTACCCATAACAATGTTACGGAGATGTATGCCTTAAACCTGGTGACTCGGGAAGGAGAAATGTCATATTCTATGAAAAAGATAACATGTTTTCAGTACTTTGCCGATCGCATGGCGCGATACTGCTCTGTGTATAACCAACTGCCGGTCCCGTCCACGTGCTGGTTTTTGATTTGATTGATTTATTTATGAACGCTCTTTAACATCTCAGGTCATCAGCGTCCCATTCAACCCAGGGCGTGAAACGGCCGAAAAATTTTGCTCAGAGGCCTCTCTTTCAGGCTTGAGGTTCTTTTTCGTGCCGCAAATGTACGGCACGGGACCCACGGCTTTACTTCCCTTCCGAAGGAAGCCATACTTTGGATTTTTACGCCCGAAAAAATCCATCGGTCCTGGCCGGGTCCCATGCTGGGTAAAATAACACGAAGACTCACTATATGTAATAAAATTTTTGATATACTGCATTTACGGCAATAGTAATAAAACACAATCTACTTATTTATTATGAATTTACTCTACAAACGCCTGTTATTATGTCTTCTAAATATCCGAAAATCAGCACCGTATCACGTTCTTTGGGATATTCTTGTCAGAGCACAAAGGTACCAACTGATTACATCACAGCACCTGTCACCATTGTCATACAACTATAATGGGAAGTGGAAGCAATTATTACACGTTTATCTTTTTCTAAGGCAAACTTTTTCTCTAAGGCTAGCCTAACCACTTAATCCTACACCCAAAACATCGACAATTCTTAAACCTGGTCTATGGGTTACTTATAAAGCAGTTTGATGATTTAATAACATTATTTATTTAACAACTCCACGACCGAGCAATAAGTTTTGATGCAAGTTGTTTAAATACACATAATTTTATACAAATATTCAAATGATTAGGTAAAGCATGAAAAAGTAGGACATATATTGAATTCCTTTTTAGTAATATTCTACGTGTTATTAAACAAAGGAATCAAACAGTTGCGATGCTCCATTATTCTTTAACATAAAAATATGACAGTCAATTACTATGACGTTTGTCACATGATGCCTCAGATGTGGCGTAGGGGAAGAGACTTCAGCTAAAAATGGAACGAGCTGGAACACGAAACTTATTCACCCTTCCTAGTGCAGCTGCTTCAAGCTGATGATGACGATAATGGTAGTGATGAGTCTTTTTAGATAATATTGCTCCGGAAAGACAAGCTTGAGACTCTGAATCCCTACAGACACTAGCCTTTTACAACAGAAACAGCGCGAGAAAACTTTCATATATCACTGCTAGTGTTACTGCTGCTACATTAATGAGTTCGAGAAACTTACTTTACTTCAGAAAAGATTATCTTAGAGAGATTTAACGGAAATGTTAAAAGTCTATAAGGTTGGCATTTTTTCCCTCAGAAAAATTCAGGTAGTATACAGTAATATGTTGTTCTTTTCTTTCTCTTTTTCTTTCCATCTTTTTCAAATCTTCAAGTATTCTGTTTTTTATTTTTTCCAATTTTAAGATACATTAATAATTTATATTTATTATTACATCTACAAACAAAATATACAAGTGTGAGCGTTCGCTTAAATAATATGGTCATAATAAAATGTGCTAAAATGGGAACTGTAATTCTTAGGTCCATTGTTTCAGTAAACCTAAATTTAATTAAAGTTGTGCACAGCACTTTATATTCCATCATTCTTACTACATTTTCATTGATCAAATTGTTGTGAAGATAGTTTTCCATTGCATATCTTGTGTCCCATTAGAAGTTCACTATTTTCCAAATATTCTCTAATTCATTATTGTTCATAAAATATATTTAGTTCTTTTGGGGTACTCTTTCTTGTGCTGTAGCTAGTTTGTACTATTTTTACATTCTGTATAAAAGCAAGTGGGGGTGGAAAAGAAGCTAAACAGCAACACTATACATTTGTTATTTACTAAAATGTTTGAGGACTACGTTATTTTGGAGCAGTAAAATGTATTATTATGCATGTATGGAAGGAAATGGAACACCGAAGAAAAAATGTTAATTTAAAATGGTTTATGAAAATATCTGTCCCTAATATGGTAATGTTTTATTTCGATGGTGCGAAGGAAATATTAAATAAGTAGGCTGCAAGTAATATGGTTGGTATTGATTCAGTAATCGTGCCAGAGAGTCTACGCTCATGGACCCATGTGCACTGAAGGGGATCATATATTTTTCCGGCATTTTTGGGGATAACTGTTTTGTAAAAGCGATTTCAGTGTAATAAGTAGGTCAATATATACTTTCATACTAATATTAGTTTTTTTCTGTAGATTTATAATACAATCCATACTGCGAAAAATATTGTTGCGAAGTACAGTGTATCGGCCCTGGTGGTCTAGTATCAGCCATACTTCAGGGTCAATGGATTTTAGGATACGTTCCTTCAGACATAGATAAGTTTTATTCATTGTTATGGTTAGTTTATAAAAGTAATTTGCCATCCTTCCTGAATAAAATTTAGAAAGTATCACATATTCATGCTTCTGATTGTTTCGATCAGTTACTGAAGTGTACATAGTTATGTTTCACAAACGTTGCATCCTCTAAAATAACGTTTATACTAAATGGAAATTTCGCTTTCAACCGTCACTGAAATTATACATTTTTTAGAAAACGCGTTCCATGACAATATAAGCAAACTGCTGAATTTATATGTTATCCAGTTAATCTTTGTGCTTTATTCAAGTCAATCATGCTTGTCTTTGCCTCAATATAGGGCAGAATGAAATCTATAAACCTCCTTGTATAGCATGATTCTTTATAATAAATGGAAGGAAATTGTTTAGTGTCATTTTGTCCTTTTTGATACAATTTTAAGAAAAGTTTAGAATTCTGTTACCGTTTTAAACACTCGTGTATAAATTTTTAGGCGTTTCTTATAGAAAATAGCAAAATATGATTCATGTTTATGTGTTAACACTTGTTTTCACTGATTATTATGTTTGTAAGATCTCTTTTATAATGTTTCAAGTTAATGGCAGCGTCACATTGTGAAACTATTGGTATATTCAAGAATCAAGTACCTTCTGTATGTTTGTTTATAATAGCTACCTTCAACTTTTTTTTTTTTTTTTTTTTTTTTGCAACGAACGTATTCATAGCTAACTTCAACTGTTTGTTTATCTTTGAATTTGAAACAAACGAAACCAGTTTGTTATGTGATACTACAGTTAGCAACGCAGAATATTTTGAAATGTTACTCATTTAAAGTGAAACTCTTGATAATGGGGCTGCAGCGGCAAGAATCTGTTGAGAAAGGCTTTCAAATAGAAGAGCACCATGTCCTAATGCGTTTATTAACCGTGGTCAGCTTCTAGGTAAGTAACTGCAAAAGTTCCATTATAATTTGCTCTCAAGCTCTTACATTTATATTGTGTTATGTCTAATTTTCACAGTTAATAAACCTTTAAACGATTATCACATGTCGAGAGAATCTGTTAAGAGAATTGCTTGTAGTTGTGGAAGCTAAGGAACTAACAGCAAGTAGTCGTAGTTAAATCTCCTGCGTTACGCTGTTATGCAAAATATAACAGTGATATGTCAGCAATTAATAGCGCCACGGAAAGAAGTATTAAACCAAAATCCAGTTTATTTTAAATATCTAAAATGTACATTAAAATCTAAAATCGCTTTCTTAGCATTACACATTATTTTAATTCGCTCATACCTTCTTTACTTGTTCTATTTATAAAATATTTTCAGAAAGTATAACCTAAATCATGTTCATAGCTATGTGCTTTGTTTCCAAGTTTCAATTGTTGGTAACCTATGGAATGTTTGTTGTCACAAATCCTTGATTATGTTTCCTGCACCAATACGTTGATGCCTAACATGGTCCCCCCCCCCCCTTGTAATGCATTAAAATTACACAAACTTTATAAAATTAATACAATAACATATTG
This sequence comes from Metallyticus violacea, assembly GCA_030762175.1. Classification (NCBI taxonomy): domain Eukaryota; kingdom Metazoa; phylum Arthropoda; class Insecta; order Mantodea; family Metallyticidae; genus Metallyticus; species Metallyticus violacea. The sequence goes on from CM060840.1 coordinate 60,503,244, forward strand.
TTAAAATTAATCATCTCTAACACAGAACATCTTTAATTCAATATATTAATTCGTGAATAAATATTGCTGTTAAATTACTAAATGTGGCTACAATAATGACATATATTATTATACATGGAATTGCCCGTCACTTCTGGTTATAGTTTCTTGATTAACGTTTTCTTGATTTAAAAAGCATCAATTTATAAACAATTATACACGAACAAGTAAATTCGCTTAGTCGTTTCACTTAAAAGAAATGCGTTATTTAACACTAGAAGTTCATGCTTCAAACATTTCCACTTTCAATCAATAAACCTATTTGCATCTGAAATGTTGGCCAGGTACTTAGATATTAATATTTAAAAGTGACCGCTTCCATCGTCTAGTGGTAGAGTTAGCGACTACTATTCCGGAAGTTCTGGGTTCGATTCCCGATCGGATCAAGCTATCTGAATAAGTTTTTTTTTCCCCGGAGTATTTCCTAACCCTGAGAAGGTGGATGCCCAGATACCTTTAAGGAGCCAAGGACTCCAAATTCACTTGCGCCATCATTCATTCCATTCCATTCCATTCCATTCCATTCCATTCCATTCATAACTACTGACATTCACACCTATAAAATTCCAACGTCGCTAGAAGAGCAATGCAATCAAAGCAACAATAAATAACACGTGAAAAGATGTGTATTTTAAAGTGAATGAAAACTTATGAGTAAGTTCATTTGTAAAAAGCAAAATAAAACTGGTGTGCATACTTTTCCAGTGTTATGCTATAGTACACGTATAACAGAAAATGGGAGAGAAATAAAAAATGTTATTTAAACAAAATAAAGCCGTTTTTCTGGTTTTCATGGTAACAAACTTTGCTTAATCTCTGGAATCTGCAAGATAATCCGTCTCTACAAAGAGCATTATGCAGTTCTTTTGTTAACTATTGCGGTTGTATCCATGAAAAGATTTTTGAAAAGTTTCTTCAAACCTCCTTCTGTACTATCTACTAGGCACCAAAAATGGCAATTAAAAACATTCTATATGCCTATTGTATATATATTTATGTCTGTTAACGTTCTAGTGGTCGCAATTTTTGTTTGTTTTTTTTATCAACGAAACTTAGCATATAACCATAAATTAAACAAATGAGTTCGTTAATCAGTAAAATTGGATCATTGGGAGTAGGGGCTAACCTAAAGCGAAAATTTAAAAATCTCTCTAGCGGCCCCAATTTTTGTTTTTTCTCAACAAAACTGAACGTGTGCCATTAAAATAAATTAATAGGAATAGTTTCCAAAAATCAGCGAAATTAAACTAGCAGGAGTGAAAGTTTAAGTACCTGAAACCCAGAATTTAATAATTGCTCTAGCAGCGTTAATATTTGTTTTTCGCAACGAAATTCCATATATACCCTTTAAATAGAATAAAAAAAAGTTTTTGAAAATCAGGTAAATCGGACCATTAGGAGTAGGTGTAGACCTGAAAACCGAAGTTTAATAAAAAGCACTCTAGCATTTAATTATCCCTTTATTGTTTCAAAATAAAATGACAAATTGACTGAGCATATAAATTGTATTTATAACGATGTATATGTTTTATATTTGACAAAAGCACTGTCGTGAAGTAGCAACTGTGAAATATTAATCGTGTGTGAGAATTATAGTTGTATATAGGAGCGCTCTGCAATATTTAGAAACGTTTGCACTAAACATTTTTACTATAATAAAAGTTCAATTAAATTTCAAAGCCACTGAAAATCGATTGAACTTTCAATAGTTTATTTGTTGATTGTGTTTATTTTCTCAGTATATTGTATTTGTTTTTAAATAGTAATATGCTTTTATTTAACTGAAACATAAGAACATCTTTGTAAACACACAATGTTAAGTCGAAACTTACTGATATTTCTCTCTATTTTAGTGGATGTAAAGATGATACCAGCGAGTCAGTTCAAAATGTTGAAAAATACCCACACTGTATAGCTTTGTCTATCAGTGATCATTTATTTAATTTAATAGTATACCGTTAATATTTTGGTAATCTCAATAATAATTTTAAAAATGTGGTTTTTCTTTTGTAATATTTATAGATTGCAAGAATTATTTTGTTTCCCTAATACCTATCACACAGTAATGCCATAGCTCGTTTCATTTCATTAATTATTAAGACTCAATTTGAATATTATATTCATTTAAAGTTATTGAACTTGCTGAGGAATTCGCTTAGTTTATTGCCCTGCGTGATGGACTTTTTTTAAACTCAAAGTTTGGCTATACAATAGTTGTAGTTTTCCGCATACGCCATATTTTTCTTTAGTGCTTTAACATTTATACCGCATCCTTCCTTTGATGCCTGTGCATTGAGTCTGTTTTAATAATTACATATTTATTTACTATAATAATTAGATTAGGGCCAGTGACCACCCGTTAGAGCATCCTCTCTCTCAAACGTTTGCACGCTGACTCCTATATTACGTAGAAATGAAAGAGTACTGGATTCCAGAGAGATGCATATTTGTGAGTGCTGTCATTAGACATGCCATGGCATGTTACGAATCCAACTAACCGTCATGTTGGTTTCTCGCCGCCTTAAACTCTGTGTGTACAGAAACCACATTATGTTCCGCTTGTCAGCTCTTATCTAAACAATGTGGCTACTCCACAACACTCAGGTCGTAACCAGTCAGCCAGTTAACAAGTCTGAGCGCGTGTCCTTACAAGGAACACACATACACACACCCGCTGGAGGTCGCGTAGCGTCCGTCTTCTGCAAGAGTCCTCAAGAGGTCGCATCGGCCTGAAAGGTAACTAGGTTTCCGAGCTCACTGCCCGATAAGAACTTCTCTCGTTCAGAATGATATCTTAACTACAATTGCAACTGGAGAAAGCTGAAACAGACCGAACATATAACATGAGTAATGCAAGGCTATATGAAATAATTAAACAGACAAAGTAATTTTTGAAATAATCGTGAAAGAGTGCAATGTTTTTAAATTTCTTCTACTTTACAGAAAAAGAGCACAATATATTTCTAATTTGGCGGAAGAGAGTCCAACTGTTTTCTCTATTTAAGTTTGGTTTTAGAAAAAGGAGAAAAATTAATAACAAAAACAAATATTAGACAAATACAGTAAGATCTCTGAAGTTGGATACCCTTAAATGTTGAGCACCTAATGATGTACATGTGCAAATTAATATATATGTTTAATCTGCATATTAGACAACCCGTATGGTATGTAAGTTGAAAAGTATCTGCTACCTGTTTAGTCCTGGATGTTATCAAATTTGGTACTTTACACAATAGGTCGTTAGCAAGGTCATCAAACATTTCAAAATGCGGTGAAAGCTAGCCTTTGCCTGCATTTTGTTTTATTACGAATTAAATGATTACTTTCTGTTGAAGAGTGAATTGTAACATTTAATTAGTTTGATCAATATGAATAAGTGTAAGCCAGTAGAATTAACTATTGGAACGAAGAAAGAAGTTATATATTGCTCTGTCTAACAGTGTGAGAAAATTGCATGGTAGTTTGAGATTTCTAAATCAACAGTTCTTAATATAAATGGCAACAAAACTTCAGTTATAAATGCACAGGACCAAAACTGGAGTGCAAGCCAACTATAAAGAACTAACCGATCGTTTTTATTTAATACCCGTTTTTTTTTCAGCAATGGTCGGTTCGATTGTTTCCGAAAGCAATTGTTTCCTTCGGCCTTGGACAGACCATAAGGTTGGGCACTTTTTTTTATGAACCAAAGGTAAAGATCCGGAAAATTCTCCAGTAAACTTTTCCTATTTTCTTGAATAAATATGTTAAATGCATATGCATAATGCATAAAAAGAGAAAAAATTGAATAAAACTGAATTTATTTCAATCTAGGATTTATTTTAAGGAAACAATGACATGGAAAATTTTGTTAATCCTGTTTTTCTGAATATTGGCCCATAACTTTTTTTTCAAGCTAAACCTTTAACTATTTATTTAGGCTTTTAAAGTAGCTAATATTTAAACTGCATCACAGAGTTAAATGTAATTCTACACAATTTGAACATCTTAACTTTGGGCTCATTTGACTATTTAGTGTCTTTTAGGGAAGAAGAAGATTTGCCTGGTTTCCTAGAAAGGCAGTGTCTTCCAGTACCTGTACCTTTACTGTGTAATATCACGAATTTAACTCAATTTTACACGTAGTCAATGCGATAATGTGCAATATTCAACATTCAAAAGACGACTATTTGATAATATTCTAAATCTAAAAAAGTTCCAATATAGTAAACACCTGTCCCCTCAGCAGGCAGTACTCAAGGGAGAATGTAACACGAAATCTCCTCGAGCTTAAGCTAACCAACCTGGGATAAAGATGCGTATCTGCTCCTTATAGTTTAAACTGGGAAGTTGGAAGGCTAAAAAAATAACGGATAGTTCTGGTAGGAGAATCCGCCCATTTTGAGGAGGGAATGAGGCATGGGTACATATTCGGGCCGAATGCACCCACTGGGAAAACGCTACTTCCAGAAAAAAAAATTAACAGAATTAGAAGTCGATTGGCGTGCTCGAATCTATTTCCACACTTATTAGTTGAATATTGAATTTCCCTAGTCAAAGTAAGCGAAGCTAGAAACAATTTATTTTCTCGTCGAACGCAATAACTAGCGTGATTATAAACAATGTAACGTGTTTCCATTTATATACTTGTAAATGTCTTTTTTACTATTTTAACGTATATTTATTTATTATTATTCATATTGTTTTATCTGAATTTGTTTGTTCCTCTTTCTAATTTGGTATTATGCTTAAGCATATACGGTCTACAACCCAAGCATAAAATACATTTGTAATGTGTATACAGAATTTTATAACAATAAAGATACAACTACTAATAGTATGCTTAACTTAACCTCTGCTACTCCTCCACTTATTCTTAACGTTGAATAGAAACATCTCCTAAGCCCGTAATCTGTTGGCGATACTTAAATCTTTTCTTTAATGTTAGTTTTTCATTTACTTACCTTCCTCCATTACATAGTTCAATTACATACAAATAAGATATAAACAGCATTCTCTTCATCGCTATAATGCCTTTCACCTGTAACCTTTAATTCTCCAAATCGGAATCAAAACAATCCTGGCCTTTCATTTTTACTAAATTTTTCAGCATCTCAAAATCAACCTTTATTGAAAATAAAATTGAAAATACCTGTTCTCCAATAATTACCGAAATAATTGCCTATCCATATTTTAAAATCTTGATCTAGTTAACTCTCCAAAACCCCTTCAAAAGATATTCCTCCTTTCTAAACCAAACTTCTCCTATCCCATTCTTTTATATAATCTACTCATCTCCCGTATGCATACGTTTTTCTCATACTTCAAAAACTGCTTTAAGATGTGTCCATCTGGAAGCTACCCCTGCTTAAATCAATGCTTTTAACACACTTTCCATTATATCTCTCGCATAACATTCCCCACCATCACATTTTTCCTTTGCTGGCAGTATTGTTGAGGATATCTACCTTAAAAAACATTGTTAATATTAAGTCCATTTATTCCCAGCCTTTATCAATTCCCCACCGTTCAAATCTGTAAGACCGTCTGGATTCTACCATAAATCACACACACACACACACACACACACACACACACACACACATATATATATATATATATATATATATATATATTCCTTATCTATTTCGGTCAAAATAAATATTTCCTTAATACTTTCATAACATACTTCCCGTTCCCAGCGCCATCTTTTATATTTAATTCAATATTCGAGGATGTTTAATTTAATTTTTAGATAAATAAATTCTTAATTCAATGAATTCCTTGCTTTTGCTAATGTAAAGGGAAAGAAAAGGTTCATTAAAACGCACCGAAGGCCCGGAAGAGAGTAAAGTATTAAAACATGGCATATGTATCGTTACACTTTAATGAATTGAGGCAGAGTGTATACATATTTTTTTCAAATAATGCAAAGTTTTAGTATTAAAAATGACCATAGACTTTAGGTTAGTATCTAGCCCACAACAATAATTTCGATAAAGAATGTGTAAAGCGTCATCACAAAAAGTGTAGTACCGCTGATCTTGTCCATTATGTTCTGCTGTAAAACAACAGATCAGTGGCGTGACGACTACGCTGGCCTGTTGTCCCACATTGTGAATGTTCTCGGCAGCCTTTGCCCTTATTTGTAACGTCTTCCCCGAAACCAAAGCTGTCCCGCATGCCTTCGGTCGCGGCAAGAACAAGGCCACGAAAAGTATAAACAACCCATCAGCTGCAGATGGATGTAACATGCACCTGCAGGTCTCTTCCAGGATGTCCCCGTTCTCTCAGTTCACATTCAGATTAAATTAACTGCTGTGTAACGTGCTCAAAAGTTACTAAAAACTACCTCGATGTGGCTGAGGCTTAATGTGCCTTCAGATATGTGTTAACTTCTCTGGAGGTTAATACTCTATATCATCACCACACTTATATATTGCCTGGGTACAGTCGGTGAGAGTAGAAATAGTAATAAACAAGTATTGCCTTTTGGAAATAATATCTTATCAAAAAATCGTAATTTATTTTATACGGCATATTTACAACAGATTAGTACGGCTGTATATAAAATAAACAGAATGCGATAATAACATTAATAAACTTGAAATAAACACTTAAAAAGTATAAAGGTAGTGTTTTGTATAAACAATTTCGTCTATTAAGCTTTTTACCATACATACTTGCAGTATGGTATTCTATTGTAGGGTAATTCTTCTTAGGTCAAAAGAAAGCTATTGAATGTATTAATAATTAATGGATCGAGCTCTATTCAAACATGCAGAACAATTATTCAGCAATGTAACATTATAAAAATGCCTTCTATATATGTTTATTGCTGTCTACGTTCATAAAGGGTGACTTATAACTATTTAGTTCACACAATTATATATATAATCATGATACCTGACATAAATGATCACACAAAAAAATTGTATTAGAAATATTAACATTTTAAATTTTCAAAATCGTATCAAAAAGTATATTATTAGTAAAGGTTTTACAGTTTTACAGTTTTGAGTATTCTGGTGGTTTATACAGCCTAAAATTTATTTTTTTTAATATAAACCCTTTGACAATAAAAAATTAGCTATCTCTAGAACGCAAAATTCTTCAAAGTCCTACTCGTTATAGCGCGCGGTTCACAAGGCTTTGAAGCCACCGCAGTAGTTGCGTTATACGCCATGGCACTAAAGACGCTATCTAGTATGTGTTGTGTTAGCTCTGTGGCAGTGTGTGCAGTGATACCGTGGTTGAGAGCTCAGGTTTCTCCCGGCATGAAACTTTTTTTTAATAAACCTTTGTAACATGTAACAAAATAGTTTCGTAATATTGTTTACATACATTTTATATATGTAATGAATATTATATTTCCTTCAGTAATTGTTGTATCTAAAAGCAATATGCTGCACTCGCACACATAAGAAGAACAAATGATAGCTTATGGGCAAATTCAAGAAGTGTTGTAGCCTCTCATCTATGCCCCGAAGATTGAGAGCATGCTGACGGTTCATACACGATATCAATTTGTGTTTATTTCTCTGTAGAAGATAACATTTTTCTGGTCATGTATTTATTTAGTTATTTGTAAAGAGTACGTTAGTTTGTGATAAAGTTTTTATGTGTGCATAGGTAATGTGAAAAACCTCAATAATACTTTAAAATATAATATGACATTAAGGCAACATAATATTCCTCATATACACTTATAAAACCAATGATAAAACAAAACAATTATGTGTGATATGAACCTAGGAGCTTACGCAAAAAGGTTAATGCCTTCCAATTGCTGTGCCATCACTAATCTAACCTAAAATTCTCTTTCCACATTGTAACCATTACATTTAAAAACTAAGGGCCCATTGCAGTGTGCACTCGCTGCATTCGCTTTTAAATACAGCTTTTATGAGTGTCTCTGAATTTCTTCAATCACAGGCAGTATCGGGAGTTTTTTTTTTTTTTTTTTTTTTTTGGTCAAAGGCTTTACTTACTAATCATTTGGTCTATTTTTAGATATGCTTGTTATGTTTTGAATGTTTACTGTATTTGTTATTATTTTAATTCAATTTTGTTGTCTTGATTGTAATTTCTAGATATATGCATGTTTATTTTTTGTATATCTTATTTCGTCCCATATCTTCTTGTAAGATGCAAGGATATAATAATAATAATAATAATAATAATAATAATAATAATAAACCCTTATAAATTTTGTATTAAAGGTTTTATTAACAGCTACCATCAATACCTAGGATTCTTATTGCTTTGGCTGTTATGTACAATGCAGCTAATTATGTAAATGAGGTGAAATAGAATGATAGCGCATTAAATAGTTTCATTGAAAGGAACAGAAAACTCATCTCTTTTCCTATTTGATATGCTAACAATTATCATTCGAATATATTAAAACCATCACTGACATCCTTTACACAGCTACCTTGTTGCATATTGTCCAAAGTTTCGCGGTGACAAATGTTGCACTTCAATTATAAAGACATTATTAATTTATTTCAGTCATATTTAACAACGAGCACACATGCTTGCTTAAAGATTAAGAAAAAAGGTAAAAGTGGGTAAATTAGCTGTAATGTGCCCTTAAATCCACACCTTAGCCTTACAGCACTGTTTACCTAAATACTTTTTGCTTACTTACATATACAGTGTGTGTGAAAAATGCAATCCAAGGATAATAGGGAACCTTAATGACAAATTTTGAAGACGTTTAACTCTTAAACAAACATGCTAATGTTGGTCTTATATAAGGCGCTCCGTTAGTTATTTATTGCCCTGATTAATGCACATTCCACAGAGGTATTTATGGTTTACGTCCGCATCCACGCGGGGCCAAGGTCGCGCCAGCTGCAGGCTCCATAAATGGCAGTATTCTACTCGGACCTACTCAGATGAATAATATGATGCTCACAATGTTTACTTTGTTTTACAATAAGTTTACCCTGTCTTGTAGCTGTTAAAATTAGGAACCGTCTGAAGTTAACATGTTTGTCATTCTAATGAAATTAGATTCACTCGCAACAGCTATTTTTCTGTAGTTCTTCCTACTTCTACCCTGATAATCTTTTAATTTTTTCTACAGTATGGGGTCGGTCCTGGTGGTGTAGTGGTTACCATACTTGCCTCCTACGCCCAAAACGCGGGTTCGAACCCGGCCAGGATCGATGGATTTTTTCGGGTGTAAAAATCCTAAGTATGGCTTCCTTCGGAAGGGAAGTAAAGCCGTGGGTCCCGTGTCGTAGATTTACGCACGAAAAAGAACCTCAAGCTTGAAAGAGAGACCTCTGAGCAAAATTTGTCGGCCGTTTCACGCCCTGAGTTGAATGGGACGCTGATGACCTGAGATGTTAAAGAGCGTCTATAAATAAATCAATCAAAAAAAAAAATCTACAGTATGGGGGTCATTGCTGTAGTTTCATATTTCTCTCTCTCTCTCTCTTTCTTTTCTAGTGTTAACATTTCAATACAACACAGTGAAATTTGCTTCACTAACATCCTGTAATTAATAACACTGCGCACTAACACGCAATAACAGAAAGAACTGACTGCGAAGTGAGTTATAATGCTTTTTTCAAAACAGAAAATTGCAGCTGACTGCACATGTATCCATCAGCGCGGAAAATATTGACAACTGACAGGATAGACCATGGCCCAACGTACACCGCGTTCAGCTGCTAAATGACTCCGTATGTGATCTCTGCTTCAAATACTGTGTTCCAATGTTTACAAATAAGAACAATTAATTACTGATTACGGATAATACGTGGGAATCAAGCTCTTCTTCGAGCAGTCTAAGGGAGCAAGTAAGGGAAGGGTGGGATAGGGAATGGGCATCAAAAATGAGGAAAGGCTTAGACAAATTTGGATTGGGGTACATTTGGTTAAGGGGAGAGGACATTACACGAAATAGTTGGGAAATATTTAACAGTCGTTTACGAGATATAGACAGATAAAATATTTTGCCTCAATGCGCAGAAAAAGTATCGCTGAACCTTCAGGCTCAAATACATCCGGTGTGGGGGAGGGGTCATTATTTAGATATCTGTGGCAGGGAAGAAAGAAGTGGTCTCGCGTGGTTCAAATTAGGGGGCTTGGAAAGGAAGCAAAACAGTTAATGCTTTCGGTGAAAGAATTTTCCCATTTTTGGGAGAAAGCGATAGCTGGAGTCATATTTTGGCAGAATGCAGGGAAACGGAGATTTCAAGAAATAAGATTTACCACCGCTATTTCTGAATTCCAATAGAAATTTGAACAATTGCCGGGAAGTGTTGGTGCATGCGAGATACTCACACAATTTGGGAATATTTCTACAGAAGACCCGACAAAGGAGGTTAATGGCCATAATGTAGAGGGGGAGATGGAGAGGGGTTGTGAGTAATGGGAAGGGGGCTCAAGAGTATGTGTTTCATTCGTGTCTATGTATTTGTATTTAAATTATTAATAGAAAACTTAAATATATCGAAGTATTTGTATATTTGTATGTATGCATGTAGATTTGTGTATATGTAGGTATGTGTGTGTGTGTGTGTGTGTGTGTGTGTGTGTGTGTGTGTGTGTGTATATATATTATATATATACGTATGTATGAGTATTGCCCTTTTGATTGCTATAAGGACGACATTAGCATATACGGCCGTAAGGCCCATGCGACACTTGTATTTATTTGAGTGTATCCTAAAATCGTACAATAAAACGTCCATTATTAAAAAAAAAGGTTTGGCGTTAGTTTTTACACTATTGCTTGCAGTCTCAGTGTTTACCATGGCTATATGTGTACTGTAATGACATATGCAAAATCGTTCTTATTTTGTTTTTACCATCTCCTTTTCGGTCTTAATGTGTGAAATTTTACCTCGGATGTCACTTTTCATTTATAGGAATCTCTTAAAATAACCAATAGATGACGAAAGGATTTCAGCAAAGATAAAACAATTAAAGTTTATCTGTGTGCCTCTTAGATAAAGTTTCTCAGTTTAAATATAATAAGTCTGTAGGAAAATAGGACTACTTAACTTTGAGATTTTTACAATTTTACAACCTATATTACACATATTATCTATTTCTGTTCCTTGGAAGCCCCTTAACACAAAAGATCATCAGCAATACCGCACATTCCACTGTCTGCAATTGGTTTCTCTGAAGAAATATATAACATGCACCTCTTTCGACTGTTTCTTGAGTCCGAATTATATGTTTTAGGTCATTAGTATGGCTTCCTCCGTTCCACGCCCTGAATTAAATGGGACGCTAATGGTCAAAGACGTTAAAGAGTATCCTTAAATAGATCATATAATTAATAGATACATGAAACAAAGGAAATGTCATTGTTTTCCAAAAAAATTGCGAACCTTCCTTATTTTAAGCTCTGTTCTTTTAATGTTTCCTCATGCGTCCCTTTGCATTCAAAGGGAGTACTCGAAACTACCAACTTCTCGAATGTTCCGGGCTGAAGAAGTGTTGCAATGTCGTTAATAGGCTATGAATGCACGATGACGTTCAACGTCGCAAAATATTAAATTGAAGTAAAAAGAACGAACAGGCCAGGGCACTGGTTCTCCACAACCTATCCATTTGTATTAAAACTTCTGATATAAAAATAGCAACAAATAAACGTTCAGGCCGAACAATACTAAGTAGAACTGAGCTTAACAGTTTTTAACATATTAAGAATAAATTAACAAAGGTTAAATCCTAAAATTTCCAATAATTTACTAAAATATGGTAAAACTATTCTGGATATGGATATTTTTTTTTATTGATTTATTTATGGACGCTCTTTTGACATCTCAGGTCATCAGCGTCCCATTCAACTCAGAGCGTGAAATGGCCGGCTAATTTTGCTCAGAGGCCTCTCTTTCAGGTTTGAGGTTCTTTATCGTGCCGTAAATATACGACATGGGACCAACGACTTTACTTCCCTTCCTAAGGAAGCCATACTTAGGATATTTACGCCCCTTAAAAAATCCATCGGTCCTGGCCGGGTTCGAACCCCCGATCTTGGGTTTAGGAGGCAAGTATGATAACCACTACACCACCAGGATCGACGCTATGGTTATGATCATGACATAAGATTAGTGTAAGTATAAAAGTAAATAATTTAGACAATAACGTCTTATTGATCTGTATTTTATATTGTGTTTGTTATTTAAATGATATTTTCCAGTTTTAAATGCTTGAAATTTAGATTTGAAAATTGTTGTAGAGTTTTTCTCTATTTAAATTTTAGATATTAAATCTTGCTTGCCTATAAAAACCATACTGCTCTTTTTGTGGAAGCATTGAGGTTATACATTTTTGCCATTTCTGGTCGGAGGTAAATCGTCTTTTTCTAGTATTTATTATAACATGAGCTATCCGCACAAAAGTCATGTGTTAAGTTATGTTGAGTTTGTTGCAAATTATGTTTTAAATTTGTGGGTTGCTGCTTCAAAATAAAACTCCTGTTATTAATGAATATCATAACTGCATTAAAAATAAAGCACATTGCCTAATTTGAAGAAATGAATGCTTTGGAAGTTAACTTTGCTTGCATTTCTATTTAAAGGACCTGTGGCTCCAAGGAAAAATAAACACATTATTTTTATGTTATTAAATCAAATAATGCTCATAATAAATTTTATCTACATTTTCTGCATAAATCTGTTATAGTAGCTCAAATTAAAAGTTATGATTATGTAGGAAGAAAGCAGTAATACTATGAATCCAGATTATTAGTTTTAATGCATATTACTTTATCTTTGTTTTAGCTTATTTTTTGTTATTTAACGAAAATTAAATTCGGATTATGAACATAAATGCATAAAAAGTACGTAAAAATAATTCTCACGTAAAGAGGATATAAACATGTACTAAAAATCAGCAAATCTCTTGAAACACTTCGATAGGCCAGTGCGTTTCTTCCATATACCAAACAATAGTCGCTGCGAAATTTCATTTAGAAACTTGTCATTTCATAAATATACTAAACGATGATTACATTCTCATGTTTTGAGTTCACGTCATTACCACCAGGCTCGTGCCGGCAGTAACTTCCGAATGACGTAGTATGCATGCGACAGAAGTAGATGCTCTGACGTGCTTTAGGCAGCTAGGCCGTTACAGAGCTGCTTTCCATAATGCAAGTTGTTTGGAAAAAGAGCGGGAAGCCCGGTGAGTTAAAAGGAACGTTATTTACGACTACTAAAACTGTAATCTTCACCTTAGGCTGGTGCGTAACCCGATAATGATGCTTACAAAGAACGTATTGTGCCCTGTTCATCATCCTACCTTTAAAACTGGATGGCAGGCGAGACTATTAATATCGAAGCCGAAAGCAGTAGCAGCATTCATTGAACATTCTGCTTGCATGCGAGACGACTGAAATATCTTCTCCTGTCTGATATAGTTTCCCGAGGAATTCTCTCTCTTATTCTTCGGGGTTCATTTTGCAGAAACATTCACGGCTCCTTTAAACAGTATTACTGGCAATGGTGTATACCTCAAAGGTGCATATTTATTATATTATTTTTAAATAATAAAAAAGATAAGAAATATTATGTTAAATACAGAAGCAATAAAAAGCAGCTGTATAAACGTTAAATGAGCCTTTATAGGCAATACTCAGAAACTAAAATATAAATTTATGCCCTTATAGTTTTATGTACCAACACTTTTGCAGATGTAACTTGACATTTAATTTCCAATATGCCTATAGATCAGAAATTGGACCTTTTTAAAAGTTTGGCAAGCAATTAAATAATCAGAAATCATTTGATCAAAATTCTTTGTTAGATTTTATAAATTTCTATAAAGTTTGAATATGGAATGTGAAACGAATGGAAGAAATGAGAATTTGAGAAAGTTTAAGGGTATGTTGCACCTGGGAGAAGGCAAAGAGAAGGAGTCATATGGATACAAACGGTTACAAAAACAAGAATATAAGATAGTAAAGAACGTGGAATAACTGGATTGGGAATGAGGTTTTTATAGGAACGTTTATTTTATTTATTAGACTGTGAGTACATGTCTGCACATTTATAAACAGATTGAAAAAAGGATAATATAGTTTTCCATACGCTTACATGTGAATCCCAAGATCGCGGATTCAAACCGGCCAAGATCTATGGATTTTTTCGGGCGTAAAAATCCTAAGTATGGCTTCCTTCGGAACGGAAGTAAAGCCGTGGGTCCCGTGTCGTACATTTACGATACGACAAATAACCTCAAGCCTGAAAGAAAAGGCCTCTGAGCAAAATTTGTCCGCCGTTTCACACCCTGAATAAAATGGGACGCGAATGACCTGAAATGTTAAAGAGCGTCCATAAATAAATCAAATTTTTAAAAAAAAACCCATGCTCGTATACATTCTATAGGCAACAATTTAAAAAAAAGTATCAAACGTATTGTACATTTATACAGATACATTGAAGGGGAAAAATGGCATATTTCAGAATTTATAGTTAAAAAAAGTTGAGAACAAGTCGTGTTTCTCTACAAAACAGCAAAAATAATTTCTTGCATTTTAATAGTGGATATTTCATACACTAAACGAACATTAAAATTTACATTCAATGTTTTCCTACAAATAATATACGAGTTACATAGTAAAATCACGAGGGTAAGTAAAAGAAAGTGTACGGGTGTAGTTCGGTTAAAAATTATGTGAAGAAATAATATTTACAATAAATGTTTATTATAACCTTCAGACTGTGAATCACTTTATTGAATCATAAAATGTTTAATTGATTGAGACATTATTATATATAAATTAATAAAACTAAATCTATATATTGTAGTTTATTTTATTCTTAAATCCATTAAAGTTTAATCTAATTAGCTGTGGGTCGTCTATCATAACGTTATTATAGAACTGAAGCCCAATTATGTATCAAATTATCTCCCAAGTTCTAATCCTGCAGATGTAAAATGTTGGCTTTATTTATAAATGGCACTCATTGTGTCTAGTGTCATGAGAATCGGTTTTAAAATGGCTGCATTTCTTGTAAAATTTATCATTAATATCTCTTCAAATTTCGTTCCAATTTTAAAACATTGAATTCTGTAAACCTTCATCTTGTTGAATAGTTCAAAGGCTTGCATAAAACAAGTTAATCGAAATAGTAGATTAAGTTTAGTCTGTAGAAGTACAGGGGAAAACACAATTGCAATTGTTCAGATGTAAACTGAACTTAGATAAGATTTGATAATGCAAATTAAGATAAAATGAACAAAAATTACATAACAATGACATTTTATTTACTGAACTCAAGATTATGTATAGAAAATGGGTGAACATATTGTGCAACATCGTCCCATAACTGCCGGAATGCTTTATGAAGCATTTTTACTGACAAGCGACAATATTAATAAAAACACGATAAAGCAAAGTAGAGTTCATTTCTTCATAGATAAAGATCAATAAAAGTAGGATGTAGCTGCTCTATAGTTCCTATGAAAAAAAAAGTAAAAATTCAATGACGGTTACAATAGAATGTCGGATAATCGGCATTTATGAATTATTTTTGTTTTAGTTATTTTACCAAATTATAAAGTCATCCTCATGCTTAACTTTATTATTGTCGGTCCTGGTGGTGTAGTGGTAACCATACTTCCCTCCTAAACCCAAGGTCGCGGGATCGAACCCGGCCAGGATCGATGGATTTTTTCGGCGTAAAAATCGTAAGTATGGCTTCCTTCGGAAGGGAAGTAAAGCCGTTTGTCCCGTGTCGTACATTCACGGCACGAAAAAGAACCTCAAGCCTGAAAGAAGAGGCTTCCGAGCAAAATTTGTCGGCGGTTTCACGCCCTGAATAGAATGGGACGCTGATGACCTGAGGTGTTAAAGAGCGTCCTTAAATAAACAAATCAAAAAATCTTTATTATTACACTCCAACCATACTTTTTGTTAAAGAAATTTTATTTGTGAAATCAGTTTTAGTAACAGAGTTACCTAAGAATTAACATCAAAGGTTCGTTTTTGATTTGCAACCTTGTGGTGGGCAAATGCTGATTTACAATAAAAAAAAAACAATAAAAATGATGTAGGATAGAATAGGAAGGTAGATAAACAAGATATCAGCAAAACGGACATCTAAGATCCCAACAAAAGTTATCATAAGATCAAATAGAAGTGTTTATAAACATTTATACGGCAATAAGTGAAATATAAATACTTAAAGTTTAAAATGATAAAACATATAACAATATAAAGCTAATTGTCGGAGGAGATGGAACTATAGTCAAGTGAAAATGATTTAGGTCATGCACAAAAATGCAACGCGTGTCTAATTGAACCTATTTAGCCGAGCAGTTGCTTGTGGTGCAACCCTCTTTCGCGACTGCTCGTTTGCATGGAGTAAAATGAAACTTAGTTCTAGGTAAACATTCGTAATAAAATTTCTGCACAAAACCCCTCAATTGACGGTAGCTTTTGTTTTCTGTGCTTTATTCTGCTCAACGAACAATTCTTTATTGAATTGCATCATAATTTTATAAATACGAATTAAAAATTCTCGAGATGGGATTTTAACACCATAAATAAATATAAAAGTGAAATAAGTGTAAAATTTAAAATTCTAAATTCAGTAGAATAGATTCTGCCCGAGCTCATTTAAAAGTGACATATCAATCAGCAAACCTAACGCTCGATCTCCAATGATCTTTTAACTATGATTATGATCAGTGAAGTTAATAGGGGTTTTCTTGTTAATTATTATAGTATTAATAAAATAAAAATATCAAATATGACAACTCGCATGTCGGTCCTGGTGGTGTAGTGGTAATCATACTTGCCTTCTAAATCCAAGATCGCGGGTTCAAACCCGACCAGGATCGATGAATTTTTGCGGGTGTAAAAATCCTATGTATGGCTTCCTTCGGAAGGGAAATAAAGCAAAGCCGTGGGTCCCGTGTCGTACATTTACGGCATGAAAAAGAACCTCAAGCCTGAAAGAAGGGGCCTCTGAACAAAAGCCCTGAATACAATGGGACGCTAATGAGCTGTGATGTTAAAGAGCATCCGTAAATAAATCAAATAAAAGAAAATGTCAACTCGCATGGTTTGCATTGGCAGTTAGTCCGTTATGTATTTGAACTTTGCACATAATTAACTGCATTTATAAAAATATAACAATTTCTGCGTGCATGTTAACTGGATTACAAAAAAATACGACAGATATCTACGTGGCTCCAGAAAATTTGTTTCGGCAAGTGTTGATTCGCACAGGATTGACCCTTAGGTTGATATCCAGTAGGAACTCCAAAACCGGTAGCCTTTCACGACAACAAGCGGTAGGTCCGGCAGCTGGGAGGCAACCTTATATAGCAGAGTTACTTGAGGTGCGTGTGCGTACATGTTCCAGACGGACCGATACGGCACAAGGTGCAAGCAAGCCAGCCAACCAGCCAACCGTCATCCTACGTGAGCAGATTTAAAGTTCATTTTATTATGTACAGCAATCAACAAAAATCGCTATTCACTCACTTCCTTAGCTACAGAGTCGCCAGTCACAACTTTACGATGCGCTATTGCATTTTGAGGTAGACGTTCCTTTGAAAATCTTTAATCTGAGGCAAATACTCTGGAATTGCGCAAATATGTGACTAGAACATACTACCTGCATGTTTTAATATATAGAATCTTTGTTATAAATATTATAATAGTGATATGGAAAATAACAAACCCCACTATGTTGGGCGAACGGTAGGGTTGGTATATGCAAAACTATTGAAATATGTCAGTTATTATTCTTAACATTAACATCATTCTTCCTGCTTCGTTTTGCGCAGCATTTTGTCGTCGACAATGACTTGAAATATTCCAAATTTATTGCATAATAATATCTTTAAAGTGCTGCAGGATTTTTGGGTGTGCATGAAAAACTCGTTCTTTAATCCCAAAACCAAAAGTCGGCCGGTTGAGCCCTGGAGATCATGCAGGTAATGTTGTTGGAAAGTGCCTTCTGATGACATGGTCGCCAAGGCTCATGTAATTGATTGTTTTGCAGGGTTTAAGATGTGGGGCAGTGCGCCATCTTGCATGAAGATTTTATTCCCCAAGTCTTGATTCTTCAGTCTAGGGGTGAAAATCTATAACATACCAGTAAATACCAATTGTGACCAATTGGTTTTAATCATGAGTGTTAGCTGTAACATGTAAAAAGAAACAAATAAGGAAATTCGTTTTTGCCCAACACATTGATTTTTTTTTTTTTTTTTTTTTTTTTGTATCTCAATGATTATAATATTCATAACGCTTTTAAGTTTGAAGAGGCCTTTGAATCAACCCATACTGTGATGAAACAGATCGTATGTCTTGCTTTTTTAGTCATTTTGAACCTTTTAATACACTTTGAACTTCACCGCTGGTCATTAAAATTGCAACATATCGTGGTGTTCATAATAACCATGAGGAAATGTCCGTTTTCTAGTACGGTTGTTCGACGAAGTAGTTTGGTGGAATTCTTCACATCTGTGTGTTCGTCCTACCTGGTTTCACCAACCTCGGGTTCCTTTCGCTGTAGACGATTTTTGTCCAGCACGAACACCAATTTCTGGAATGACGTTCCGCACTCGTCAAATTCAGATACTCGGTGATATTGCTGTCGTACTTTCGACGAATCATGCTCGTTCCTTATGAGAAAAAGTGGGGTCACTTTAATGCGTTTCTTACGGGTCAGCAGTGTACGATAAATTTTAAACTAAAATTGTTTAATTACTTTCGTGTTGTTTACTCTTGCTGTCACAGCTAATTTTTGATCTTACTCGAAATTTATACCATCAATTTAGTAAAAATAAATAAATAAATTAATTAATTAAAATAAAAATAACAAGAGGTAATACTGCGTAAACTGAAAGCAAAGTATTTTATGCAGTGAAGTGCGAACTTGCTATTCATGTGTTTTATATTGTCAGAGAAGCTTACACCCTCACGAACTAGTGAGCGAGAGGTCTGGGGTTCGAATCTCGCCAGGACTCTCCTTCCTGGAGCTTTTTTTCAGTTTTTCCTCAGTCATCATAAGTTACAAATGCTGGGGATGTGTCCTAAACTTAGGCCTAGAACGTTTCCTTCCTTAAAAAATTCTTTCCCAATATTTCATTTCATGTACCATTAGTGTCCACCACCTGTGGTACCTCAGGAGTAAATAGGGAAGTTAAACACCATTCCAAAAACAAAACAGAGAGAGAGAGCGAGAGAAACTTGCAGTTTTTGTACTAAATAAGCGGAGTTTAACAATAAGATTAACTTCCGAAAGGATTTTCATTTGTTGTACATTTATTTATAAAGTCTTAAGTGCAGAAATTGTCCATGAATATTCAAATGGATAACTCTCAGTTGAATAAAATTGATATTTCTTTAGAGGAGTCCAAAAAAGTAATCAAAGCGCAAAGCAATCAAGTGAAAGTGTCAACATTTTTCACTCATAAATACGATAATAAAACGTTTTGGATTGACGTTCTACAAAAGCACGTAGCCCCCAAATAAAACACCATCAAATTTTGAATATAAGAATTAATTTTTGTAGGTAGTTATAGCAATCTATTCATGAGCTAATAGAAGATCAGTTGTTAAATATCTGTAAAGAGAGCCTTAGTTTCACCTTAACTACTAAAAGTTCACAAGAAATATTTAAACGTTTTACATTATTTAAAAATCTAAGGTGTGCAGGAAATGCATTAGAAGTATTAGTTTTCTTTGATGGTAAATAAATCAATAAATTTAATATTTCTCCCATGTTTTGCCGAACTACACAAGAAACCAATTACGTGTACTTTGTTCAACAATGGCACTGGATATTCTATGCTTTCAAATGTACGTTCATCCGTGAGAGCATAGACCACTTGGCGGATGGAAACACGCTGTCTGCCGGCTGAGTCTGATATAAATACTTCTAACCCCTTAATTCAATCGCATAAATTTTTCGAACAAAAACAATTACAATGACCACTAATCTTTATCACAGAAGATGTTTGAAAACATGTCCTTATGCCACCACGAATCTCTCATATCTTTTTAAAGTTTGTATTCACACATATTAGTCCTTGTGAAATTACTGCAGTTTCTCTTCTTATACTCTCTTTCAGTTATTTCAACGATGCGAGTGGTTCCAATACACTTTATTTTCCAAATTACAAGTAAATAGAAATTGCATATCTGTGGATAGCACTGTCTAGAATCTTTACTAATGACCTTAATTCTCAACAAAATCTAACGAAAGACCAGTTGTAGACATTGTAGCGGAGTCTCTGTTGAAAAGTACATATTTACATTCAATTTCCGATCATTTTTCGAAGAATTGTGTGATGCGTTATCTCTGCATCTATGTATTTTTATAAAATACAAGGCCAATAATTCTGCTGTGCATCAGTACATGTGTCTGTTCTATTTACCTATAAGGCAATTTAAATAAAACCAACTGATTTCTGGTTAACTTTAATTTAGGACTTTTTTGAGGATATGGTAATTTTTAAGGTATTATGGCCATTGCGATCCGCAGATATGTTGCACGATTTTTTTTATTATTTTTTTAAATAAAATGTATCGCAGTAGCTCGCATAATTTGAAAGGGAACATAACAGAAATTGTAGCAATTTCAACTTTAACAAATGCGTATGAATGCAACTTTTTTTAAAGGCTTGAGAGATGTGTGGTGACACAAAGGCATCATTTCCACAATCTGCTATAATAAAAGTGGAAGTTACTGTAATTGTGTCTTGCATAAGAAATCTATGCGCTTGAACTGAGGGGCTATGTATGTCTGACTCAGCCGGCAGATAGCATGCTTCCAGCCGCCACTTGGGCCACGCTCTCATGGATGAATGTCGATTTGAAAGAATTTTAGTTTACACTATTATGATCTTAGAGTGAAACATCCGTTAAACTGGAGGTACAAAACAAAAATATTAGCCTATTTGCAAAGAGATGGATGCAAAGCAATTAATTTTATTGCATTTGATTAAAGTAATGGTGTTGTTTTATAAGCGTTTTAACTGAATTTAAACGCAGTAAATGCCTAAAACTCTAAGAAATACTGTTCATAATAAAAGAGTTAAAAAGCTTCAATTAGTATCCTATTTTTTCATTTCTTTCAAGCTGCCTCAAGTTGAAGAAATGTTGGTGGGGATGTTTATTATTAGCCCCACTTTGGGCTGCAGTGAAACGATTTGATAGGTTGGTAATGGGAATTGGGCTGTATGGTTGCTGCGGTAAATAATTTGTGCGCGCTGATCGCAGGTTCCGCCACAGCTGCTGCAGACCACCCCCATTTTTCTTCGCTGAGACTCTTTCGAGGGCGTTTCGCTGGATTTTGACGGCTGTGGGCCAACCGGGCGTGAGACGGAATCCGATGCAAAGGTGATAATAATTAACGCTCCGTTATTTACTTGTTGATGTCGTCAATTCTCCTTAACATGAATGTTCGAACAAACTCACGTCTTACTCGAACCACGGACAAGATAATCCTGGCAAACATGTAAGTTTAATGGTTAATCAAATGGTACTGAGTGCGAAGAGAGTGTTAATTCAACAGAATTCTTAATGCAGCTCAATGCTGTTGTATCGGCAATTAGCGTGGTGACGGACACTCAAAACTTCGTTGTCGCCGGAAATGGTACTTGGTATTTAGGCCGCACTTCCGCTGATCTCCGGGCGACGGCAGCCACGTGTACCTGTGCCCGGAAAATTCTGAGATGGCCCCTTTTGGGCAAAATCTATCCCTTCTATACACAATATAAAATGATGCCATCCAAGGGTAACGGCGCGTATTCCTCCCTACAATTTTGTGTTAACGTGTCTCATAGGTGAGTGCTTACCTCGCTGAATTTCATTTCTATTCGCTGGAAAAGTTTGGTCAAGCCAAGTGCTTCGCTATTCGTCAATAAGATGAATTTAAACAGATTTCATACGTTATTGTCAACGACTCTTTTACCGAACACCTGCAACTTTGCCACCGAACCAGCCGATGTTTCGCCTAGGACGGGGCATTTCCAACTCTAGCTGCATACCAGAAGGAACTATCTCACATTGTCTGACTTTTTGCCAAATCTTTCTGTGATCGGAGAAAGACGAGGGTTTTTTCCCTACCGTATTACATTTCTACACGTTATTTCTTAAATTTTGCCAAAAATTACACTTTATGAACCCATTTAAACACTATACAATATTAATTCTACATATACCAGTTATGTCATTAAAGTTCCTCCACTGAAAGAAAATGCACAACATACTTGCACATAATTACTCAGTTGCTGATTCTAAAATGACAAATATGAATTATTTCAAATGCTCTGTAATTGACGGGCAGCCAGGGACAGCTTCACAGTTATGACCTCATGCAGTTTATAACACCTCAATTCAAAATATAGTATATATATATATATATATATATATATATATATATATATATATATATATAAAAGATATTTTCATACAATCAATTTTAGGTTAGAACTTCAAAATCGAAGGCAGAAGAGAAATATTCCAGGACTTGAATCCTTTCGCCACTACCTTTGGGGAAGGCTTTTAATAATCTACACCATAGGGCTTATTTCATATTTTATTGTCCCCAGGGTATGGGAGAAGTTTGCAGTTTTCGTAGGACGGCACACGATAGGTGAATATTTGCAACTTCAGGGCGTTTAGCCAAAGATCCACAATTCAATTTAAAAGTAAAATTAATGCAACTTAATTACTCTCCTTAATTTTATGAGATGTGATTGTAGTCACTTTTTACAATAACCAAAATATACAGGAAACGAGCAAAGATAGATATTTCATTTACAGGAATAACTTTTAACTTTTCCAAAATTCATTTGAACACAAGAGTTCTATTTCATCAATATCCGCAGCTGAACGCAAATCAACCGGGACCCAGTCGCGCCAGTCGTTGGCACCATCGATGGACCAATTCCCTTTGAATTTCTACTCGTACAACTTCGATCAACAATAGCAATAACACAGTATTGGTTTTGTTTTATAATGGACGTTACAGGAATTGTTTAAAGTGGTGTTGGTCCTCATTCACTCCCAACAGCCCTAATTAAATAAATTTACTTTAATTTCCTCTACAGTATGAGGATTATTCCCGTAAACGTGGTTTGTTATCTGTTCTAGTAGTAACATTTCAATATAATGCACCATAGCATAGTTTACCTCACTAACGCATTGTAATTTAATATCATAGGCGCAACAGTGGCCTATAACAACTCGTAATGATAGACAGGTACTGATATCTGAACTCAAACCAATCCATAATAAGACAAATGCTTGCTCTCGTAACCGCAAACCACGATTAATTGTTCACAGGCAGCCATCATTGCGAGAACACCCAAGATCGCGGTTCAAACTCGGCCAGGGTCGATGGATTTTTTCGAGTGTAAAAATTCTAAATATGTCTTCAGAAGGGAAGTACAGCTGTGGGTCCTGTGTCACGAAAAAGAACCTCAAGCCTTAAAGAAGAAGCCTCTGAGAAAATGTGTAAGCCGTTTCACGCCCTGAATTGAATGGGGTGCTGATGCCTGAGATGCTAAAGAGCTTCCGTAAATAAAACAATCAACAAGTGCAAGTACTGTCTGTTTTAATATGGCACGCGACTGGCCTGACCTTGGCCCAGTGCGCGCTGCTTACGCAGGCTATAAATAACTCTCGGTATTAGTTTTTTTTTTGTTATGTGTATATATAATTTAATAATTTTGGGGAAAACTGCATCTGTTGATGTAGAAAGTGGTGACGTCAAAATATTTTTTTAATTTATTTCTCAACGCAATATGTATGTATCTGTTTGGCTTGTAGTTTTTTCCATGATATGGAGGATTATCGTTGTTTACATATGTTGATTTCTATAATTTCTTTTCTTTACATTTTATACTGCAGCTTCTTCCAATTTTCTAAACTATACAAAAATACATGAAAATATCTTAAGAAACGTCTTATAGTTAGCTTGTTGCAGTTCTAAACGTATATGGGTGAAAGTAAATGCGAATCGCCACAGTAACTTGATCCCGTGGGTTGTTGGAAGATAGTTGTCGTGATTCTAACTTTGTGTAGGAGAGTCATGTCTCCCTGCCCATGCATAATATTATGCGAAAACGATGACCAGCCTTCTCTATTGCCAACAGATCTCAACAGTTCTCCGCTTGCTCTCTTCTTTTGGAAGGAATAATGGGCTCAGAGGCGCACCCAAATGATGTGCGACACCATTCATTAGAAGGACTCAGCTCCTTTTGGATGTTGTTCCGTTTACTAACGGCAGTAGATCGCAAAAAGCGAAGGCGGTTCAGACTTAACATTTTAACACGTCATTTAGGAGAATTCTGTGTAAGCAGATTTAACAGTCACGAACGCTAATAAACTAGCTTAAAAATGTCCTTTACCCTATTTTTTCCTACCCTATTTGTTATACTTGAAATGGTCCCCTTGAAATGGTCATATAAATTGCTTTGGTTGAGGATTTTCATATCAGATTTCTTTTTGCAAAAATGGTTATTTATAAACATATTAAATATCAGCTTCAAAGCAAAAGGTATTAGAGCTCTTTACCAGTGCAGGTTTTTGAATGTTTGTCTTAATGGTTTCGTTTCCTTGAGCTTGTTTAGCAGAATAATCTGCTGTAGAAGCTTTAATATTTCTAATTATAGCTAGTAATGTTTTGTAACCTTTGTAGTTTTTTATTTGATGTTATGCTGTCAAATTAGAACAACATAAAGATACATATTAATACTTACAAAATTATTGCAAATGCAGTATCAAAGAAGATCTAAAACGCATTATGATTAAAAAGTTCATTGGTTAAATTTGAAACACTCTTCTGGTCATTAAAATTGCAACACATTGTACGTGTCCATAATAGCCATGCGGAAATGATCCGTCTTTTCGTTCGGTTATTTGACAAGGTTGTTAGGATCCTTTGCGTATGTGTGTTCGTCCTACCTTGATCTCATACTTATTTCCGCATTTCGTCCAACACGAACACCAGTTTTTCGGAATGATATTGCGCACTCTTCGGTATGTCAAAATTCTCCCTTGATCAAATTGACAAAGTTGGTATTGCTGTCTTATTTTTGACCAGTTATACTGTTTTCTTCTAAGAAAATGTCGTTTAATGCGTCTCTTATAGTCGATATAATTTTAATGTAATATTCAGTGCTTGGGACTCCCGAAAATTTTATTTAACTCTCTCTCTCATTCTATATATACATACACACACACACACACACACACACACACATATATATATATATATATATATATATATATATATATATATATTGATCTGGCCAATCTAATCCTAGGAACAACAAAAGAGAGTTGTGCATTACATAATTATGTAAGAAAAATCATAAATTATATGCGTTCCTTATTATATTTGTCAGAAATAAAGAGGCCTCTAATGTTGAGTACAAGAGACATTGCCTGCGCTAATAAATGATATACAGAGATTCCTTTACAAAACTCGCCAATGTGAAAAATTATTTAAAATAAAATTAATATATTAAACTACAAGGTATTTACACTCCGAGAAATGCGTTTAAAATAGATGTTTATTACATTTTATGTTTAGATTTCCTCACCACAACCACCTCATTTAATGTGTTAAAGAGGGTTCGGTTGCTAGCGTGTTCTGTGTATTCTATCATTGCTTGACAACCTGTATTATTGTTATTGCTGTTTGAAACGGGATGGAATATAAGTGTAAACATTACTGATCATTTAATGCAATATTTGCGTTCTAGTAATAAATTGTTTCAAAATGGCACATAACCTAAAAGAAATAGCATAATATAAGCGAACTAGTTAGGAGTTCGAAATGGGGTGTGTTGCTTTAATGTAATAATTGTAATATTATGTAAAGTAAGGTGTTTTTATCTTAACTCACAGATTTATTTTTTATTTGGTTCAAATTCAAACAACAATCCAGGTTATCAAGTTATGACATAACAAAAAATGTAATAAGAGTTTATCAATGTTACAATTGTCCTTTCGGACCTGTGAGGTGCTGCCCCAGCCAGCGACAGTATAGTCGACTTCAGAGGTTGGGATGCCTGTAAGACGCATCTACGTTATCTTAAGGTTAGCTGACGAGATGATAAATATATTTCATAAATAATATAATAATTAGCATGCTTATATCTAAAATATAAATTAACGTACTGGAATCTAAAAATATATTAATGTCTTTGCGAGAGATTCGAAAACATTAGTATCACTTAAAAGAATGCATATTTATCCTTATCTTTTTTCCCAATAACTGTTGTTTGCAACTGATAATTTCTGCTATTTAAATGTCTCATCACTTCACTAAAATTTACTCAGTTCATTAGCCCTTCATTTTCATATTGAATCTATGCCTATCCGGTTGCATTCTTAGTGCATTATTTAGTCGATTCGTTTATTTAATTGTAATTCAAACTATTTTGTGTTGATCAGGAATTGTTAAAGTTCCTTCAATCATTTAATAATTTATTAAATTGGAATAGCTATCACTTAGTAAAATAATATTTCAGTTTACTTGTCTTGTGTTTTAAAATACTAAGTTTATTATTTTATTTATTAAACTAAAGCGCTTAGTTATAGAAACATTTGGTTTCAAAAGAGAGATTTATTTTAAATAGTTAAAAATATTATCCTGTTCAATCCTTTCGTTAATTAAGGAGTTTGAATATAATGCAATTTTACATATTAATTAAATATTTTATATTATCTCTTTATTTGCTTAGCTTATGACAAGAGATTTGCGAATGACTATAATTAAACAAGATCCATTACACATATATGAAGTTATATTTAAATAAGTGATTATTTCGACTTAAATAGATAATTTTTAAGTAAATTTCATTAAAATAAATATGATTTCTACTTAACACACCACTCTAAATAAGGTAAAGTTCCATTCTAGTGTAATACATTCAGAATTTTAAATGCGTAGTGGTTTACCGTTGCATTTATGAATTTATTGGCTTTCTTGGAATTTGGCATTTTGAATCTTTATAATAATACATCATGGATAAAAATTAACTAACTCGGATATATATTCCCTTTTCAAGTTTATTTCCACTCAGGATTTATGTTAGTATCGATTTTCTCCGTTAGTTTTGCGCCAAATAATTATACCTATAGACTAAAAGAAATAGAATATTAATTACATTAAAAATCTGGGGCCCGCTTTTCATCATATTGACGCCGTTTGGGTGCGGCAACTTCTCTGTCTCACCTGCTATGCGGGTCGTATCCGCAACTTACGTGCAAAACTGTGACCTTGAATGAGATTGGAGCTACCCTCTCTGTACATTTTCCTTGCGAAATGATCTTACGCAATTCTCAAAATGTTAACATCTATATGTTATTAATAGCCGGAGAGAACAGAACTTATGGTCTCACTATCGTTGTAAAAGTGTATCTGTTATCTCTACAACTTTAGAAAATGTACCATATTTAAAAACAGCAAGTTTTTAAACACAATTGTTTAAATTCAGTTTTCGAACATAAAGCTTTATTTTTAAATAATAGTCATTTTAAATAAAATGTTTTCCTTAACTTGTACGCATCAGCCGTTAAAAAGTGCATAATTAATTCAGATAATAATTAGATATTGGCAAAATATGGGAGCAGATCTGGAAAATAGTTTAATATATCAGTGAAATTTTATTCCACTTTATAAGAAAATTATTTAACATTCCCATGCCAAGATCTACAGAACCTTGCAGCAGTAATACTCATTTAAAGGAAAATGGAAAAAATTACAATTTTTTCTTAATAACTAATGCATATTTCAGATGTATCTTTATACGTTAGTAATTATTTATAATACTAATTATAAATATTTTATTTAACCGTAACTTTGTGTTAAATTGTTCAAAACTCAAAATATCTTATTAATTTTCATTGTTCATGTTTCCTTCATGCTTAAAATTAAATAAAATACACATATTTTGTGTAAATGACGTACCTGAAATACCTGAAAATAACAGAAAATTCAATTAATCGTAGTACAGGAAAAATAATGCACTACTAGAGACATATATAGGAATTCAGCTTAAGTTTCTGTAGAATAGGACGATATATTAGCAATGGAAAAAATCCTAACCAAGGTTTTATCTCGTTACTGTCTAAACCAGCTCTAACGACTTTGTGAAAAAAGAAGTAACGACCTCTTTGATGAATAAAAATGGTAATTTATCAATCCTAAGATAAAGCGAAATATTAAAAACAGGATTTTGAATTTCAATAATGAATTCGTTTAAAAAGCAGAATATTAAGGCGCGATAAGAAAAACGTTAAAATCCTAAGTTTAGGGACATTTGTTGAAATATTATAAAGCAACATGCACGACACTGAATCACAGTAAATTACAAAGAACATAAATCAAAAACATACAGAACTTTAACTAAGAAATACAGAAACGCCCAAGTATTGTTGGATGGGTTTTTTCCAAATGCGGAAGTAGGCGTTTTAAGGCCAATGAAATATTGTAGACCCAGGTCAGCACACCGTGATGGTGCCACAATAATAAAAAGCAGTTATTCTTATATTAGGACATCTGATTACGTAAAACCAAATCCGCACTTCCATAAATGGCTCGATCACGTAACACAAACTACTCGACTTCAGAACTGATCTTATAATGAATTTTGTCAGTTAGCTGAAATGTTTTTCGCTGTCGTAATTAAAGATACCAGATGACCACGGTTGTACCTAATGTTCTATTGTCACCAGAAATGAGTGTTTGCTTAAACATCTGTGCCAGCTGTGATAGTTCACCGAGGTCAACTATTTTGAGGCCAGTGTGTGACATTTGATTCTAATATGCAGGAATGACGTAAGATGTGAAAAGAAGAAGGAAAAAAGAACAGATTCCCTTCGACACGGCAATGCTGTGTGCCACGATAACACAAAACGACGGCGGTAACCACGGCAATTAGGACGCGACCGACAGACACCTCGTGCCAGAAGAGGAACCCTGTAACTGGTGACGTAATGCAGCCGTCGCTTCTCACTCGCTCGCGAAGAAAGATGAACGTCTGGGCTCTTGCATTTGTTTGCCTGCCTCAATCCGGAAGACATCATCGCAGGCTGTTAACGGTCATAAGGCATCTTCACAACACACGTGATTTAATGTAAAATCAAAACACAATAAGCTGAACTGATTATTAGTTTGATACTAATTTGTTTATTAATATTTGATACTAACAATTTCAGTTAATTTTCAGTATGCTCCGTCCTTCTTAACATAAAAATAAAGTTTTATGCCACGTTTCCAGTGTTCCCCCAATTCTTTATTCTTATTGGCTCTGTACGGAAAAAAAATAGTAATAAAAGCACGTACAAATCCACTGTGAGGTTATTTGAGTTGGATGCTTTTTGGGAAGAGGAACCGCCGCAATCTGCAAAAGGATAATAGTAAATATGTATATTTTACTGAAGGTATAAATGTTCCTATATTTAAAACTGATTATAATAATAAGCACTAAGCTGTGTTATAAGATAGGTTGTAAACGATGCTCCTTAGTGGCAATACATTTGTGGCATATGTATAAGAAATTTCTTTAGTTCATCGAACTCTTCTTCTGTTAGAAAATGGCGCTTCGAAACATTTTCTGTTCACTAACAGATCCTGTCTCTCGTAATGTTTTACAAGTTGGCAAACATTTTCTCTATTGAAGAAACTGCCGGGGCATTTTCTTGTGAATCACCTTACCACATCTCTGCAAGAATTCGTTTGCGTTAAAAACGGATTTATGTAGTATATAGTGGCATAACAAGAAGAGCAATTAACACAATGAAAGCAACGATAATATACTATACTAGCACAAAGCCCCCTTGAAACTAATTACAAGATGACTTCTCCCAGTATGTAGCCGTGCCCCTACGGCCCGTAACTCAAATAACCTTGGTGTGTGTGCTACCTTAAAAAGACTACATAGGCATTAAAAAGAAGATTAGTTATATTTTTAGAAGCATCAGAGACTGCAGTGATTCATATTTCCTCCATATGCCTTAATGCAATGTCACCCTTATCAACTGTAATACTTTTCTTGTTAATATCTAAATTCAGAGCATGTGATGTAAATAAGCTTGTGAAATATAAATAAACATCTTAGAACTGGGTAAACTGGGTCATCATTAATAACATTTATTCTAGAGTTGAGGATTCGTTCTGAAAAAAGAAAACATGCAAATTTTGACGAATTGCACATATGGACTACAACTTGCCAGAATACTTTTCTTTCCGGTATTTTAAAAGCCATGTCAAAAACTATTTTTCCACGCACTAAATAGCAGACATAGAAATAATTGTATTTTGTTTCGGCTATTTCATCTGTAGTTTTTACTGCTTTTTATTTTACATTGTTTGTACTTACATATAACCGAGAGATCAGTGTAAACATAGTAAAATCGCACTGACAATGTAATATAAAGCCAGTTAAATAATGCATCTATGAAACATGAAAATAAATATGCCTCTTCCACAAAAACAATATCGATTTTTAGAAATTAAAACAACTCCTGGGAATTAAATAAAATGCCTAAATATGTATACTCATTTAGTTATAATCTTGAACTATAATTTTTTATTTTGTTTACTAATTTGTTTTGTTAGCATAGTTCTCTATCAATTATCAAAAAATTAAACCCCCGCTACCTGAACATTGAATATTTCTTCTTTTCAAACGTCACTGGCTATTTCAAAATCTGTTTGAAAGATGATTAATGTTTTAATTTAAAATAAGATTATTTATTTGGTAAATACTCGTTCTTTTGAATAACACAAGATAACTTACACATATTAACATGTTTATCAAATATATCACTTTCGAACTTCTACATACAGTTTTATTCAAAAGGTTGATACATGAGAAGAATATTGAAGGAATAGTTTAGAGCAAATTTCAAATTTTCATGTTTCATAACATATTCCTAAGTCAGTGCGTTTCCTTGAATGTCATGGGAAATTTGATAATATGCGATTAAATATCCCAGCTTAAATTTTGAAAGCTGTATTTAATAAACTAAGCATTATAGTTCTTACATTCTCTTCCATCTTGTTTCGTATACAATGCTTTCCCAATTGGTTTATTTTGCTCAAGTGTATTTTATCCATGAAAGAATAATAATAGTAACAATAGGTTAAGCTAAAATATTAAATAGCAACGTATTGTAGAACATAATTTATTAACCGCTCGCTACAGCGCAGTAAACACTTAGTGTTAGGCTTTTATTTCTAAAAAATTATATTTATAATTTAACGATTATACAGCAATTTTTGACTGGGTTACCTACGACTTTTTGCATCTTACATGAGTATTGATGTTACTTATGAATAAGTTTATCATCCAGATATTTTCGTCAAACATGCTGGACTGATGTTAAGCCCAGTAAACTGGTGTGCAGCCAACAAATGTGCTTTACCACTCCAACTGGAGGAAAACGCCAGCTGTGAACTTGCATGAAGATATTTATCTACTGCGTGCATCATTATGAACCTAAGAAGAGAGGGGGAAAAAAAAGAAGAGAAAAGAAAGAGAAACACAAGTCTTTCCACTAACGACAATAAGAAACTTGGTTTGAAAGAGATTTAAGTCCATATTTGGAGGCGGAGCTTAAGCTTTCAACGCATTTAGCTTTACCACATTATGTAACAAGAGGTTGGAATGCAGCACAGTTTATGCAATGATGGCACTTTTTGCGTTTCATTTGTCTGTTATTGAAATGCGTGTCTTGCGATGCTCCGGTCAAATGCCTGCGAATAGTTCTGTTTACTAGTTTTCTCCTTCAAAAAGAACATTATACATGACTTTCTTAACATAGGTTTCAAGTATCAAAAATAAGCAAACGAAAACAAAGAAATTCCACATTTTTGGTTTAAGGGATATAAACCTAGATAAAAGTTTCCTATTTGTGTGGCTGTTTTTTCTATCTCACCGTCGGTCCATACTTACCTTCTAAACCCAAGATCGCGGGTTCAAACCTGGCCAGGATCGATGAATTTTTTTAAGTATGGCTTCCTTCGGAAGGGAAATAAAGCCGTGGGTCTCATGTCGTAGATTTACGGCACGAAAAAGAACCTCAAGCCTGAAAGAAGAGACCTCTGAGCAAAATTTGTCGGCCGTTTCACACCCTGAATTGAATGGGATCCTGATGACCTGCGATGTAAAAGAACTCTCATAAATAAATCAAATCAATCAAACTGTCTCACCTTACTCCTACCTAACTGGCTAAATATACCGGTTTTTTATAATACAATTTTTAGTTGAACCATTATTTATAGGGATAAAAATTGGTTTTTGAAAATATTTTCTTTAAGATAATAATTAAAATATATTTTACATTAAAATAAAACGAATCTTTTTAGGAAAAGGTGTTTACTGTTGAATGTTCTGAAACTATAGTTATAAATAGAGCTTGTGAATTGATAAACAAAATAAACTTAAAATTATCGTAAATTAAAAATATCCAAACTTTTAAAAATTACTTTACATATACTATATATGATTTAAAAATGCTGTACAGTATGATATCAAACTTTAACTTCACGTTATTAATGTTGTTAATACATTTGTATGTTACCCTACTATTTCAGCTATGTATGATAAAATAATATGCTTCAAAAGTCACTTTTCTTGCATTTGGGGTATAATATTTAATTGCTTGGTATATACATTTTGTGTTAGCTTTCTGGTTTTAATTTTTATTATGTCTGAATATCTTATTGTATAAATTTTGGTTCATTGTATTAATTGTATGCTGGTGCCGCTTAAACATAAAAGTTTCCACCTGTTATTCAGCACTATTATAAAATAAAATTGAATATAAATGCATTGTAAATATTTTAGTTTAGAGCACAAACTTTCTAGCAGGCAGACTGTTGAGGAAAGTAGGCATCAAGTGCGTGGTCAGACCTCGAGCTTCTGATAATTTATTTACCATCTGTCAGCTGATGCAGAAGCTGCCTCCAAAATTTGAAGACGGCAGACTGGACCATGGTTCTCACAAAGCCTATTCTAACCTGGATTTCCCCAAATTTGGCTTCCGCTTGTTTTCGTGCATGATTTCATCGCAAAGTGGGCGGAGTGTTAGGGCATGGACATGTTAGTCCGGCGCGTGATGTACCATCATGCTACTCCTAATTGAAAACCGAGCTAGTTCATTTAAATGCTGCAGTGTGACCTTGCAGCGCCGGCCATTTAATTAAGTTTCCTTGGAGCTGTTCACACACATAGTGGGCGAGCACAATACATTTCAATTCAAAATGGAATGAACAAGCATGGAAACCTACACCGTTAACGGAGCACACTGGCACGAGCACTTTTTAAACACGATGTGCAGTTGTTTCTCGATGTGTGCGAATAAGGTTTAATGGCATTGCGAAATAGGAGGTGCAAATGTATTTCAAGTGCATTATGTTTCAGTGGTGGACAAGTTTATTACATTATTTGCTCTGCTTTTACATACTGAAAAATATCTTAATGTCATAGCGTCCGTAGTTGGCAAATCTCGCCGTATATCTAGCTTGAAATAATCATTATATTTACACCAAGCCTCATTGTTACCGGTACAAATTTTAAATTATAAAAGTTACTATATTCTAAAAATTAGGTAATTTTTATATCCCTCGACATCATAAGAAAATGGTGCGAATATAAAAATATAGGCATATGTTTGTTTATGAATCAGTATTGCCTTTTATCCTTTATTATATTTATTATTCCTAGAAAAACACAATGTTTTATTATAGTAAATAAAAGTTAAAACAAAAGCATTTTGCCAGATTTTTATATCTATTATATGGAATAAAACCTGTAAATAAATAAAATATTAACTAGCATTTAATAACGTGACTAATTCTCTAACACATTTTAAACAGTTTAATTTTGAAGTATGTTTTTTTTTTTTTTCCTTTACCTCTCATGTTAAATCACAGTTTAAAAATTACAAACACAGTTTAAAAATTAAAAGTTCAGTAATAAGCATATAACATCTTAAAGAGAAAAAAAAAGGATCTCAAGTTTCCATAAGGACGAAAATGTATACAAATTTGTTAATAAAATTAATAAAAAATACCTCCATGTTTTCAGTGCATCTTGGTAAAATGTAGAAAAGAATGTGAAAATTTTCTGAAAATTTAGTTCATTAACTAAAAATATAAAAAAGGGGGGTATTTTTGCATTTGGTTAACGTTTGAACTTAAGTCACCAACAAGGCTCTAAATTTGACCATAATTTACATTTTTATATAAATCTATACTTTTAGTTTTAAAGTACTGTCTTTATATCTATATAAATTATTTATGTCGTATTTTTATTTTAAATGGGTTTTGTGTGACTTTAAATACATCAATATTAAAACTACGACTGCTGATATTTGATATATCTGTGTAATATTTAAAAATGGGCATACTTTTGGACCATAGAAACATTTTGTTAAAGAGAAACCAATTCAGAATGTTTATATAATGCGGATTCATTCAAAATTATTTCCAGAGCAAATAGATGAAAAAAATCGTATTTTTACCTGATTGTCAGCAGAAAAATATCAGAGAGTATCTCTATGCTGATACTTTTATCTGGTATTTAGCGATCTAATTACATAGAATGTTATATATTATTTCCAACGCTTCCTATTGTAAACTGATTCTGAAAATATATTGAATATAAAATAACTGTAGTAAATTTAAAGAATAATATTTTAAAATATTTATGTTCGCGTACAAAAAATTAGAGATAATATCATACTCGCATTAAAAATATACAGTGTTTATTCCAAACAATTGAAGCCATGAATACCATGAGAACACAATTGTATTTTTTGAGTTAAAGATCGTTATATTAATCTAAATGAACTCTATTATTAGACACTCGAAACAACACACGTTCCAATATTTTCCACAAGTTATTGACATATTCAGTTTCTTAAGCACGCAAGTCCATGATGACATGTAATAAGGAAGAGATAACACAATAGTTAAGTGTTTCGGTTATCTAACTGATCATGATAGATTTGACTGCATTCATCATGTATATTTAACAAAAGGGCATTCGTACATGGCATGTGATTAGAGATTTCGCTCAAATGGTGCTAAATAAACTTAAACAATACACAGGTGAAGATTGAACAGACATTGAAAAACGTATCCAAAGAAATCTTTATAGTTTAAAGTACAACATATATGATTAGATTTTAAGACAGTTATTTTTCTAAAGATAGAAATTCCTTTCGATACTAAAGAGCAAGAATAATGGGAAGTAACATATTACAAAATAACCGAATGCAGTACAAGTCAGTCAGACATCAAGTGAATTAGTTACGGAAACATTCATAATCTAAGAGAAATAATTTGATGAATCTAACAATGAACTAAAGTATAGTTCCATAATATAATCTTCTTCTAGTATACCTGGAGTGAACTTGCAAAACAGAAATTCCCCTGAAAGCTACTAAAGCCAGAGATATTACAAAAATATTTCTTGTTTGTCTTTTATCTTATTTAAAGACTCCTGGGCCAGTAATGTGAGGGTCAGATTCCTATATTGAGGATTCAGGAAGTGAAGTATGGAATTTTGAATAAATAAAGGGAATAGATGTACAAGCTATTTTTTGTTTCTATAAGATATTACTGAGATAATGAAGACTGATTTTTTTTCCAAATATTTCTGCATATAAAATGAGCATATTCCTCTTCCAATGTTAAGTCACTAATAAGCTCTATAACAACAGAAATCATACATTTTTATGGATTAATAAAGACAAAAAAGTTAGTCACTGTACATTTTAATACTGGCCACATGTTTAACTAAGGAAACTTTTATTATAAAAAAAAATATGATTTCCAAGTTGTTGGTGATTTTTTTTTCCAATTCTACTTAACTAAACATGTGCAGTCAAAGAAGTCATGGCTTCATTTTTGTAGTTCGATTTTTATAAACTAATTTTAAATGACATAAGAATTGTCAAAGTATAGTTATAATAGATATATCAATCACTTCAACATTGACGCTTAAATGAATTCATACCATTGCCAATTAGCGCCAAATTGTAACCCATACAATACAGAACGCGTTTAAAAATCGCCTGAAAAAATATAAGAAAGCATTAGCATGTTTAAATGCTAAAAACGTAATTCATGTTTCAAGAAGATCTCCATTGCTCGAAAAGCAGTTCGTCATCAGCCATTAGCGGATTGAGTATCCTGGTTTGTTCCGCCCTTAAAGACATGTTGATCCATCTAGAGAAGGCCATCCTGAATCTCTTTTCTATATAAAACTATTAAGAAGTAGATACATTTTGATTGGGTTTCTTTCTGCCAATGCATTCTGTTAAGTGATATATCGATATTTATTTCTCTAATGTCTGTGTTCCATTTGTCCAGTTTTTATGTCTTATGAGGTAAATTTCTGATTGATTTATCTGTTTTTGTCTTCTATTCATTCCAGTTTCAGTACTATATGTCGTTATTGGTATAGCATTTGCTTTAATATATATTTTATTGTGCTTCTTTGTAGTTTGGTTAAAGAATTGAGCTACATATCTGGCTATTTATTTGCTATATAACTTCTTATTCTTCTCATTAGGCGCTACAACCCGGGATGAGCCTTGGCCAGCCGCGGCGACCTCTGCATCCTCTACCTCCGTCTTACGACTTCATTGATAGAGGGCAGTATTACAGGGGGGAATGTGTTCAGCATTCCGATATATAACTCTTAGTCTTCCTTATACGTGACAACAGCGCTTAGGCATTGACAATCGGCTACTTTCTTTCCCAGTTTACAATTACATAAAAATAAAAGGAGAAAGTGTAGATTGATAATGTTAAAGCTAAAACCGTCAAAGAAAATAACGAAAGCAGATAATAATCCCTTTACCAATTGCTGCAGTCCAGCAACTATTATTCTGAAAACTGCATTAAATTTCAAATCAGAAACGCATTAAAAGGTGAAGAAATTAAAGCACAGTTAACCGATTTTGTAAAAATCGTTTCATTTGAGAAAATATTAAGTTTGATCCCTATGTGATATAAAATAGCATATCTATCCCAAATAGGTTAAACTACAATGATGTGAGAGAGGTCCCGCAAAGGGCACCATCTTGTTAACATCACGGCATTCTACATCCTATGCAGTCCAAGTTAATAGGTATACTCTCAATAACACCCAGAGCCACTTAGTTAGCCTGCTAGTTTATCCCATATAAAAAGCAGTGTTTAACATACAAGAGAATAGATAGAATAACAATATCGTAACCAAACGATGGTTGTATTAATATATAAAATGTAAGAAGTGGCCAAAATAATTAGTGTAATATTGCTAACGAATTTCAGTAAATACACATAACTTGTACTCAAACCCTGTTAAAATTTTGATCTCCAAAATTAATATAAAGAAATAAAAATATAATTTAGATTTTGAGGGGAAAGATTAAAATCACTATTTTAAGCAGACACTTAAATTTTAAAATATATTTCAATCATTACCTACCAACTTGTCTACTGTTATTTTTTAATTTGTACATAATATTACTGCAATTGCTTAGTATTTAATGAAATAGTTGTATTTTGTTAATAAATTGTTTCAAAATGGTGTAAATCTCATAAGAAAAAATATAACGTAAATTGTTTAATCCCAGATTCTGAAATAGGCAGTATTTCTGTAATACTGATAATAATTATATTCATTATAATTGTTTTTATTCTAGAACTGAGTGACTTATTTTTTATTTTACGCAAATTCAAACAACAAAAATACTTCAGCTTGCTACAATTACTCCTCTTTAAATTTTAAGCATCAGAATGTACGGGTGCCATTTGAATTTAGGCTTGAGGTGAGACACGAAACTTAAAATTAATCAACATTGGTTTTAAACTTATCCCTCATAATCTTAATGGATGTGTTTTGTTTAAATTAGATTAAGTTAATTAACTGGGGAATTTTGAATTGAAAGCTGTGTACATTTTTTTCCATACAAAGACATGTGGTGACAAGATTTAAAAGTAATCCTATATGATTTCAATTCCAAATTTGAGCTTAGTTCAAGTATTTCCAATGAAAAAGCGTATTCTAACAAACTTTTGATTTAATTTCACTATTTGCTTCATATCTCCAATAATAAATCTGAAGATATTTCGGAAGTCAGCACAGTGCATTGAAAGTTTTATATATGTTAAGAACGATAAACGAAACGTAGTTTTCAGAGTTCCCTATTCGTGAAATTCGACTCGCATAGCATACGATAGTGCAATTACTGACACTTACTTTTGAATTCACAAAAGTCTAGCTTTATATTTCTGTAACGATATATAAAATTCCTCAAGACAGTTCTCTGGAAGTATTTAGCTCACAATTGAATGAATGAGCGACATAAGAATTTCAGGAATTCCAGTCAATCACCACAATATTATCGTTTTCGTTGTATCAGTTTCAGTTTATTGATCTTCTTAAAATTATTATGCAAATTCTCAGAACAGTACTCTGTAATATTTTCATAATTTCATCAATTTTCTTTGATCTAAACATCAGTGTGCATTTAAAATCAGTAATCGTGATATTTAATATTGAGAGAATCTGGAGAACAATTTGTTTTATTTTGACTATTTAGCGAATAAAATTATAAATTTCAAATGATATATCCATAGAATGCACTTACAGTTATGAATGTCCAGATCGGCATTTTCATTTCCGCTAACAGTCTAACACTTGGTTGAAATTAAAACGATTTATGTATACAGTATGGATGGTTTGGATATTTTGATGAACCGAATTCTAAGTGCGCTTGTCACAAAGTCATTGTACTACCTGTAAAATCAATAATGACTCTCCATTAAAAAGGGATGGCACAATTGCAAACCAAGAACATTCACTGCTACTCTTATAATAAATCAAATAGTTATCAGGCATGTATATAGCACCGAAACCGTAATAACAGTTGCTGCCAAAAGTAAGCGTTTGAAATACAGAGCGTTCTGCTTCTAACCTATTGCGTTCCCCTCTCCACTCTCCCACCTCTCCGTGTGCTGACGCACAGTCTGTGTTTATATAAGAGTTGAACGTTGTGACCTCGTGTTTCAGTGTTATTGTTTGTTAAGGTGTTATAATGCCAAATAGTTCGTATAATTTTGCACACAAAGTCCACATGTATGATTCCTATTGACAAAAACGTGTTTGAAAAGTGAGACGGCGATTTTTGGACATTTTCGTGCGCCTCGAAGAGAAACGGTTCGTAGTTTGTAAATAGATTTAGGAAAACGGAATCTGTTTTGATAAGAAACCCAAAGTAAAAAGGCCGTGTTCTTACAGAGGAAAAACTCTTTTTTTATTTGTTTATTTACGGACGCTCTTTAACATCTCAGGTCATCAGCGTCCCATTCTATTCAGGGCGTGAAACGGCCGCCAAATTTTGCTCAGAGGCCTCTTCTTTCAGGCTTGAGGTTCTTTAGCGTGCCGTAAATGTACACGGGACCCACGGCTTTACTTCCCTTCCGAAGGAAGCCATACTTATGAATTTTACGCCCGAAAAAAACCCATCGATCCTGGCCGGGCCTGAACCCGCGATCTTAGGTTTAGAAGGCAAGTATGGTTACCACTACACCACCAGGACCGTTCGATGACATTAGAGAAAGGTTGAAATGAAGTCCAAAGAAATATCTTAGAAAGCTTGCAGAGGAGTCAGTAATTTCGACTAAACTAGAGCAAATTTCTGCAATTGTGTGGTGTTAATGTTCGCTCTATTGACTCACGTTTCATTTTTTTTTTTCTTCGGACGAAGAATGGTTTTATTTACATGGCTACGTGGCGACACTAAATAATAGATTCGGGAATTCAGAAAAACCCGATCTTGTACATCAATATGCCATTGTATGACTAAAAAAATTAGTGTTGAATATGCTGTATAAATCTATGCTCTTTAAGGGGCTATGAATATTTTATTCCGCCGGCAAACAACGTGTTTCCCAGTGGCAAGCAAATCCCCATTAAGTCGGCCACGCGTCCAAAGAGAGCTCTGTATTTACTTTTGACGGTAATGTTTTTATATGGTTGATAGTGGTTTACGATTATGTTGACACTACTAGCTCTTGTGATTTAAAGTCTGCGATCATTTTCTGGTTATGACAGTGATACAAATTTTTAATCTGAATCGAATTTCTTTGAATAAATCTGACAAAATGATAATAGGAGTTCCAAATTCATATCTTTTCAGTACTAGACAATCCTAAAAAGACCGAAAGTTTATTTTCACTAAAATAAATAGCGTATTCTTTTATTACTATTGTCATTATTTCAAATCATGTTGTTGTTATACAGTATGCTTCCAATAAACCGGATACAAAAAATAATAAATTGAGGTAGTATTTGTACAGTGAAATTTGCACTTAGGTTTATTTTACATATATAGTAGTTTCTTGAACACCACTCATTTCTCTTTACATTATTCATCTCTCCTTTTCCCACTTGATTGAGTATCATTTGGTAAAGCTGCTTTAAAGCTCGCAAAACCTATATATCATTTTTAAAAAGCTGTCATTTACAGCAATTATGAAACTAAGCTACGTTCTCCAGGTGCTATCTTATTTTTGTAAATCAGAAACAATTTTCTTGACTAAGCATAAAGTAGGAATTCAGGAGAAAAAAATTAATAATAGTAATACTTAAAAATGCTTGACTGTCATTTAGTAACTTCCAATGTACTATCAAAACCGAAAACCAGAGTCAAAAAACACGATTTGGCCACCTTAATTAATGTGGTATTATACATAATATACTTTTATTTTATAAATACGGAATTAAATATGTGCTTTGAAAATAATAAGTATATTTTCATTACAGTTAATATTTTAATAATCATTGCGTTTAACAGCTGTTCGTTTAAACA
This sequence comes from Metallyticus violacea, assembly GCA_030762175.1. Taxonomy (NCBI): domain Eukaryota; kingdom Metazoa; phylum Arthropoda; class Insecta; order Mantodea; family Metallyticidae; genus Metallyticus; species Metallyticus violacea. Next base: position 60,544,105 of record CM060840.1, read on the forward strand.
ACTATGTTAGCTGCGGCGGTAGCATGGATCAATTGAGAAGTACATTCAAACTCGGAGCCGGATTTTAAGAGAAAGAACATCATCAAAAATGCCGACACAAGTTGTTTCTTGCAAATAAATTTAAGCTTGTACCCTGGCCGCTGAAAATAGCAATCATACACATTAACAAATGAGGAAAACTATCAGTTGCATCTTTTCAACGATTTACAAAGTAGCATTATCTTCGTGACGTAGCAGCTACTGTGATGCTGGTTTTTCTTATGATGTATGCATCTGATTTCTGTCACATGTTAGAAATGAGTTTTGTAATTAATTGAAATAATTAGTTTGTAGTAGTTAAAAGTGTCCGAAAGAGGATTTGCAAAGTGATTCACAGAGTGATGCCTAATCCTTTGCATCGAGGTGTTACGCGGACGCAAAATTCTGTTAGAAATGGCACAAATCGTAACGGCTCAAAGCTCTTTCCTACTTAGAATCATGAACAAATATCTACACAATAGATCTCTCACTGCCTAAAGCTTATTCTTTATTATGCTTGCATTACTATGCAGTAAATTAATTGCGTAATTAATAACTCTGGAGGGAAATAATTTATGTATTATGTACGTTTGCTAGGCAACATTGAAAATGTTGGTTGCGTCGCAACCGCAGCATTACATGAACTGACGCCAACTATCAAGTGCAAAGTTTCAGCGGCTGAGCTATAGTACCAAATACACTTAATACACTTTTGTATCAGTCTCCTGTATCCCTGTCAAGAATCGGCCATTCTTTGAAACCGCTTTCAAAACTTGTTGTAAGCCACAACGGAGGCAGTAAGTTTCAGAATTTTAGACAGTTTTATTTCCGTGCTGCTGCTGCTGAATTTGTTGGGAAGGTTGTTGAATCCCAAATTTATGAAAATGTATTCTTTCTGCCGGTAGATGAGGTGACACTGAGCTTCCTGTTGAACTAAATTACTGGTGCTGTCCAAACATAGCGGAATAAACTGGACCACTTCTAGCCCACGATGTGCTGTTTTCTATTTCCTTTCAAATTTGAGAACATTATAAAGGCAGAACAGACTTAGGAGTTGCAAAAAGATTCAGATTCTCGCTAATTGAGGGAGAGACAAACATTTAAATTGAGGCAAGTGGTTAAATGTGTAAATTATGAGGTGTGGCCATTGTCGTGTCAAGACAATGTACTACAACCACGCAACCGCAGAGTGTAGGACTCTGCAAACGTGTATTGTCAATACGGAGAGATCTCTTCTTGCTTGTATGGTGTGTTTTAAATTGAAGCAAGCGAATATTTGTGTCAAAAATAAGTTTAAAAATACTCCTCGTTAGTTTTATTTGGTTCTTAATTAAATTGTTTTCTTAATATTTTTCTAAAAACCTATAAATTTACATCTCATACATTTCACAAATGTTACATTTTTTCGAAATATCATAGTGATGTGTACCTACGGATCGTTGCTAAAAATAATCATAGCACAGATTAAGTCATTTGATCTGTTTAGTATTCATAGCAACTCAGAAATTGTTAAAGTATTATTATTATTATTATTATTATTATTATTATTATTATTATTATTATTATTATTATTAAATCAAATGTATTTATTACTGGTTAAATTACTTTGTTACTCCCATATTTTTCTACAGCAATCAATTTTGATTCTTAGTTATACATTTATGTGGCATTTGTTTAATATTGATTTGTATGTCCTACAAGAAGCGGGAATGGAGCTAGTAAGGTACGAGGGAAAAAGATTGTGTAAAGGGTTTTGGAAAGAGATAACAATAAGAATTGAACACGAAATAATGAGCTAATCTTAACACCAAAACAATCTCTTAAGTTGTATAGTACACTAAAAATGTGCGGGGAAGAAAAAGATATATTGAAAATTCTGATAACAGTAGGAAGGGATGGTGGGCATGGTTTAGAACAACAGTAAAATGTGTAAGTGGATTAAAAAATGGATACACTAATAGAATATGTCCTATATGTTAAGAACCAGGTAGTACTTGGCATTGTGCACTAGAATGTAAGCAAACCAAGTTTTGGAGAGAACAGTTCCCATTACGAAAGTGGGAAAACCTACCAGATGAAATAAGAATTAGAAGAATTTTAAATTTAAAAGCATATGAAAACATTAAGAGCTGGGGAAAATACATAGGCAAGGTAAGACAAAACGGGTTATGGGTGTAAAATACCTAGGAAAGGAGCTTGAGAATAGTATTGTCAGATAGTGAAAGGAGAATGAAATGAGTAAGGAAGGGCATGGGACTAGTTACCTAAAATTAGTTAAACAGGAACCTTATACACCAGTAACCAGGGTGTTAGTGTGTATAAGGTCCTAAGGAATAAGCAACTCTCAAGGATAGAAATTTGGTCGAATGGGTTTAATTAAAAAAGAAGGAAGGTTTAGTATTGTTAAAAATAAAACTTAATATTGTATTGAATGTATAAAATACTTTTAATGTTGTGTTTGGTTTTTGGTTGGATCGGAGCCCGGTCCCCTGGATATTCAAGTGGTTATATTGGAATAAATTTTGAAGGAGTTAGTCTCTTCTGGAATTGCCGAAGGCACTGTTTCTATTTGTTATATTTAAAAGCTTTTTTTCTTTTTGTGTTTATTTTGTTTAAAAAGTCTGTATGCATGAAAAATAAAAATATTGGTTTGTACCATTCTTATAATTTGAAAATATCACGAATGTTTACATATTGCCCTTAGTACCAAACTACACTCGATACACTTCTTGCAAGTTTCTGTTTCACCTATCAAGAATTTGCTATTCTTTTGAAATATCTTGTAAAACTGTACATCATATCAGAGGCAGTAAATTACAGCACTTTAGTCAGTTTTATTTTCGTGTTGTTGCTAAATTTTTTTGCAAAATTCGTTGAATCCTAAATTAGTATATATATAATTAAGAGATATAATAGCTATGATTATTATAGTTGCTCTTTTTAAGGGATAACAAAAGATGCGGCCTACCATTCAGTGTATAAAGACAATATAAAATATTAATATATTAAATAATTATTAACAAATAAAATGTATATTAATTATAATAAAGAGTTAGGAGCAACTATTATTATCAAAGCTTGAATATTATATTTTTTCTTTAATTAACATTATTTTTACAATATTTAATAAGTCTTATATTATCCAACGATATATATCTTCCAGAAAGACAAAAACGTTTGAAGGTGTGTATTGAAAATTCTGCTACAACACCTCTAGCTCCAAACAACAAACCAATCCCTTCCCAATTATCAGTGCTTTATTTCTCACTAAAGCATTTTTCTCTATATTCTGAACTTGATTTCCCACTTTCAAAAAGTATGCCTTATTTTTATGGCACTCTTTTCTTGTGCTGGAAATACGATGTACCTCTTTGAAAACTGCGTATTTGTTGCAGTCTCTAAACGTGTTAGAGACAGAGCTAAAGCTTTTATTATGATGATTAATCCTGAGAAGCTGAGTATCCAAATACATGAATGGTTTCTATTCATATACAAGACGAAGGTTCTACCTGGGACACTTCCTAACCGCTATCGGTTGGAACTCATCTTGATTGCATTAGTCAAATGAGATAACTGAAAGTCCTCTTTTGGTCGAGAGCCAGGAGCTAAATTTTGGTCATTCAGAAAAAGTGACACTCCTCGTCTCTTATGAGGAAATCTCTTCCACGCTTCATATTGTTGTTTCCTCGGTTTTTTTAATTATTTTTTAACATTTGTTGTTAAAGTGGTAAGTTCTAGTTGGTTTTATTATAGGAATTCCTTATTGTTATTATTTACTATATTTTTTGCAGATGTTACCTTTACAGATCTGTCTCCCAGGAAGCTTTCCTTACTCTCAAATCCCCAACTTTTCTTGAAGAATATAACTTAGCATCTGAGGTACCTACAGGCAAACCAATTATTTCGTTAAAGACATTTTTAATACTCTTATCAATTCCATTTAAGATTATTTTCAGTTTTTTGTTGAGTACCTTAGAAGGGGTTATTACTTATATTAAATTGCTTAGGTTAGGCTAGCGGTTAAACTGTAGTAGGCATAGTTAGAATTTATTAACTTTATTTACTGGTTTTCTGGAGATTCTTTACATGTACACAGTTTTTAAAAATGTTCAGAAGAATAGGTTGCTATGAAGTTCTTTTATTTGCCCTAAAATCTCCTTTTTATATTTTATTTAAAGTACAAAACACAAATACATTCATTAAGAATATAAGTTATGAAGAAGGTACAACATTTTTATGTGTAATTATAATTTCATATATATTATTCACTCGATGACATATGACATTAATACTGAATCCGTATCGATATTTATATCGACATAGAAAAATGATGTAATGCATAGACTTTCCGAATTACTTTCATATTATTTAGAGCAGTTAGTAAATAGCACAACCAAACAAAATAATAATTATAATTATGTTAATCTTGTAAAGAAATTAGGACCCCTTACATTGAACTTACTTGGGTCCAAAACGACACAAAAGTCCAGATTTCAGTGCGAGCAAACCTACCAACGAAGTCACACTATACCTATATGGAAGAAATGATGAAAAATCATATATGGGGCTCAAAGATTCAGTTCGTTAGGTTTAATGACTGTGTTAGGAGATAGTGTGATACTACAACAGGAGCCTTTGAGCTGTGGACTCGTGAGTGGAAGGTCTGAGGTTCGATTCTCGCCAGGACTGTCCACCCTGACTAAGGTTTTTTCCAGGTTTTCCTCAGTTCTCATAAATGGCAAATGCCGGGGAGATATCTTAAACTTAGGCCTGGAACGCTTCCTTCCTTACAAAAAATTCTTTCATTTCATGTGTCATCAGTGCCTCAGTAGTTAAAACGGGCGTTAAACACTATTAAAAAACAAGCCTTTGAATATCTGAATATTTTATTATTTTTTTTATTTTTTTTTTTTTTATAATTCCCATTGTGTTACTTGTTCCGTGACCAATTCCAATTCTTACTCAGGCGTTTATGAGTATTTCAAACGTACTACCAATATGAGTTAAAGTAATGTATGTTAATTACTTATGACTTGGTTACTTATCGATTAGTTTCCACTGCTTCATTGTAAGAGAAATATCTTAAAATGTATTATTTAGCTCTTATCGTATCAAATTTTAAAATATAAGTTGACATTTTATGTAATAGAGGTAATTATAGATGGAAAAATGTTTGATTTCGTAAAATTGAGTAGCATAAGGAAGCAAGGACAGACTATCTTAACGTGACATACATAAGTAAACTGTTAAATTTGTAGTTAAGACGAACGAGTAGTCTGACTTGTATATTTATACAGCACGGACCAGTCAAGAGTTTATATGTGTTTCATGGAAAGAGTGGGAAGGGCGCTAGTGGTGAGTGACTTACTGCTACATCATTCCCATTCTCTCCCTCTCTGGTAAAGTCAATAGGTATTTGGTTTGTGCTGTCTACAAGAGTAAGTCAGCACGAAATGTGAACTTATGCTAGTTTTTAGATAACGAGTGGCCAGTGGCAGTTACAATAAAATGTAAGTTAAATACACATCTAAATTAAGCATGTTCTTGAGACCTCTCTTTTAAGTAAATCTTATCCTAAGTTTGTGCATAGGTTTTGCAGTTATTTTCCGAAATCTATAACAACGTCAAAATCTATTCACAATTAAAAAAATTAATTTTATTTAATTATCAAATGATTACTGTCTAAATATTTCATGTTATTTTTTGCACAAGAGGGGACGAAATGGTTATGGAAAACAGTAGGCACGCTCTTAGCTACTGGCGTAAACACTTACCTGGTTAGCATTGAAACAGTGATCTTGTACATAGTTTAATATTTCTAAGACTTTTACAGCATTCAAGTAAACTTTAACTTAGACTTCAACAGAAAGTAAATAAATATATTATTTTTGTAAAATATGTGTAAAGCGTAACTTGTAGTTACAGGAACTGCAATGTATACTTGTAATTTGTATGTGCTTCGTGAAACAGGACTATCTAAGCTAAGTGTGTGCATAGATTTTATATATGTTTTCCGGAATCTACAGCAGTCCAGTCAATTAGAGTAACTTCCACCATATTCTTATGTTGATATCCACATTTAATTTATGAAAGCTAGAGTACAAGGACATATTGTAAGGATCAAGGAAATTAAAAATTCCAAGATAGTTCGTGACATATGATCCCCTTCACCCCATTTTTGGTACAGTAAGTTCCGAAAAATTATTATTAAAATAGCAGAAATAGAACTGTATTTTTCATTTCTAGTAGATATATACCCAAAGGACCAAAAAATGTAGACACACTTTCACACTAGATATCTATTTAATATATTTCGAAGTTGGACCGAAAAACAACAGTAAAGTGTAATATGATTTCTGTAAACAGACGTGACTCGCATACATTATGATAGCTTTACTGCGTAATAGATAAATCAACAATTAACAAATGAAGCCAAGATTATCGCAAATCAACAATGAACAAATGAAGCCAAGATTATCGTATGATGTTCTGTAAACAGATGTAACTCACATTACATTATGCTGGCGTTGCTACAACAAAATGGAGTCAAGGTTATCGTTTGAACAACGGAAAGCAATTTTGAAGTGGTATTGGAAAACGGAGAATATTGTTGAAGTTCAAAGGAAATGGGGACGAGCGCGCAAAACAACGGGAGTAACAATTCCGTCTTACTCGCCATTCTCTATGGAACTGAGGAACTTTACTTCCAACAGGATGGCACACCACGACATTACCACCGAGATGTATGTGCGTACCTTGATGACAATCTTCCAAGGTACTGGAGAGGACGTAGAAGTCCAATTGAGTTTCCACCGCGTTCTCCGTACTTAACTCCGTTGGACTTTTACCTGTGGGGAATTCTTAAGCATGTTGTATAACGTAGAAAACCAGCTACAGTGGTAGCACTTCGGGAAAAAATTGAAGCGGCATGTGCTGCAATCGCTGAGGACACTTTCGCAAATATTGTTCAATCAGTAGTTCACGTACTCAGAAGTGTATCGACGCCATAGTGGGCATTTAGAGCAACTGTTGTAACTGTAAATGTCTAAGATGATTAGTGCTCATCATTTTCTGTTTTTGTGAATTCAGTTTTGTTATGTTAACACAGTTTTTACTTTGCTTGAAGTGTGTATACATTTTTTGGCACCCTCTGTATGTTTCAAATAGATAACTGTTACAGGTTTTGCCTTAAAAATTTCTGCTTAAAACATTGTAAAATAGCATTTTTAATTAAAGAAATTGTTTATGATATTGTAGGTACCAAGAGGTTATGCTCTTCTGTACATAATTTCTAGACTCTGGCATAGGTTTTTTTATTTTTATACTCCAGTCTTCATGTGCCAAAATCAAGTCCAGCGGATTTAGGAACAAATTTTAATTTTCGAGTAGGTTTTCGTGATATGAAATAATTGTCTTATATTGCATGCAACTATATATGCTGCACCCGACATTCTTCTTGTCTGAAGTGCATCATATGTTCGCTTAGATTCCATGTTGTATGTGTATCATGTAAGAGAAGGAGAGGAAAGGAGGATGGTTATGCAAATATACCGAAGCTGCGAAACGTAAAACTGTTTTGACTGAGCTATATGCGTAGGCAAGTATTTAGACGGCTATAAATCCACGTTCTCAGCTGCTTTAAGAATAAGTTGCTGCACAAGTTGATATACTTTGAATTATGTATGTGCGCCCATTGCGAGTTTAATGCTCCGTCTAAAAAATAATTATAATATGCAAAAGCAAATATTAAAAGTTGTGTGCTTTATACCAGAGAAATCTAACACACATAAGTTGCAGAAAAAACATTTATTTCTGTGTTACAGGAGGAGCAAATGTAGAACTAGAGAAAGTGCTCTTTGACTACCACAGTTCGTCTATTTAACTCCTATACCGCCTATGCCTAATTTCACTGTCCATAGCAGTGATACAATTTACATCAGCAATGCCTATGAGTGCAATTGAAAAATAATATTTTCTCCGTTGTGAGTATAACGTCATAAAATAACTGAACACCTACTCGGCATACCTGCTTACTCCTTTTGCTGTGGTGGAACAATTGGGGCATACAATAAGTAATTGTTATGAAACAGAGCTCATGACAAAGGTATATTCACTTAATCTGAGTGTAGATTGATAAGTTCTTTTATTGTTACTATTTGTTTAATATAATTATTATAAACTTATTGGCGTACAATCGTCCATAGCGACTATGTTTGATATAGAATTTATATTTTTAGTAAGATTAATATATTTAGCTCATCAAATAGTCATGAAGTTTGTATATTTCAGGAAAAGAGCGTATTAATTAATAGAAAACTTAAAACACATAAATTGCATATAGAAGAACCTATACCTACCAAGGAAAAAAAATTTGACTTGAAGCCATGTTGCTATTCTTTTGAGATATTAAGCATTTTAAAACATTTAGATTCTTTGTTGTCTATATCGGGGTCTTCATTTTGTTTTTCCCCGCACGCGTATCAGGTCCAATATACTCACAGGCAGTCAAGGATGGGTGTTAACCGCTGATAAATTCAAAAATGTTATGTTTAGTTTGGGAACAATAAGCAATTGCTGTGTTATTCCGTTTTATTTCCTTATTTGCCATGGTGCAAGATTTAGTAAATAACATCGCAATTAAATTTTCTGTAACTTTTTAAGCAATAAATCAGCAGCTCAGTGTGTTCAAACAGGATTAATATTGAATAAAAAGATAAGACGCAGAACAGGAAAAACTGGATGATATTGGTGTTTTAGAACAATGATGCGAAAATTTCTTGCATAGGATCATGCCGCACATCAGCATACTCTGCTACAAAATTGCTAAAAGTTCATCTCTACAAGGTTGCTGAAGTGATGTCTTATAGCTCACTGACTTGGGAAGGATAAATTCCATTATTTGTGAAAAGGGTAAGTACATTGTGAGTGCATTGCCGATCGCGCGGTCGATTGGTTGTGGGCAGCTGCGCTGAGTGTTCCCATCTGGCGGCCTGGTCTACGTGCGGGGAAAACAAAACGAAGATCCAATACGTACCGATCTACCGCACATCAATATTTAAATTAAAAAAAATATATGATTTATTAGTGTTTTATATTCACAGAAAAATTATAATTATTTTGTAACTTGTGATTCTTCCCAAACCCTGTCAATTAACTAAATTGCTTCTAAAGTAATGCGCACTTCTGCTATTATGTTCATGTTGATCTGTTTCTTTCCCTTGAGAGGATTTTGGTGCGCTAGTTGCACATATGTCGGTATCGCATACTCTGCTCGAACCTATCTGTGTGGAGTATTTATTTCATTGTATATATAATGTTTGTATCCTAGAGTTTAATATTGGTTTGTGTAATTTCCAATTTTTTCTTAGTGTACTGGGAAAGCACGTGCGGTCCCAGGTACTACATGGATGAGTTAGATTTTTAACAAGTGCATTTTGTAAATAAATGCACTACTACTAGCACATTATCCCTTCAGTAAAATTCGAGGGAACGAAAGGCGCTCAGATGATGATGATTGATTATTTACACCTGCAAAGGCATTTTCATTAATTGAATAATTATTTCTTTCTGGTTGCAGAAATAACCACATCACAATAATTTAAGATGTTGGCATAAGAAAGTTATATATATAATTTATTTATTTATTTATTTATTTATTTATTTATTTATTTTCACTTTGACCTCATTTGTACTCCTGCAATGTGTGTAAATTTTGGGCTAAATACTATAGGTATAAATCTGTAGGCCTAAATGAAATAAATTGATTGCGCAAATGAGCTCGAGGTCCTTCATGCCTTTAAGGTATCTGGCTCTCACCTTCTCAGAGTTGGGAAATCCCCCCCCCCAAAACCAATTTGACCTGAACGGGATTCGAACTTATGATCTCCGGATTAGTTGTCGCAAACGTTACTGCTATACCAGGAAGGCCGACTTCCTTAGATTGAAACACGTTATAAACTGCATTTTCTTATAAAAGTGAACTGAATATTTGTAGACCAATTTTCTAAAACTTATTTTCAAATAGTGACCCCTTTAACTTATAAATGTTCTGTGCATTACCCTACTCTTTCCCTGTTTAAAAACATTTTATTCTATATTTTTTGTTTTAAGTTTTATACATATATTTTAAAATAACATTAATTGCAACTCCTTAAATTACATTCTCCACTTATTATTTCTTCTGGTGTATCATCAGTGCCTACCCCCCCCCCCCCCGTGAGACCTCAGAAGGTAGCATTAAACACTACATAAAATTACAATTCCTTTCATTTTTTTATATTAGAATTAATGGATGAAAATAATATTTTTTTTAATAATTATATTTATTAAATCACTTAAAGTGTGTTCCAATGTACATTTCATTTTTTTTATGTATGTTCGCAAACTTTAGTCTAGATATAGATGCGGCTTGAGTTCCATAAAATGACAATAAATTTTTTCATCAAAAATTTTATTCGCAAAAAAAAAAAAAGTTTTTCTGAATTATACAGTGTGATCCGCAGTTACCTTGAATTTGATTGAACCATAGTTTGAGAAATTCTGCTCTAGATTTATAGCCAATACTTTAATTTTTATTATAAACTACCCATAATCTAAAATCAGTTTGCCAACGCCGGGTCAAGTCGAGTTAAATGTACACAAAGCTCAGCAGCGAAGGCTCACAGTATGTTATTGTAACGACGTTATGTTATGATGACTCTGGAACCCTATCGCCAGTTGGACATTAGAGACGCTTGTTGCAAACTCTAGTTAAACTCTGAGTTGGCAGCCTCTGTGTTAGAGTGTAAATATCAGTTAGTCGATATGATTGCAGGATAGGGCGAGTGCGCATAGAAACTATTATAATAGGATCCTTCTATGTATTCCGTTTCAATAAATGGTTTTCTTGAACATTAATAATTTAACTATGCACATTACTTTGATTAATTAATTTTTATGTACTGGAAAGTTTGTAAAGCCCTTTTAGCCAAAGAAAGGTAACGTCTACTACTATATTTAATTATTTTTTAAATTATTCAGTAATGAGACTGATAAAACACGTCTTGTAGCACGGTTACTATTAAGGAAGATTTTAATAATTTCGTAATGTCCGCGTTTTTTCCGCTGCCGTTAATTGCTTAAGTTTGCTCGCCTTTTTGACCAACATAGGAGGTTACGTGTCATGTTCTGTTTGGCATCTGCCGACAAGAGTCCGAAGTAACCGAAAGCTCGCCCTGGAATGTGCAGGCAAAATAACAGTCAAGGTCTGCGAGGATCGGTTGAAAAGTAAGCCACACTTGCGTAACAAACGCTACGTTAACGTAATATGGTAAAATCATCAAAAAAAAAAAAAAAAAAAAAAAAAAAAAAAGGAGAGGATATATAGTTGAAGAAATCTCTCTTTCATTCTTCTTTTTGCTGACGTCCCACAGCAAATGGATAACAACTCTCACTAAACTTCTTTCACGTTACGTTGAGTGGTGATTAAATTAAAAGAATTTCAAAGACGATGTTGCCAGATGACTCAAATCACTTCATTGCTTGTAAACAGACCTTATACAGCAATAAAACAAGATAATGTATCTCCTGTTTGATGCGACTAGCATCTTTCATTTTTTAAGCTAGGAAAAAAATTATGAGCTTGTCTTTTAATGCATGTGTTTGTTATTTGAGATTAATAAACGTCAATTAACATACAGTACGCCTGTACAGTACACCGCTTGCCGGCAGTTTCGCAATGGGCATTTTGACGACCGCATGCTGTTGTGAATGCTTTTTCAAGGCCGGCTAGATAAACCCTCGCCATTTACCACGTTTCCATGGGGAATAAAACTGGATTTGAATGTGCTTGTATTAAATAACTCATGAAAGCCGGGATATAAATCAAACCCATTATCAATTTTATCCCTAATAATACAAGGAAATCTCCATAATTTATCTTAAGGAAATATGAAAGTCTAGTTGTATTTATGTTGACTGTTTACTCAATAAAATTATAAAAGTTAAATAATATATATTAAATGTGCTTACAGCTATTAATGTTTTTTTTTCTGAAATTTTAATTTCTGATAATAGTTTAAGGTCGAACTAAAACAATTTATGGGATACACTGTTTTATTTTTTTATTTAAACTCTTTGGTAATACATACAACACAACCTAAGCAGATAAATTGCAACATTAATTAAATGTACAATTATTAAAACACAATTTTGAAAATAAAACGAATACTGGTTCCACACACCAATATTCGAACTTGCTTAGGTTTTTTTTTGTTTTTTTTTTGTTTTTGTTTTTTTTTTTTTTTTTTACTTTTCAATTGCCCGCCATGTCGATAATTGGTTTCTAGTGCATAATGAAGTTAGGCCAAATATGCTATAAAGATATTTTAGTGTGCTGTTCTGATGAATTTGAACAAAAACAATTGCACTTAGGTATAATAAAATGAAAGTGATATAACGGAAACCAATAAAATTGAGGTTATAGGCAGTTGTTTGTTGGAATTCCTCATATTCTCATACTGGCCACTAATTTATGAGCTGAATAGTTATAAGTAATACTGAAAAATTACCGATAAAGTTACTTGATTTGTTTTATTTACGGAAGCTTTTTAACATCTCAGGTCATTAAGGTAGCATTCAATTCATGGCGTGAAATGGCGACAAATTTTGCTCAGAGGCCTCTCTTTCAGGCTTGAGGCTCTTTTTCGTGCCGTAAATGTACGACACGGGACCCACGGCTTTACTTACCCTCCGAAGGAAGCCATACTTAGGATTTTTACGCCCGAAAAAATCCATCGGTCCTGGGCCGGATAGAACCCATGATTTTGGGTTTAGGAGGCAAGTATGGTTACCACTACACCACCAGGACCGACTGATAACGTTACGAGCATAGCTAGCGAATGTATCTAAACTTTCAGAATATCGGATGAAATTTATTAAAATAAAAATGTTATCTTCTTAAATTTTGCTCACTAAATATTAATAATTGCATAAAATATTGAAACTGACATTTATATCCCTACATATTCAGAAATCGTGGTTCTAAATTAGTTAAGAGCCAATTAACTACTATTCGATTTGCTCATTAATGCCAACTGAAAAAACAAAATAGAGACTTAACAATACTAATTTAATGCCCTGCTGTTTTATTTCATTATTAAAGGAGTACATTTACATAATTCTAGCTTTATTATCATATATGATACGAAAGTCTATCTGCAAGAGTGATTAATTATTTGTCTTCTTTTACCATTTTATGGCATGGCTGTTGCAATCAATTGTTTGTTGCTCACGGATTTGTAGGAAAACAGAGTTGGTGACACTGAGAAGACAACTGCACATCCAGGCGATAAAATTATTTCAATAAAAAACTACAATGCATTTAGAGGGATATTAGCTGTGATTTGTTGAAAATAAAAAATTCGTTACATTTCATTGGTATAAAATATAATAAAATAGTCTACTTTGATTTTTTACGTAAGCGCTGTCATTGTGAATTTATACTGAATGCAATTTAGGCTTGTTCTAAAGTCATTTGTTTTAGAAGCAATGAAAGTCGTTTGTCATATACAGAACACATGCAAAGAACATTCTAAAAGTCGTATTTATAGTCAACACTTATAAGGTATTGATTCTTAAATGAGAAGCTTCTCCTCATTTACAAATCAGTAATCAAGTAAGCTAGAATGTCCAGTTAGTAGTGCTCTCTTGATTTCTAACCCAGTTAGAATGACTTCACAGAACATCGTGTTTTATGCTGAATATATACTGGGCAAAGAAAAATTATATACAGTCAGATTATTTGAGTTAAGGACCAGCTGAGCGCGGCTGCACATTGGGATAAACGCTCGCCCGCAAATAACTTCACTTTATTAGGAATGTGGAGAATCCTTTAGAAATTTATGATAAAAAGTAGTTCAACAACCGGACTATTGTGGGTGATATTAACTGCAGAAATTGCCACCAATATATTCTCTTATGAAAATGATAATTCCTCATTTTGGATGAGTATTCAGAATGATTTGTATAAAGACGCGGATTGTTAAGGCACGGACTCGTGAGCGGGAAATCTGGGGTTCGATCCCCACTAGAATTGTCCTCCCTGACTGAGTCCCCCCCCCCACCTTTCAGATTTTCTCCAGTCCTAATAATTGGTAAAGGCCGAGAGTAAAATTAGTCCTTTCATTTTTATCATTTCATTTCATATTCCCCGCCTATAATGCCTCGGCAGTAACAACGTGCATTAAACGCCATTAATAGGTATTTACATTTATATAGATGTACTTTGTATTAGAGTGAAGTGTTTACTATTTTATTTTATTGTTATTTATTTATTTTTGCATTTGGCTTGTGGGGATTCAGCATTCATGCATTGCATAATAAGAAAAGCTTGAGAAATAGTAACAATGTATCACTTACAATCATGTCCTGCAGCTCTGTTTTAAATAGTTGTAAGAATTCAGCTCTGTGCTATTGACCACAGGTTTATTAACAGGCAAACCACCACCAATATTCACAAGATTTATTTTTTCGGAAGAAAGTTATGTTTTCATACGAATATTAGTCTTTCTCCATCGAATTTTTGTTGGCCAATGTTTTTTGAAAGAATGAAATATCTGTAAATAAATAACACATATAAAAATAATAAAAGTAACTTACTCTGGCAGTTTTAGGATTACAATTAAATTCCAAGGAAATCTTCTCAAAGGTTCCCCTCTCCCTTTTAGCAAAAAAATATCAAGTTTGTATTTGAATACCAAAATTCTGCAAATGAAGTTCTTTTTGTCTGCAAAGTGCTTTCCTTTATGTATAATTTTAGGTTAAAGCAAATAGAACGCTTTAATAAGAAATGCACTAATGATAACCCATGACCAGTAACATGAAAAACTGATTTAACAGGCTGTAATACCCATAATACAGAATGCCATGATGCCATGTATCATTGTGTTATAACTCATTGTATGGGTGTTGTTTATGATATAAGTAATTCACTTATCACTTATAAATTAAGTATGACACTCATTTATATGTGTTAAGTATGAATGCCCTTTGTCACATTTTAAATAAAAGATGTGCATATTACCTAGTGGAATATCTATTAAAGTTCATTTTACATAAATAAAATAAATTATTAGTCTTGTAAATTGAGATAGGATAAAATATCATTTTATGTTCATCATTACAAAATATTCCAACTCTAAGCAACAATGAAATAGCATTCTTTAAGTGTTTATGATGACTTTTGCTCTAATATTCTTATTTGCAGTTTGTCACTATATCCAACTCTAGACATTTTTATTTATTTTATTATTTTTTTTTCAACTTGATTCAGTAGCAGTAACTCTTTCTTTACTCGTTATCAACACAGTTGTCTCAACAAAAACAACTAGCAAATGAGAGGGTGCTCCATTTTCTTAAACAAAACGGCATTCACAATGTCATGCAAAATGTACGCTGAAACTCTTGCATCTCTACGTATTTCAAACCGCAATGAGAATAGCCACTCGTTCCTGTATAAACAACATATAGTAGTGATATCTGAAATAAAAAATGAAAATAAAAACATCGGTGTTTTAGAACTTTGTGCTTTATAACACAGTAATCTGAAATTGGTGGCATTTATGTTGAAATAAAAAGTAGATATATGTTTAAAAATTGATACTGTATAATATGTAATGTAATGACCATAATCCAAAGTTTTGAGAGATCTGCTGTTCTTTTATTCAGACACTCCTCAACATCTCAGGTCATCAGCGTCCCATTCGAATCAGGACATGAATCGACGACAAATTTTGCTCAGAGGCCTCTTCCTTCAGGCTTGAGGTTCTTTATCATGCCGTAAATGTACGACATGGCACCCTAGGTTTTATTTCCCTTCCGAAGGAAGTCATACTTACGATTTTTACGCCCGAAAAAATCCATCGATCCTGGCCGGGTTTGGCCCCGCAATCTTGGATTTAGGAGGCAAGTATGATTACCGCTACACCACCAGGACCGACATCGCCAAAAGGGGAAAAACTGTTTGCATGTAATGTTTTTTCAAGTTGGGCCGTAAGTCCAAATCTGCTAGATTCATGTTTGGACTGCATAAAGGAATACACATGAATTTAGTTAAATTTATAATTACTGAGAGCACAGAAAAGTGGTCAGTGATGCGTGCTCAGGAATTATATAGTGGAGGTATAGAGCTACACTGACCACAAGACAAATGCTCGTCATGTGATAAAACGGATTTGATGATTTCTTTCGATAATTTTACTACGATATCCGGCTGTGATTGGTCAAAATTCAACGGTGCGTTTCGTTTCATTGGTGGATTTTAAGATGACGTAACATAAGTGAAATTGTCCTTGTAAAATCAAACGCTAAAAGTATACAAGGTAAAAGTCTACAAAACATGACATATGGAGAAACAATATTTCAACATTACGTGGAGATGACAATTTTTAGTTAAACAAGTAATAAGGATTACCATCAGTCTTAATTTATTTCAAATGAATTTTCATTTTTGAAGTTATTCCCAATGGTTTTTAAAATTTCTTTTTCTGGGGTGGAGGGGTTGTTGTACATTCGTAATATAAAGATGTATGCCTTTATGTATTTAAATTATAAAATGTAAAAATTTAATTGATAAAATATCCAAGTCTACAGTTTTTAAGACACTGGATGAAAACAAAATAAACATTTGTTCTTTGATCAATAATATATTTCTATTTCCTTTTTTTTTTTCCGGTATTGTAAACTACAATAAGAAGTTTGAGAAAACCATAACATGTACCTATTAAAAATTACAAATATACAGGGAATGTCTACAAAAAGTAAATATGTAAATGTTTTTGCTTGCGGCAGATTTTAATATTCCATTTGTGTGTGTGTGTGTGTGTTGTGTGCGCACGCGCGCGCGCGCCCGTTTTTATAGCATTCTTCATAGCAACTAAGATCTAAAGAAATTTTGAATGAATGTTTGATTAAATAAGTACATATATGAGCCCGGCGTTCACAGCACTTACATACCAAGCATTTACCTTTATAGAGTAAGGAAAAAATTTTGAAACAACTTTATCCAAGTAATTGATTTTAGAATATTTGAACCCGGGACCTTGTAGGCAGACATTATAAATGGCTTAAAAATTGCCTCTATCTTTCACGTATTGTATTGCACGTGCTATTAAGCCCTGTTAAACATTAACTATTTCTTTAATATTTCTTATTGGCCGAATATCCAAGCGGTCTTGAACATAACTCCTGTTTTGTGTATTCGAAGCCTCCTGGGTATTTTATGAAAACACGCGCACTAGAAATGTTTAAATAAAAAAAATCTTTTTCATTTAAAAGAATTGGCACTCTTGGAATTATGCCGGCTCTTCTGCCATGACGTCACATTGTGCTACTACATTTTCCCTTCTTAGAAGCGGAGCAATATGTTCCATCTCATACACAAAGTAGAATTTCGAAACAGTGCGCAGTTGAAACCATTTGCATACAGTGCATTACTCAACAGTTTGGAAATGCTGACATCCTTAAAATGCAACTGTTTATACTAACCCACTCTCATACACATTTAGAAGAGAGCTGGTGGAAACATTCACCACACTTGGCTTAATCTGATTATTGTACTTTTATTTCTGCATTGCGTATTTAGATAAAAATAGGCTTATTTATAATTTAAATGTGGAATGAAAATTGTGAATAATATACCATAAAATATAGTGGTGGTAGTGTTAAGCATTTTCGATTACAATGAATTCATTAAAAAACCCCGAAATAGTTTCTCTCAACATTTATATGTAAACAATATGCAGATTCTAAATAATGTATGACTATCTCACTAAACTCAATCTCTGAAGAAATAAAATTATTGAATTCATTAAAAAAATATAATCTGAAGTATAATATCTGAAGTTAGAAGTTATCGAAGAGGCTGTGTTATTTCTGTTGAGCATGCAAGTGCGGTTTATGAGCTGTAGTCTAAAATGGCCTGTTTTGGTACCAATTACTTCCTTTACGTTAACCAGAATATTTATAGCAATAAATATTTCTGAAGAAGGAGGTTGCATATAATTTATTGTATTGAAAATTCTTCTTTAGACTTCGATAATGCTATGTAGCCACGTTCTCTGAAAGCGATTTCACCAACTATTACTAAAAGAAAAGTTCTATAACATGCCTGTCAAACTCACCTCTACAAGAAAAAAGTTTTCTTGCATACCATTCCAAGTACTTGCTGTCTACGTACGGTGATTGTGTAGTAGAAGCAAGTTATGGGGAAAGGGTACTTCACACCTATGAACCGGTCGGTCCTGGTGGTGTAGTGTTTACCATACTTGCCTCCTAAACCCAAGATCGCGGGTTCGAACCCGGCCAGGACCGATGGATTTTTCCGGGGCGTAAAAATCCTAAGTATGGCTTCCTTCGGAAGGGAAGTAAAGCCGTGGGTCCCGTGTCATACATTTACGGCACGAAAAAGAACCTCAAGCTTGAAAGAGAGGCCTCTGAGCAAAATTTGTCGGCCATTTTCACGCCCTGAGTTGAATTGGACTCTGATGACCTGAGCTGTTAAAGAGCGTCCATAAATAAATCATTCAAAAAAAAACACCTATGAACCTGAGTTTAAGAAGCATGCTTTACATATGTAGGTATATTGCTGTTTTAAAGTATGTGTGTGTGTGTATTTCTATATAACTTCCTTTTAAAACTTTCCAGATTTCATGAAAGCAATACGCTCAGAAAGTTTGTGAAAGTAAATATTATATACCAATTTTAGCAGTTTTATAATGTTCTTGTAATACTCTATTAGCAGATCAATTATTTTACTGTATAGAAGTTACCTAGATCTTCAGGACTGTATTTGTAAAGTTGCCCAACATTATCCTTTAAGGTAAAATCTTATACAGAAGCCTTAATAGTTAGGCCCAAAGTTAAGTTCTCTACTATTCTATAATAATTATGTAGGTGATAAAAATACAATTTGTAAGTATAAAATTTGCTGTTTGACGCAATATTTGAATACAAAATAACGTAAAAGCAAATATTTTAAACAAATTGTCTAGTAGTTTAATAGCTATATGCAAGCTCTTTCACGAAAGTAAAATATTTGAATATATCAAGTCAGGTATAACGGTACCCCTTTGTTATCAGTATGTCTTGTCTTATTAAAGTAAGTGCTATATATGAGGGACATTAAAATTTAAACCGAACCTTTGTTCTCTGGGCTACGAAAGAGACTCGAAAGGAATGGGGCCACAGTGGTGATTAGGTGGGGATGTGTAGAGGGAAACGATGATACTCACATTGGTTGTTTCATCGCCAATAGCGCTATGTCTGAGCAAGAGGTTGCATCGTCTGTCCTGTAGCAACCATTCCGTTTTCTAACCAATGGAAGAATCAAGCCGACCGAGAATTTATCCAGACAAGGGTACAGTTTGCAGAAACCATGTTTTCACGTTCTCATGTGTTTGACTGACACAAGAAGTTTCTTAGCGGTCTTGGTGAAGTGGAAAATGAATGCTACGCACATTGTCTTTGGTCAAGCGTCACTCAGGAAAACTTTCAAGCCATTTGCAAGCTTGTGAAGGCAGATCGACGCCTAAGTGTGCCAGAAATCGCTTCAGAGATGGGCATAAGTCGCGGAAGGGCACACACATTGTTTATGAGGTAGTAGAATTTTTAGTAAAAGCCTCCTCACTAATGAACAGACAAATATTCCAAAGGACATCATTCAGAGACTTCTGGATCGGTTTGAGGAAGAAGGTGAGCAGTTTTTTTACCTGTGATACTCCATTATATCCCGAAAACGAGAGAACGATTATGGAGTGCAGAAGGAAAGAGTGTTCCGGTCAAAGCCAAAGCTTGCCTGTCAGCCGGAAAAGTTCTTGCGACCTTGTTTTGGGACTCCAAAGGTGTGTTGCTCATCGATTTCCTTCATGAACGAAGGACGGTGAATGCGGCATATTACTGTAAACTGCTGGACAATGTGAGAACCGCTTAAAGCAACAAAAAACACCGGCAACCCATTCGTGATGTCCTACTTCTGCATGTCAACACAAAGCCACATATTGCAACCACTAGCCGGGATCAATAAGGGAACATTTACTGGACACCCTTAAAACGCCTTCCTTACGTTCCCGATTTATCTCTTTGATAGACTGAGTACTTTGTGGGCTGCTGATTTGCCCATCTTCTTTCTTTGATGTGGGATTTAAGAAACTACCCATCCGGTAGAAAAAATGAATTTCTGTTGAAGGAAAAAAAAAGGTTAAGATTTAATGAAATGTAATTAAATAGAATCACTGATATAAAATAACGATTATAAAAAAAGAGAATATATGGTGTATTTTAAATTTTTGCCATATTTTTGCTTAAATAGTTTTATGTCAATAGTAAGTTTAGTACTTAAAATATTCGCAAAGTCTGATGCAAAACCTTGTAAATTGGTAAACAAATTATTGATGAATGTTTAATGTAATTTGTCCTTTTCTAGTACACTTACAACATTCTCTTACATGGTAACGTTATGACCTGTTTTTCTCTCTAAGCTCCTCGTCTATAAACAACGGAATTTGCTCCTAACATAACTGATACAAAACTGTTGCTTGCAACGAAGTGACATAACAGAATCTCATTAAATGTAAACAGATCATGACGTAATGGAGAAGAAAATGTTAAGGTTGACTATTTCTTATATTGCAGCAACATTACTAGATAAAGTTTTTGTTGCTAAATGTTAATAAATTCTTTATATGGCCTATCACTGTCTTATACCGGATTTTAAAGTACACACATTGTGAAATTTCAACAGCTGTTACAATGAGAATACTTCGTATTATTAGGTAATTCTATGCCCTTGACCGGCACAAAAATGTTGTCATTCTAATGCATGAAAATGTTCAATTTTAGGATCGCGAACATTAGTTCGCTAAAATGGCTTAAATACCTTCGTGGGCTTTAACGCTTAAATTGAAGTAAATGGTGAAAAGACAAAGGCTCAACATTTTGCGAAGTTGCTTAGGTGCCATCTGTCAGTAGATACGCCATATGTTAAAGAAAACGGAACGTAAATATTCTTGCTCTCGTGTCCCAACATTTGAACACGCAACCAAATACCTACTTTCGCCTGTGAGTTACAACGAAAAGCCCTAAAAGGAATGAGAGTGGCCTCTGTCTCTTTCGCATACACAAACGAATAGATCCTCCCCTACTTGAGTTTTAGGGAATCTCATTTTCACTATTAGACAACAATGATTGTCCTTGTTCTGTGAGTTCTAAAAGCATTTGTGGGTCCTTGACCGTTAGATATTGTGTTAATGTTGGACCCTCAAACTGGACTAGCGTCATTCATTACACTGTTTATACAGAAGATACGTGTTACGAGCCTACTGCTGGGAAATAATAGCACGAGTCTAAATACTCCTTAGATATGAGTCATCCAATTATATGATGCCCGGTGCACGATGAACATACCATCGGCTTATAAGCCTTCACACGTGGCCAGCAGGGTTACATTTGAGTCGATGTGGGCCGGCAGGACAACATTTCTAAGGTGTATAAATTTGTCCAGTACAGTTTGTCTTTTAATTTTCCACAGAGATGATACTCTCAAAGAGGTTAGATTGGGAGACTTAGTGGGGCCATATTTGTTAATGATAATTGCCGGCATGTAGTCCCTAAATGGCCTGCAAAGATAGCAATTCCTAAAGCTCTGAAAATGTCCGTTAAAATCTTCCGACAGGAAGAAAGAATTCTGTACCAATATATGCATCATAAATAAACTCTTGTTGAGGAATAGAATAATCTTTCCTGTATGACTGCACATCACTAATAAAGACCAGCGTTAAGTGTTCTCTTTCATAAGGGGCCGCATACCTCACAGAAGCTTATTCTCATTAGAATATTATAGCAGGGCTAAATGCTATTCAAGGCCAAATTAACCTTTAGATACGCTGCTGAGGTTATTTGTTATTGAATTGTCTATCTAGAACTATTCATGCTATCTTAACTTGCACTTCAACGCCATTCTCAAAGACAGTAGCTACTTGGGTTCTGCATGCTGTGACAGTTGACACTATGGTTCCATATACTCTTAGAAAGTAATGGAGAATTGAATTAAGTGTCTGCGTTATTGGTAGATAATCATGACAGTTTTGGTGCCATACAAAAACACTAATTATCTCAAAAGCTTACCCTGAGGGATGCCTTCTATGAATATTTTTGGTATGAAAAAATGTTTTCGTTGAAAACTATTAGTAAACTGTAAATATTAATATATTGTTTTATTATTATCACGTTTATTACTATATTTTAAAAGCATTGTGCATAAGACTTTAATGTGCATAGACAATGTTACCCATTGGTAATTTTTTGCTCTTCAATTGTCTGAGTCCATCTAGGTATTTTGAAACAAATTCGTATTTGTTCTTATAACTATATTAAGTAAGGAACCCAGGCTGAATTTTCTCAATATCTTCGTATGTAATGTACTTTAATAATATTAAACTATAGGCTTTCAGCTTCCTAAATCCCAGGTAATTATGAAAACCAGAATATAGTCCCACGTGTTCTTAATTATAAATTGTGTGAACGCTGCTGATAAACACTTACAAGCAACGCCCTTGGGTCTGAACAAACAAAGTAGCAACAACATTTAGTAATAGACAGTTTACTTACCTCTGAATTCAATTGTGATATCAGTTTATTGAAACGCTGAAGTTACGTATTAGATGGCTTTTTAGTTACTCTTAGCTCACCATTCGAGATTATTCAGGTGCTTCTGCCAGCTTAGCTGTCCTGTGGCAATAACCTCACAGTAGGTAAACATTTGCTTTTATTTCTATTTAAATTGGGTCGACTCTTAGTTCCTAGGTTCGCTGTTGTTGTGTTCACTCTACACCACATAGTCTCCTTGTTATACTATCCACTTCATTGCTTGGTGTAGCACCGATCACGTAGTGTCAGTTCTATGTGTTTACGGACTTCATACCAGGTAAAGTAAAATTAGGTTCAAATTGCGGTGTTGGTGGATGCTCATATGATCTATTGATTAGCCAAAGGTGTAGAGAGTCTTCGTGCTTTATTTTGCAAGGCTGCCGGACAGTGCGAAATACTTCAGGGATGCATCAGCGCATCAAAGAGCATATGCTACAGCGAGTTGGTGGATGTATCCGTGCTAAAGCAGGACATTTTGAACATTTCATATGATATTGTTTCCCACAGCTCTGTTTTTGAGTATTTTGTATGGGGTACAGGTATAGAAAAGGGGTTCCTACAAGGAAATGAAGCAATTCCCGAACCTTGTTCTTATTAGTTTTTATCATGTGTATGTGAGAAATGTTTCCCCAAAGTTTGGACATACCTTTTTGTTACCCTATATGTTAATAATACCTCCATTTTTCACGTGAGATGGTTCTCCACACTTTAATTGAATGGTATGATCGTGGTTAAAAAGATTAGTAACATTTTAAAATGTCTGCTTTTAAAATAAAATATATCTTGGTTTTTCTTTTCAAAATGATTTATACTATGCAGTTTTTATAAAATTTTCTTCAGATTTTCAACAGCGAATCATAAAAGATTAACAATAAAAATTTGAATGAGTTTCAAAAAACTTTTAAATTATTCAAGATATACAATAATAACTAACTTTTATAAATTATGAAAATGTGAAAAATGTAGAAATAAAAAGTTAGGACAAATTTTCTAAGACAATCAGTAGGGTACAAATAAACCTACCTGGTCATACTAAATTAAAATATTAATATTTTTATCAAAATTGTAAATTTTGCAATTTGTGGAATGTTTAGAACATTGGCATATAAAAACAACGTAATCTAATTGCAACACTTATAAATTTCACCTGTAAGCTCTTAAGAGTTTTGGTGGTAAAGACACCAGTGTAACGGTGTTTACCAGCAGGTGCTGCAGATAGCACCTGCGTGTAACGGCACGCGCCTGCGCAATTATGCTCTTCCTGGAAAACACACATGCGCAGATTGCTGTTAGCAATTTTCCCTTTTTCTGGGAAAAAATGCTATTATAATAGACTAAAGATCAATAACATATGTCAAACACTAAGTTTCATTGATGACCGCTTCCGCCATCGACCACAACTTTGGCCCAAGGGCAACACACATGCTAATTCTGTTGGCCCATAGACGGTTGAGACACCGAACTATGGTTTTCACTGGATTAAAGAGAGAGAAAAAATCTTCACCGACACTTAATATATTTCATAACACTTCAATAATTTTACGGTACCTTCCATAAGTCAACAAAACAATAAATAAAATAGAGCAATTAAACTTGTCACACTGTTTCCAAATAAACTGAACAAAATGACAGTGGTGAATATGTCCGTGTTTTTAAAAAGTCCACAAATCAGCCTCTATTTTAACTAATTTTCCCTTGTTTATATTTAACTCTGAAGAATTTGCAGCGAGATAATCGAGAAGTTACGAGTATACCTTATTTTACATCAAGTATTTACTGTCAGGGAATGTGGTCATGCAAACTACTAGCCCCGGTCTACAGCCCACAGCATTCTAAAGAGCTTCGTCTGGCGGAACGAAGATAATTTTACACCTGAGATGGCATCTTAGACATCCTCAGCCATTGTTTCGATACTGGCTTTTCCTTCCGGTTAAAAGCGTAGCTGCTAGTGTTGTCATATCTACCGAGAACTTCACTCTGTTCCTCGTCTTTGTTTACGGACTTCATAGTGCAGTATGCTGTTTTAAAACGTTAATAGGGTAAATGGTAATTTTATATGCAGCCTCATATTTCCAAACATTGTTCTTAAAACACGTTAGAACCTCTATATTTGGAAAATATGAAATAAAAAATTTAATTTTATACCTTTTGTTCTAACTACTCTTCATAATTCTAGCAGGATGCTGCGTTTATATTATTTAAGCTCCAATTTCAAGCTAGGAATGTTTCTATATATGTTGTTTATGAGCAGTTTACGGTTGTTGATTTTAAAAGGTTATTTTTGTCATAAGGAGTTAGTTTTATGCATTACCATAAACGCTTCAAATACCGAGGTTGCCAAAAAATGTGTACACACTTTCACAGTAGATATCTATTTAATATATTTCAAAATTGGACCGAAAAACTACAGTAATGTGTAGTATGATGTTCTGTAAATAGTTGTGACTTACATTATGATAGCATTACTACGTGACAAGTAAATCAACAATGAATAAATGAAGCCAAGATCATCGTATGATGTTCTGTAAACAGATGTGACTGTCATACATTTTGATATAGCGTTGCAACGTGGTAGGTAAATCAACAATGAACAAATGAAGCCAAGATTGTTGTAATCTTAATTGAATGGGTCCCTGATGTTAAATAGTGTTCGTAAATAAACCAACTCAACAAACCCATTCCTGTGGAACGCCAAAGAAGTGTTTTAACGCCCATTTTTACTGCTAAGGCACTATAGGCGATGGACACTGATGATACATGAGATGAAATGATAAATTGGTTAAGAATATTTTTTTAAGGAAGCGTTTCAGGCCTAAGTTTAGGGTACCTCCCACGTATTTGCCACTTATGAGGACTGAGGAAAACCTGGGAAAAACCTAGTCAGGAAGGACGGTCCTGGTGGGATTCGAACCCCAAACCTCCCGCTCACGAGTCCGCGCCCTAACGACCACGGCCATTCGTGGCGGTATGTGGAAGGTCAAGAATTCATATTGTGAGAAATTAAACACGTGAACTGGTTCTTAATAATCTTAGCGGTTACTAAGAGGCTATTATTAAAATGTGCTACTATATAACGTACCCCTTTTGATCTGCCACGTATTTTACTGTTTCATAGGAGAACCTTTGCCAATGAAAACACATCGAGGCTATTAGCAGAATATACATTTTTTATTTTGGAAATGAACGTAAATGGTTGCAGAGATAGCAGTAAAAGCGTGACAACCTCTGTTTTTGAGAAAAATATATGACACATTCGATGTAGGTTGGTGAGTTCTCTATTAAAAGATAAGCAACAAATTACAAAAGAAAACTTGTTGCGGAAACCGGTACTTATAAAGCTGTATTTAATTGGTTGCTTCCTGAAGCAGGGAATATCTTGTAATTCTAACAGCTGTTCCATGTTCCAATTAACTAGCGCTCTGATAGGCTTTCTACTCTCGTACGATCTTGTTTAATTGTTATTTACGTGGTAAAATGACATATACTGTAGTTGATGTAAATGTGTTGCTTTATTACTTCATATTAACGGATAATACTGGTTTATTAAAAGGCTAAAGACACATCTGTTTTGCTAGAATCCTTGAATGAGGTTGTTAAGAAGCAACATATGTTCGAATTAATTTATAACAAGGCTAGCTTTGAATTATAGAAACTGACACTGCGCTGATATTTGCGGAACATTTCAGTGTTTTAGCTAGAATGGGTGTCGTAGACAGGTATTTGCTTCTTCTCGCATTTGCAGGTTGTGTTTGATGCAGCAGCAGGCCAAAGCTAGAGAAGAAGGGGCAAGTAGACACTGCTAATAAGGCGATGCTGCGCGGGTTGGCGACAATGTAACAGCACGACCGTGCGGGTATTGCTCTTCTATTGTTTTATTCCTTGGCTCCGGCTATTGCTATTCACGTTGTGTTTGCGTGAAGCTCAAGTCGCTAGACCCGTACGCCGGCAGACCAAGGACGTACCCGCTGTCGGCCATCCTCGCAGTTACAGACGGATTTAATCGCCTTCTAAAGCGTAATTTTCGTATTCGCTTAAAACGTTCTCACATATGTATCATCACTTTATATATATTCATTTTGTACCTTTAAACTTTCTCATGATAAGAAACATCTTTTAAATCAAATGACCAATCCATTTATGAAAATGCTAATTAAGGAGGAGAAAAGGTTCCTAAAACAGTATATTTGTGTGTATTTTCGTTGCAATTACCACAAGAATAGTCAATTATTCTGAGCAGCAGAAAACATCTAAATGTATATGTGTTCGAAGGAAGCAATAACTAAGAAACAATCAAATTTAGATTCGATTATTCATTTATTTTAATTGGTAATTTTAACACCATAAACCCTTCTCTTCCGCAATTTAGTAAAGTCATTGCAAAATAATTTTAAGTACACTAATAAAAATGCAGATGATTACAATGAACAAATTAAAGCTGCAAGAATTATGTTATACATGATAGTAAGTTTATAAATCAAATAGCTACGAGGGGCGTTCTAGAGTTCTCATCCTGATTCAAATGTCCTGAGGATGGCCAAATTACTATGACAGATGACGCTCTGTAAAGCTTCAGACGGCTAATGTAATCACTTGTTGGCGAAGATCGTGTAAACAAACTAGTGTTAACATTTTCTATAAAATTGATAAAACTGAAATACAAGTCGTAATAAAGTCCTTTGTTTTCAAGGTTTAACATGTGATAAATCTTGAAATCTTTGGTCGGCAAGTAATAATATATTAATTCTTGACCCAGAAAATTACAAATACAATAAAATCTTCCATTTTTATAGAAGTAAAAGTTGTAAAGCTTTGCTAAAATGATCATGGTTTAACACTTTTGACTTAGCAGTGTAGTTCCTTAAAAGTACAATGGTATCTTGAGCCAGACTAGTAATTAAGTAAACCCTTAATGAATAAAACCTTTTTCTAACACCCATACACACAGATACGAGATATATCACTGGGTGGACACAATGAAGAACGCACCAATTGAAAATGTTGAAATACAAAAATAAAATGTAGACCTTACCCCTAAACTTGGTCTCCTTTCTGCGTCTCTCTGGAAGACAAACTAAGATGTATTTGGTTAGATCGCGGGTTCAAACCCGTCCAGGACCGATGTATTTTTCGGGCGTAAAAATCGTAAGTATGGCTTACTTTGGAAGGGAAGTAAAGCCGTGGGTCCCGTGTCATACATTTACGGCACGAAAAATAACCTCAAGCCTGAAAGAGAGGCCTCTGAGCAAAATTTGTCGGCCGTTTCATGCCCTGAGTTGAATGGGATGCTGATGACCTGAGATGTTAAAGAGCGTCCATAAATAAATCAATCAAAAAAAATGTATCTGGTTAGCTCACTATGATGCACAGGCAGCAACACTTAATTCCTCTAACATACATGCGTTGCAACCAAGCGATGTGGCCATGCATAAGTGGCAGTAAAAGGGGAAGGAGGAGGAAAGGAAATGAAGAATAAAGCTTTATCTATCGAGCGAGGAAAACGGAACGCGTGCAAAAACGACACAATAAGAAAATCGTCGGTTGCATCACGAGCCATCCATATGCGGATATTCGATTTCAAAAGAGACTGCAGTTGTATTTCTGGTGGATTCTCGTGTTGAAACAATACACTTGTTCATAATTTTCACTATGTTTCTGAGTGATAGTTTTATGTAAGGATTTCATTGTAAAAGCACATATTTCTCCGATACTAGCACGGGTGTCAAAGCTAATCGCCTGTGTACCAATATTCCTAAGAAATGTAGTCATAAACTTAGGGCCAAATCTGTACTTCATCTCCATCTACGAAATCAACTAGATTTTATGTGAGAACGGCCAAATGTTCCTGGCGACGTGCTTTCTGGTGTCGTGTAAATAGCCAGGATACCAATAGAGAATTGATCTTGACATCAAATTATATGGTTGGCCAGGAAATTGTGTCAACTGTATTGCAGAATTCATGAGCATTAACCGTGACATCAGAGTCTTACATGACCTCCACCTTATGGCAGATTTTCTGTGATAATTCCCAACTAAAATTATTAGTCCAAAACTTCACTCTACAACATGAAAGGACATATTAATCACTCTGTACTCCATTCATCCGCTTTATAAAGAATTTTATGTTGGAATGATGCATTTACTGTCTTAGTTCTACGACATGTGTCTTGAAATTGTTATAGTGTCGTTCAAATCCATAAAAAAAAGCTGGATTTAGCATACAGGTACGGCAATGGCTCCCTGCCTGTATAAAACGAATATACATAATTCTATCTAATTTAATTGATAACATACTGCAATATTTCCACATAATTTAATGTTAAGCCTGTTAATGTCAGCTTTCCACTCTTCATTAAAATACAGTGCCACACCCCCCGGGCATCTACCTCTTAAGAAATTACACTGAGCTCAATATGGTAAAGAGGCAATACAAGTAATAAAAACGTGTGGAATAAGGTCAGAACAAGGCTAGAGGTAATCAGCAAGCAGGAAATCGAGACAGAATGTAACGCGAAAGTCTCCTCGAGTCTATCGAATGAAATTATACTAACTAGGGGTAAAGAGGTGTACATGCTCGTTCTAGGGAGAAAGGCAGGTCAGGAATGGCGTGGTTTAGACTGGGGTGTTGGAAGGCTCAAAAAATAATGGATAGTTCTGGTAGGAGAAACTGCTTATTTTGTGGAGGGGATAAGGAATGAATAATATTCTGGCAGAATGTACCCGCTGGTAACGTCTAGAAAAAACTCTATTTCCTGAAAACTTTTTAGGATAATTAGAAGAAAATTGGCTTGCTGGGACCTATTTTCAAACCACATTAATTGGTTAAATATGGGCATTTTCCTAGACAGCGCGAAGCTAGAACAACTTATTTTCTGGTTAGAACGCAATAAAGGATGAAATTATAAATAATACAATATGTTTGCGTTCATATATCTGTAAATATCATTCTCATTTTAATGATTGTTTATATTATTAATGTAGTTTTATTTGTTTCTCTTTTTAATTGTACCGCCACGGGTGGCCGAGGTCGTTAAGATGCGAACTCGTGAGCGAGATGTCTTGTGTTCGACTACCGCCAGGACCGTCCTTCCTTCCTGACTGAGGTTTTTTCCAGGTTTTCCTCAGTCCTCATAAATGGCAAATGCCGGGGAGGTACCCTAAAATTAGGCGTGGAACGTTTCCTTCCTTAAAAAAAATAATAAATCCTTTCTCAATATATCATTTTATCTCATGTATCATCAGTGTCCATCGCCTGTGGTGACACTGTAGTAAAAACGGGCGTTAAACACTATTCATTTATTCTTTCTTATTTTGTATCATACTTAAGCATATATGGTCTACCACCCATTCACAAAATATATTTGTAATATGTATATAGAATTATACAACAATAAAGATACACCTATTACTTCTACGATCTGCCCCTCTTGCCTTGACAAGCTCCACTTCGTCACGCAAGTCGGTCCTGATGGTGTATTGGTAACCATACTTGCCTCCTAAACTCAAGAGCGTGGGCTCAATGCTGGCCAGGAGCGATGCGTTTTTTCCGGCGTAAAATCCAAAGTATGGCTTCCTTCGGAAGGGAAGTACAACCGTGGGTCCCATGTCGTAGATTTACGGCATGTAAAAGAACCTCAATCCTGAAAATGAGGCTTATGAGCAAAATTGACTGTTTCACGCCCTGAATTGAATGGGACGTTGACTGAGATATTAAAGTGCCTCCATAAATAATCATATCAACAACAAATTAGTCAAGCCAAGGCTGACATCTACTTTAGGTAATAATTGCTAGCGCATTGCTTTCCCATAAATGTTATTCCGTGCTTCGACTCTTGTAACAGCGACACATTTGGATTAGATCTATTCTAGGATTGTCAATCTATGCTGCTTTATACTCCTGAGTTGTATTATCTTGATACATGATTTTAAATGGTTATTGAATTCCTTACACTTTAAATATTATTCATACCAAAATGCCTTTTACTGTGAGGTTATATAAGTTACTGGCCTCCTGAACTGTAGCCTCAACCAGAAAAGGGAAAATAATAGTCGCAGTGTGTATATAAAGTTATTATTTTTATAAATATCTAAAGCGGAAGCATAAAATAGTATTATATTTAAAAATAATAGTACACACTTGCCTGTTGTGCCGTGTTTTTTTTTTTCTTTCTTTACAGCAACTTTCCTTTATTGCATTCATCTTTTGGTGCATTGCAATGATATCCCTAGACCACACGATTAAATTACCTCCTTAAGCTATAAGCTTTTTATAAGGGTAGAAAACAGGAATCTCAAGGAAGGCGTTTTTGATGCCCGGATCTTTGGGTTATTGTTAATAATTAATAATTTGGTTAAGTGGTGTCAACCTTGTAAATGAAACGCTTGGCTTTAAACGCTAAAACATTTACATTCAACAAAACGATAAATGCGGCCGCACCGACTAGGGTTATTTAAAAAAAATACGTAATTAAAAATTTAAGCATCTTCTATCAGTACACTAATTATTATAATAAAAAATTTACTTGCAGAGAAACATGTTAAAGATAATCACAAGAAGAAAAATTCCGTATAACTACAGTACCCTTGTGCAATTATAATTGCGGAGTAATTAAGAACTTGAAACTTCAATACTTAGCCCTTAGGGAGCAATTTAGAGCCGTTTGTACTAGCAATGTGATTTAGCTCTCCCACTAAATTTTGATGCCAGAAGAAGAGCTCCCGCAGGCTAAAGAAAAGAGCCTCTACCTTGCTCAGGGTCCGAATGCCTTCTGCTCGCCCAATGAAAGTCCAGTGTCTGCAACGGGAGAGAGGAGTCAAATATGCACCGACTTATCTGTAAGTGAAAACGGCACACTGTGGTATAAGAGATAGTGAAAATAATGCCCCTAAGGGGTTAATATACTTTTCTTCCGCAAAAAGAGGCTCAAATCAAGTGTGTTGTTATTGAGAGAGTCCGTCTTTCGTAGCTTTTTAACAAGTTGGCGAACAGTTTCTCTACCTAAACGCGATACTTTATTATGAACCGCCTTACCATTTCTCTGCAAATATCCGTTCACATATGTATCGTACTTAAATGTCCGTTCTTCAAGGCTATATATAGTAACTAACGAAAGCACCCATTGACACAGGAACGAAAAACCAATCGCTAACAAACTAACTACGTGCTGCTATCTCCACATGTATTATATGAGCTTGAAAGCTGGCTTCTACCAATCTCCTGCCCTTTAACTCAAACATCATTTTATATATATATATATATATATATATATATATATAATAGCTTATTTGATCTGAATGTTACTTCCCATAATTCAGTACAACTTAGATGAATAACCGAAGGATAGTTATGCCTATATCAGAGAAATAAAATACGAGGAAGATATATATATATATATATATATATATATATATATATACATACATACATACATACATACATACATACATACATACATACATACATACATACATACATACATACATACATACATACATACATACATACATACATACATACATACATACATACATAAAATTAAAAATTAACCTTCTTTTGTTTAGAGAGTCTCACTTGTATGTAAAATCTTTAGTTAGGTTAAGTTTGTTTTATAAGAAGGTCTTTAACATCTTTGATCTGCAGCCATTGTCCGCGATTCGGGGCGGATCTTAGAGTGAGTAGGTGAATTTAGTTGAGTAATTAAATTTACTTTAAAGGGGATTACATAACTTTCAACTTCTTCGAATAACCTCTATCTGCTGCCATGTTTTAGTATGATAATTATTAAATAATTCCATTTAATTATTTCCACTCATTACATGGTTGTGTTCTTACTAAAAGAAAATACGGATTTAGCAACATTAACAAAAGTTATAGATCAATTAATAATGAAAGCCTGAATGCAAATATCGTAAATTACAACAACTGGAACCAAATTAATCTAACAAATAGTACCTGAAGAAAATTGCAATATTAAATAAAAATTAAACCTGTTGACAAACTTTTAGAACCTTTCAAAATAATTTAAAATTTTCCTTATTACAAACTCCTGCACAATAAAACAAGTCTGCCCTGGTGATATAGTGATAATAATACTTGCCTCCTATACCCAAGATCGCTGGTTCTATCCTGGACAAATTCGATGGATTTTTATCGAGAGTGAAAATTCTAAGTATGACTTCCTTTGGAAGAGAAATAAAGTCGTGAATTCCAGGTCGTAGATTTACGGCATATAAAAATACCAAGTCTGAAAAAAGAGGCTTCTGAGCAAAAGTTATCGGTCATTTCACGCCCTGAACTGAGTGGGACGCTGATGACCTGAAATGTTATCCGTAAATAAATCAAATCAAAAACAACAATAAAATAAATAGAGACCTACGAATTGATTTGTAAAATTGCACATTTTAAAAATGTCCTTAATCCAAGAAGCGTATGCTGCAAAACTGCACAATAAAAGAAAAAGAGGATTACCGAACTGATTTCAAAATATACATCCGCCTATTAGCAGGCAGTATTTCATAATACAATTAAATTAATAGTACGCAAGTTCATAACTTTATAGTATCAATTCTTTGTTATAGCAAAGCCCCTAACTACTCTGAAAACATGTTGTAACATGTCTTTAAAATTAGGCAAAAAAAAAAAAAAAACCTATGCACAATCAACGTTTCAAAAGCAAAATGAAGTTACAAAATAACAGCAAACCTGGGTCAGTAAGGTAGGCAAGAAGCTTCACTTCCAATTTCTAAAGGTTAACTAAAACAGTTCCACTTTCCTTGGGAACTTCTTACCTACGACCTGCCACTGCACGAGTTCAAAAGAAAGAGACAAAATGCTCGCGCCGACCCAAAGTAATAACCTCTTAGCGTTTAGGCAAGACATGTAGAAGCCAATAAAATTTAGCCCCAGGCGACGTTACCAGCTCGCGTGACAATAGCTAATAAATGAGCGAGTAAATATCCATTGACGGAAAATTCTCGAATGCCAACGTAACGAATAATTAGCCCATCATTCTATTCAGAGCGTGAAACGGTCGATAAATTATGCTCAGAGGTCATTTCTTTCAGGCTTGAAGTTCTTTAACGTGCCGTAAATCTACAATATGGGACCAGCGGCTTCCATTCTGAAGAAAACCATACTTAAAAATTTTACGCCCTAAAATATCAATTGACCCTGGACGGGTTTGAAACCGGGACTTTGGGTCTACGAGGCAAGTATGGTTACCACTAGACCACCAGGGTGGCTATAGAACCTTAAGAGACTATCCTACTGTTATATCGCATAATAATCCTATGCGAACACCTTCCTCGTATTGAACAAAGAGATGAGTATAGTAAGCTCTAGGTCATTAACAGCAATTCTTAGAACATACAAGTACATGATGCTAATGCATTTCTAGTTCAGTCACATTAAATTAAATTATGTGCAAATATAAACAATGTAAATAAGTATGAGATTGTTTGCAAACTATGTTAACTTTGCTTTTAAAGAGGCGTGTCCGTAAATACAGCTTTATTCATGAATTAAAAATTATATATGCAAAGTGGTTATTCATGCATACCTACACTTTTCTTGATCATCTTGTGATCTATTTCAGTTGCATCTCACTGACAGTGAAGGCAGTGGCAGGAGATATGTATTTCATATTGCATTAACATCTTTAGAACATGTGTTTAAAGCGGTGTTCTATATTTGCTTAAAAACGTTGCATCAAGAAATGTCTACACTTTTTGTAATGTTACTTTACTTCTCCATGTTTTGTTTAATTCTCAAACTTCCTAAGATAAACATATTAACACATTAACACCCGCTCTGATCTCTATTCTCTGCATTTAGCTTTGAATATTTTCATGGAAATAGCATATTTGTGTACTTATAGGCAATAATACAAGAGAAATTTTATTTTCTGACAATGATTAAATAGTCATATAAATAAAAGGGTGCATTAAAAATACGGGAGTAAAAATGAGCGCGAGGATAGATGATGAATAGAAATAAATGCATTATTTATTACTAAATGAAAGAAAGACTTGTCTGTAAAATTTCCTAAGAATAATAAATGGCTAACACTAGGCCAATCATTATATTCCACAATGAGTCCAACCGCCACGGGTGGCCGAGGTCGTTAAGGCACGGACTCGTGAGCGGGAGGTTTGCGGTTCGAATCCCGCCAGGACCGTCCTCCCTGACTGGGGTTTTTTCCAGGTTTTCCTCAGTCTTCATAACTGGCAAATGCCGGGGAGGTACCTAAAAACTTAGGCCTGGAACGCTTCCTTCCTTAAAAAAAAATATCCTTTCCCAATTTATCATTTCATCTCATGTATCATCAGTGTCCACCGCCTGTGGTGCCTCAGTAGTAAAAACAGGCGTTAAACACTACTCAAAAAAAAAAAAAAAACAATGAGTCCACTCGTTCTGTCAAGCTATTATTTGAACAGAAACCCAGATGATAAGAGTTCCCAGTGCAAAGCGATCCATATTTCAAATCTGTCAATTTTCTCATCGCTGAAACGATTTTGTAAGATAATGAAAAATTAGGTTTTTCAGTCTTTTAATGGTCATTGTTACTGACTGCTTGTACTATTATTATTTCTTATTTTGTTCTTATTATTACATTAATACTTTTCTCTATTAATTTTGCTATTTATGTTTAGCTAGTAGCACACATTTATTTACTTTTATCTTTTATATAGGTTTATATGTGTATGAGTATTGTCTTTGTTATTTATGCATACATAAACCTATATAATCATTAAATAGAATAAAATAACTATTAATAAAGCATACAAAATGAAAAACAATGTTGTGATGGTAATATCAATAAGAATAACTAATAGAATTAAAAATTATACAGCAGGATAAAACAATTAAATATCTCTATTGTAACCTAAGGAATCTAATGCTAGGATAATCTATCATGACTAACAACTTCTTTAGCAGTCCGACATCCTGTGGCAATGCATTGTAGAGGCGGGCAGTGGATGCAGAGAAAGATGATAAGTAAAATGATATTCGGTGCAATGTGTTGGGTACAGAGAGTGCATTAAGTTTATGAGAGGAAGATAGATTTTGAAAACGAAAAAATAGATATGATAGACAAGATGTGAGGATATTTTGAAAAGTAGTCTAAGACAGCGGATATATTTTTTGTCTTCCGGGCTGACCGAGACATAATATGCATCGCAGATGTAACGTAGGCACATATTATGAGCACTCTGTAGCTTTTGCACAAATTAGAGTTCAGGTTTGTTAGGAGAAGATGGCAGTAATCGAAGTGAGGCATCATCAGGTGTTTTTAAGGCTCTGGTTTGAGCACATTTAATCTTTTAAAGGTGTGGATTACAGAACTTACTTTTCTATAGGTTTCAGCAACATGGTTTTCCCAACAGAGATTACTGTCTATAAATGATTCGAAGGTTTTTAGCAGAATCAGTGAAGGGAATTGCTGTTTTGATTGAATGGGAGGTATGTTACCTACGTCTATAGTAATTAGCAATCACTGGTTCCCCACTATAATTGCCTGCTATTTTAAGAGATTAAGACCAGGCCAGAATGGACCAGTGAAGATGCTGGTTGATGTTCGTTATTGCGTCACGAATATCGGAAGTTCGAGAGTGTGTCAATATCTTTAAAATGAAACATTTGTTTTTTTTTTAAAAAGAATAAATTTTGTTTCTCTGAACTATTTGGTGTATTACAAATTTAAATATTGTAAATATTTACACAATTTGTATGATGAGGTTCCATCATATTAAGAAAAATCTTTATTTTCCAGGCAATTTTGAAGTGTGCCTTTGCATAATCCACGTAGCATCCAAATAAATTAGATCAATTAGGGGTAACTTTAAAACACAGATACAAAAATTAAAATTGGAATTAATTATACCTTGGAGCAATAAAGATGCCATTTTATTTCATAAAGTATTAAGCATCTAGTCTATACATATAAAATATGTGCTCTAAAGGAAATAATAAAGATAAACATAAATATTTAAAAATAAAACCTTAATTTATTTATTAATTTTTGAACATTAAGATTCATACAATCACTGTCCAGACAGGTTTAGAACACTTCAATTTACATTTCGAAGAATTTCAATACAGTAATATTCAAACAATGTAGAATGGCAATAGCTCATCTATAGATGCTATTTGTGCTATTCGTTGATGTATTACTTGCAGAAAGAAATATGTCCATTAATATACGAATATAAAGGCTAGATTAAAATGTTCGTGCCATTTGAATGAAATAATAATTTGCTGTTAATGAATATAAATGACGCGATTATGTAGATGGAACACCCTCTCATTTTGCGTTGAATGTGAGAAAATACCTCAACCGACGATTTTCCAACAGTTGGATAGGCAGTGGTTCCCCTTGAATGTGGCCATTAAGTTCGCCGTATTTTACTTTCTTAAGACTATATGCTTAGGCGTTTATCAAATCTGGAGTGTACAAAACTAAAGTAGGAGATTTCCACGATCTGAGAAATCTCTTTCGAAAAGCATATGCAGGATTTCAGGCGACATACTTATAAACATCTTTTCAGCTGCATTCGAATGTTGGACAGCTTTTTTTAAATGTATAACTGGGGCAGCTATACATTTAATTAAAAAATGAGTCATATACCTATATCTACATGCCATATAAATTTAATTTAAAAAAAACAAGTTTTCATAAAAATGACTGGAAACTATATGTCTATTCAGGACTAAAGTATAATTTGTAGTTTTTTGAAAAAAAGCCTATGTGATTCCAAATTGAACTCTTGCCAAAAATATATTTTTCTAATATGTTTTTACTCTTTGTAGAATTTCCCTAAATATAATTTAATATCATTATTTTATATATGTAATACATAACCAAAAACATTTAATATTGGCATTATTTTTACTTTCAAGAAACTAAAATTGTACTTCAGGTATCAACTATATAAAAGTTAAATGTAATAAAGTCAACAATGAAATGCTTCTTCATCCAGATTCTATTTTACGATAAAGTACTCAAATTTTTGTATTCTCCTATCCCATTTACTGTAGCTCCTCTTTTATTATTTGTCTAAGACATAATGGGAATTTTTGAAATGGTCCACATGCTTCGTATGAGCGTTCAGTAAAACAAGGCAATCGTTATAAATTTGAATTCAATTTAAGTTGTGAAGCAGTATATAATGGAGAATGCTGGGAAGAAAATTTAGAAGCCAAACAGTCCGGCACAACAAGACGGGACTATGAAATGAATGACTTCAACTTTCGGAATGACTAAAGATCGTGTATCAAAAAGAAACCTATTTTTGGTAATGACTTACACGAGGTTTGCACTTGTACCATGAGACCATGTTGCTATGAGTTATGATCTAAGTACTCAAGTACACAGCGTATGAAAGACGTTCTTACAACGATACAGGAGTCAACAAAGGATAGACCGCTGTGATGGAGCAAAATAAATGCCTATAAATACCTTTCATAACTTGTAGAACTGTTGAATTTGTACTGGTAAATTACCAAGTATTTTATGGTCAGCAGCTTTATGGATACCCCAACTTTACAAGTACGGAAGTTCATTCTTACGCTTGTCATGATCATATGCATTATTTGCACGAAAGTATTATGAATTTCGGGTGTTATTTTTTCCTTAAAAATTTCAATTTTGAAGTAGAATTCTCGTTACGAGATATCCGGCCTGATCAATTTTTATTTTCATTTCAAGACAGAATTTTACAGAACAGAGGCAAATTAGGAAGCAAATACTCGCAGAATGTGACATGAAAATGCAGGTTTAATAAAGAAGAAAGTGATCTAGTACCAAATGTTCGCAACTATATGCCACTGCATTGGTGAATATCAATTAATTACGATAAGATTTGCTATCACGTCCACTTTATCTCCCAGATTTGACTCCATTGGACTTTCATCTCTTCTCAAAGCTGATAACTTCCCCTGATAGAAAAGTTTATCGTATGAAGAACTTGCAGCCTAAATTGAGGAGTATTTCATCCAGTTCTCTCAGAGTGAATAACACCTGTAGCATTCTTTGAAGGCGAAGAGGCAGATAAGAGGAAGTAACCTCATAAGTAAATATATTCATGCTCATTATCTATTAAAAACGCAAATCGAAGAGAAAGAAAAATAAATAAACGTAACAAAAAAAAATAAAAAACGCATTTATCACTGTGCATTTTCTTTTGATGTTTCTCTCTTTCGTTCACTTAGGGGCATTACGGTTGATTAAGATCACCGACGAAAATGGTATGAAAATTTGCCCTATCTATGAACTGGATACATATACCCGCTGAAAGTAAAGGTACGGAAGGATGAGGAGAACACAACCCTTTACCGGACCAAACAAAGATAGATGTTCATGCTGGGATCTGCTGGCAGGCAAGAAAAATGAAAAAATAGTTAAATTTATGTACGTGAGACAGCTTAGGTCTGAAAATGCTGATAACAGGGAAGGGATTGTGTGAAAGAAATGGATGAACTCGCCTGTGTGTTTATGTATGGGTATGCGGTATTCCTGATATTTATCTTTTATTTGTGTTTTATTTATTTTGGCTTTGTTTTATTGTTAAATATGCTTGTTTTTATATTATGGAATATCTAATATATAATCTAATCCTTGTATTATTATTATTATTATTATTATTATTATTATTAATAGCATTTAGTAGGAACATATAAATATATAGGTATATACATACACACACACAAAACACTAAATTAAAATGAAAATTTTTAGGTTATACCTTTGTTTCGTTCGAAGATCAAGAGGTCGTTCTTACATCCCTAATACGATCCTGTCCCAGAGACAGTGTTAACTGTTAGACCTACAGTAAACAATACCTTTGCTCACAAGGCTGGGCTAAATTGCGCGTGACTAAACAATTCAAAGAAACACACACCCGTATTGTGAGGAAAGCCTCTACTGTGTGAGTTCCGTTTTACTTTTCTGCACTGAAGTCATAAATTCAATAAACAAGTCACAAATGTGTTTAGTGAGGAATGTATAAAAAGTAATTTGCTCGCGACTTGGTTATACAGTGACCTAATGAAAACATTTCCCCGAGCAAATGTAAACACTAAACACAAGTTTACGCAAGGAAGTGAAACTCGAGCTGTGGGAACTAGCTGCACTTTTACAGGCGGGAAATCACTGTCTGTGTATGGGTAATTGGCAGTCATAGGGTAGAAAGAGCTAAAAGCTCATTCCATGAAATGATCAATTAATGATAATGCAGATTATTTCCGCCTCCATTGGTGCCATAAGTCCGTACCAACTGAGAAAAACTTCCCTTAGGCACGGGAACTCAGAAATGG
Source organism: Metallyticus violacea (assembly GCA_030762175.1). Classification (NCBI taxonomy): domain Eukaryota; kingdom Metazoa; phylum Arthropoda; class Insecta; order Mantodea; family Metallyticidae; genus Metallyticus; species Metallyticus violacea. Next base: position 60,584,114 of record CM060840.1, read on the forward strand.
AACCCAGATTGACTAGCAGTCACTTTGTACCGAATCCAAAATGTGAAGCTGCTGGGTGCGGCGTGGCGGTGGTTTGCACATAGAAACAATTTCCCGGCTTCTAGTCTGAAAGCGGCCCTTCTAAGGAACTCAAAGTCCTTTGAGGGGATCACCTGTTCGGAGTGCTGCATTGGGAAACTATGTTATGGACCCCGTCTACCTCGTACTTGGATCCTATCTGGACGGTGTCTCTTTCGCTTCATCCCTTTATCCTGGAGGCACAGGGAGCGTAAGCACAGACTTCCAACTCCTCTGTTCCTATCAATCTCATCTAATTCAATCCTAAGCCACATGTTAGATAAAAATTAACGAAATATACTTAAGAATTTCACGCATTCGGTAAGAAGTAAATGACCTGACAAGAAAAGTCAATAAGTAAAAAGGAGGGACAAATAGAATGGTTAATATTTGTTAAATAAATTTAATACTGAAATATTCTGCATCAACCATTAACAATGGATATTTTGTTATAAGTGAAAATAATGTAATCGGCACACTGAAGCGACTTAGTGTATGGTAGCACCAAGCTAGGCGCCAATTTTGAAGCAGTTTAGTCGATGGGGACAGGTTGGTTGTCAATTATAAAGCGATTTAGCTGCGATCGCCACATTTAATAACGGCGTATCGTTAAATCACAATTGATAGCAAGACTGAAGTATTTTTTGGTTTACCATTAGTTTTTCACTTTATCGTAGAAAAAAAGTATGACGGAATTCGGACTGTACATGGTATAAAGGCATTCATATATGTTTTTTTTTTATTAGGCTTATTTACGGACGCTCTTTAACATCTCAGGTCATCAGCGTCCCATTTAATTCCGGGCGTGAAACGGCCAACAAAATTTGGTCAGAGGCCTCTTTTTTTCAAGCTTGAGGTTCTTTATCGTGCTGTCCCTCACACGGGACCCACGGCTTTATTTCCCTTCCGAAAGAAGCCATACTTAGGATTATTACACCCGAAAAAATCCATCGATCCTGGCCGGGATCGAACCCGCGATCTTGGGTTTAGAAGGCAAGTATGGTTACCACTACACCACCAGAATCGATACATACATAGAGATTTACATTATGTTGACATGATAGAAAACTGATACTTTTCCTATATGTAATTATAACGATTACTTTACAAGTAATAGCATCTCTGATTTCTTATGTATATCACAGCCATATTGTGGTATCTCGTTAGATGTTCAAACTAAGTAAATTGGGCGGTGGTTCTAATAAAATATTATCAGTTCTCCGCACATAGAATTACGGGGAGTCTTAGATATTCTGACTCTGCCATATCGAGCAGTGGTAAAGTACGTACATTGAAACCATCAAACGCATCGCGTAGTGTCCCTTCTGCTTGCGGTTCTTATTTTCGTCCTAATAGTAATAATAAACATTATAAAATATGGTCTACAGGGAAATATTAATTACTAATTCTATTAGTAAACTTATAAATAAGCAAAGTGTTGCACACTTTAACAACTTTATAATTGTAATTGCGAGAGAATAGTTCATTGTATATAAAAGTGAAAATTAAAATATCTAGAAAATATTGAATGCGTCTGATTTGTTCTTTCTAAATATTTATTTATTTAAATATATTAATGAAATATAGTAATAAATTGAAGATGAAAATAATGTAACTTTATTTCATAAAATATTTTTCAGGTTTTCTATTTTTAAATTGTCCAATTTACTAATTTTAAATGTCTCATTCATAGCTTAAATATAGACTTAGAACTGTTTAAATTAATTAGAAAGCCACTTCTATGTTTTACATCCCAATTGACAAGAATTAACATAGAAACTGTTGTTGTTTTTTTTCCTGCTAACTGGTTTATAGTTTATTTTTTTAATAATATTGTAGTATTCTATTCTTTTGTAATATCGTCGTTTCTGGAGGAATATCTTTTTGTAAATCCAGGGATTTTGGCCTCTATATTAAATGACGCTGTTCTCATTTCTTTGTATAGAAACTTATATGACTTTTAATTATAGCTATAAGCTAATGGAACTTAAAATAAAAAAGTACTCACATTTTCAAAGCGCACCGCTGCAATATTATGCATTGGTTCGTCCTCATGGACCATTTGGAAAGTTGTTACCGTCACGGCACGCTTTCTAACCTTGCATATCCTCTTGGGAGTCCTGAAATAGTCCCATCCCCCCAAAAAAAATTGCTGCACACGTAATGTTTGTTTCAGAATTTGGGATCAAGTCCGGAGAATGCAGTAGCGCTTAGCCAGTTCCTGCAGTAGTATGTATTCGCGGGGCAACATGGGATGTCCCAGCTTGGGTCTTACGTGTAGCTCCTTCCAAGGCAGATCTTGTTATACAATTCCCAGTGACGAAACGTACGTTTGTGTGTGTGTGTGTGTGTGTGTGTTTTTTAAAAGAATTGTTGAAACATGAGCCTTGTTTTATTTTTTGACTGAAAGGATAGGATCATTTATTTCCCGTCAGCGCAGCCCCTTCTTACTTTGGTTGATGGTGTCTTGTCTTTGAACCAACTCGCAACTGTTTCGTAGCCGTAGAGTAGTGGTAAACCCACAATTCAGTGTCTGGACTTTATCTTCATTGAATTTTTCCAGCATAACTAGGCACCATCGTCTGGAATTACTATTTGATGATCAATGTAAAAATTGACGATTAATATTTGTTCTGCTGTTGATATCATTTCTAAAAATAAGCACTGAAAATCTTCTTTCATTATCTCCTTACGACATCGTTCTTTCCAGGAGTAACAGCTGTGTGTGAGGTTCGTTTTCTATGTATTCACTTCTCCTTTGAATGCATAATACCGACTGAGACTAGTGCAGGCGCATATTCACAAAGTGTGTTTACCAAAGTTGCATTACATTAGTTTGGGTTTAAGCTTTTCTGTTATAGAAAAGCATTGCCCGGAAACCGCATCTGGGGAGCTCCTTTGTTGACCATGGATGTTGGAGTACAGTGCTTTCAGTTTAAAAGAGTACTCATAATAACATACTTTGGCTATAGCATATGTTGGAAATGGTATCTGTCTAGCTCAATGATCCTAGCAATCCTATGGAGCATTCCGTTGTCCATACAGAGTCATTAACAAGGAATTTCTTTACCAGCTTTTCAATTGAGGTCTTGGCAGTTGCTTCCTTTCTTAAATTCGGCACGAGCATGTCAGGGGCGAAGCATTCGTTAAGACTGCTAGGCTGCTATTGTGTTGGCTCGTATGTGTTAATTTTATTGACGTGAGTAATTTCCTTATTGTCTCTGTCTTAATAATTAATAATACGTGAAAAGCTCAGTTGCCTTGCACATGCGTAGTCCTCACTGCCAGGCAGAGGGGATGAGTTTTCGTTACTGTTTAGGCTATCCCTGGCCTCTGACCATTTGATTATGTTTACCTTTTTGAGAGGGAGAATTTTGTAGAATCTGAAGTCCATGACCGAAATAAAGGTATTTTCAAATATAGAACTTCGCTATTTTAGTTGTATTTGTGATATGAAATTATGTAATTATTTTATGTAGCTATAAATATCTTTACTTCTTATTATTTTTAAAATCCGCCATTAAAACTGCCTTAATTATGTTTTAGTTTACGCGGGACTGCGGACCGCGTTAAGGTTGACAATTTTGCATTTATAACTGTTTTCCCTCAATTTCTAGTAATCATCACACAGCGGAACGGCTCGGTATCTCACAAGCATTAGAAAGAAAGGGACGGTAAACAGTTCAAAGTGACTGATGTATTTGCACAGAAAAAGAACTCGGGATTTGAGCTTATATGTTATATATTTAAGAAGACTCGAGGAACATAAGCTTTTTTTTTTTAAATACTTAGTGTTATTTAATTTAATTATCACTAGCATTCGTTATTCAAAATCAAATTGCTATGATTTTGAACATTAAAACTTTTACGAAGCCATTTTCATGGTTTTACATAAACTAGGTTTCTTTAACTTTGAAGCCTATGTCTCAACCTACCCTGCCGACACTCTACATTTCACTAAGTATAATAATGCTCCATTAGAAACATACATTCTCCGGCTGCAACCTTTTGTTAGCTTCCGGTACTCAACAGCAGAAGAAAAGCAACAGAAATCGGAGACAAGTCCAGGAAATATCCCATCTCTTCGTCACCAAGCCCTGTCTCAACGTAATAATACAGAAATCGGGCTGTCACTACAAATAAAATATGCGTATGTTTACACACTCACCGATGTATATCTCCCAAACTGAGCGCACAGAGAGACATTAAAAAAACATCTAAAAACTTTCTACATATTCCTGGTACACAGAAAGTACCTACCCGTCACTTAATTCTATATAATCAACTAGCTTATCTAGCAAGATAGAGTTCCCTGCAAGGTATTCCTTGTGTGACCTCATTCCCCTCCACTTTTCAAAACAGTGTGCTAAATCCTGTTTCGATATAATAATCTAATTCATAATCTGAAACCCTCTTTATTTCTTGGTAAAAAGTCGAAAGTGGCTAGAAATCAAAGGAGGGCGTAGCGGGCAGTTAAATTAACTTGTTGCTCAAAGGAAGCATAAAATTTCATTCAATGGCTACTCCTACTGACTCTCCCTGCCACTGGCTGCCAAGTTCATTATGGTAGCATAACCGACTCGCAAGATTTCATAATGGCTGGATACTTTCGGGACATATTTAACTTTCTGAATATAAAATGTATTTTTTGTGCATTATAACTTTAGTTCATATGCCCTATTTACGTTGTGTTTATCCCAAATGCTAAACCTTTGTTTTTATTTGCAAGTTTTATAGCAAAAGGTATTCTTTTAATAATAACGTGGACTGTAAATAAAGTAGTGGTCATGTATTCGGAGCAAGTATGCATTGCTCGTGCGCGTAAAGGGCCTGTATCTTAGTAGTATGACCAGTGTCGAGGTGTGCAGTACCGAAAGCAGTGGTTGGAGTGCTGTACGTGCTTGAATTGTCCAATGTTGTGTTAGGTGCTCTAAAGCATGTCTATAATATGTTTACTCAAATCCAAGTGGTCCATGGCAAAATACACGTCAGTGCCTCGACGAGTTGCAGGAAGCGTGTGGCACAATCAGACGGATCAAGGCGTTTCTTGCGGGCCAGGAGAATCAGTCGATTGAGTTCGTAGCTGCGTCCGTTCGTCACGAAGAAACAGGTGGATTTGGCGGAAGGTCTCGTGCAAATTTATCCTTATTGAACTGTCAAGGAGTTATCCGTAGAAGATGTGTCGAGTCATCAAATGTGTGGCACATTTTGACGGATAAATTGCAAGAGGAAATCGTGGCACGCTGGGGCTCTATCACTTCGGAAGTGCAGAAGAGGCAGCGATATGTAGTAACTGGTCTACATCTGGACAGATACCGCATCGAACTGAATGCACTCCTTCACCGCAGTGTCGCTATTCGGACACGACAATAGACATAAGGATGTCACCAAGAATCGCCGCGACCCAAAAAAGTACAACAGGAACCGAATGCGGCGAAGGTAATGCTGATAGCAACGTATGATCGCGTGAGAATGATCTCTTAAGTCGTGCAGTACCTTCAGGTGAAATTGTCATTGAGAATACTGTGCAGTATTATCGGGTAGACGGAAATATTCTCTACTATGTACTTAACATTATCTGCAGTGGTGGACCGAACTGCGGGGGTCCTGCGCAATGTTCGGTGAGGGACTTGCTGCACACTGTGATAGCTAGGATAACCACATAAAATTTATTTAAGGTTAGAGAGGATTTCAGTAATCACTTGAGTTCTTCCATTCGAATCCTAATTTTCTTATCTACAGTCTTGAGGTATTCTCTTCCTCATTCTAAGTTTTCTCTTTCTTTAAATATATTGTTGAAATTGGTGCTGGAAGTTACGGTATTCCTAACAATAAAAATTTATACATTAAATATCCCTTTAGACTCTTTATAAAGTAATTTACCTTTATTTGTTTCTTTCTTTCGCTCGATTGTCCTCTAGGTATAGAAAAATCTAAACACCCCTTAATTTTGATAGCTAGCATTCCTGTTCTTTTTCATTATTTTGATACCAAATTTTCTGAAAAATTCTACTTGAATTGGTAACATATAGTAGTCCAATTGTATTGTATATACTAATTTCTATTAACTACGAAATTATTATACGAAATTTTACGAACTCGACCACGCCCACTGTAACACTGAATTTCCCAGCAGTGATTTCTTTAGATGTAGAGGCAGCAGGCATTAAAACATTTTAAATAATTCGACAGTGCATTAAATCAGTTAGTTAATGCTATTAATAATAGCAACCTTCTCTTCACACGATTCCAAAAATGTAAGATAACTCTTCTTATTGAACGGATCACTGAACGGATGGCTCTTATTATGTCAGAACCGCACACGCTGGAATGTACAGAGACCAAAAAGTTTCGTTTCCCTAGAAACTGCATCATGTTCTGCGTAATGCTATGAATTACCATATGGTGCTCTGTTTTGTGTGGTTCAGATGACAGCTGAAACAATATACTCTCAGAATCCAAGACTTGCAAGGGTTGACGATATCCTAAACAATAGGCAAGCAGAAGCAGCCCAGAGGACAAAAGATAAAATTTTCCGCTACCCTTTACTGGAAGCACTTTCAGATATATGTATTTTACTCCTTTTCATTGTGAATTAGTATCCAGGAATAAAAATAAAGCAAAGCAAAGAACAATATGATCATACATTCCGTCTCTAAGACACAAATAAGCACGCAGAACCTCCCATCTTCCAGAGTCAGCAAATTTGGAAACGTTGACATCATAAGGCTGGTCTAAGCGCTAGAATGTTGCGCAGTAGCATATTTCCGTGCATCTGGTATCTCTATACTAATGTTTCTTCCAGCATAACCTGTGCTCGACTAAGCGTCACAAATATCCCCACTTCCTGAGGCACACAAGAATTTGCATCTTGCATTACAACGCATGTATTGTTAGCTAGGTGGCATTGAGAGGTGTGGAGCATCCACCATAATCTCTGGACTTGAGCCCGTGTGTCTTTTGTTGCTTGAAAGAACCCCTACGAGACCCAGGCTTCCAGATATCCCCTCCTTGATATCCATCGCGACATCAACATTAACAACATGCTAGTAGCATACAATAACTACCATAGATTTGGAAAATAGTGCAGGACAACGCAGGAGATTATATCGGAGGCCTGTATTGTGATCGTCACTCTTAAGTTCAAATAACTATGTTGCCACTACTTCATTTACAATCCACGTACTATACAAAGAATTCTACGCTGTGAAGCGGTTTTGTCCTTGGGTGTTGTTGTGGTGGTGGTTATTGGCTCCAGGTTATGAAGCGGTTTGGTAGGGCAACCCCATGGGACGCCAAATTTTGAGATGGTTTGATATACCTAGCTGCAATTATGTACACCAAGTTGGACACCAATCTTGAAACGAGCTGTTGTTGACGTAGAGTGGCCTCGTGCCGTGATGCCAATTTTGAAGTGGTTTCGTAGATTTGATTGTTGGCTCTCTTCGGTGTTGTTGCCTACGCTTCAACGACAACAATATCTCGGAGTGATTCCATAATTTATTTGATTGGGATTCAACAGGACAGGGCATGGAATTCATTGTTGTAAATGAGCACGCGATGCGACATAATATATAATTACGTAGTTTATGTCCAAATTCTATTGCGTCCTTTGTGTTTCGCGAATGATAGTTGGCTACTTTGAAGATAAACTTAGATACCGCGTATGAAACTTAACAGGCTAGTACTGCGAACTGCTTAACTGAGTCGAACTGAATAAAAAAAAAAAAAAAAAAAAAAAAAAAAAAAAAAAAAAAAAAGCTGAAATGAGCGGATCCACTGCATATGTAAAACTGAATGTGTCTCTCAGCATGGAGGACTTTAAAACTGACTGCTGACTGACGCGTGCGATGAGTAAGCCTGTATAGAGTGGACTGAATACCCCAGCTGAGCAACCGCCTCCTTTATATATTAAATTCAAATCAAAAATCGCTGGCTAGGAGACGCCAAAAAGGTACGCATAGTCTTGCACCTTTCTTTAAAACTTTAAACACACTTTTCCCATTGGCTAGTTCAATTTCACCTGCCATGCGTACTATTCATTATTTTTTGAAAATTTTAAGACAAACGTCAGTATTGGATTTTAAAAAGCTAACGGTACTACAGCCGCAGGGGTCAAAGCCTCTCCTCCCAAATGGTTCAAAGGGTCTCGAGTTTATTCACTCTACAGTAATTTCTTTTAAAAAGAAGAACGAGTTTCCGCATGCAACCTTCGGTTTTCAATATATTTTTATGGTTTTGTCACTCTGTTGACTCTTCCACTAACTGTAACGGAAACACCAAAGGCATTTACAATTCTTACGTCGAGTTGCAGCTTATGACACAAACACATATAACATTTATATTGCTAATTACAATGCCAATGATGATTGGTATTGCATAAATATACATGATAATTATATTTTAGTGGGGATGGATCGGAGGAATTGTTTCAGTTACTCAAGCAATTACATTTTAATTTAGAAAGCTAGTTAAAAATATCAAAATATGTGTTAATTAGCATACTACAGCCATATAGTTTCACAATATCTTAAAATGCCTCATGAATCATTTAACTACATTAAAAAATCAGAAATTACAATGTTTTAAAATTATGTTACACATACACGAAACATTCATGGTTAAAAATTCTAACCGTGCGCTACTTTTTCTGAGAGTTCAAGCAGCAAATTAGGTCTAAAAAGAACATTAAAGGGAAAATGAGAAATAATTCTGTCTATTAAATATGTAAACCAGAAAATAAGCGATTTCTAAAACAATATACGATTGAAGAAAGATTTGTAGACTTTGTTTAACGCATGAACAAAGACATGTATACGCACTATGTTAGTAGACTCTCAAGCGCTCGTACAGAACTGGTGACCTTGCATTGTAAGTTACGGTCGAGCTAATTCAACCCCCTGAGTCATGGCAGTTTCCTCGAAGTCCTGGACGGGAACCATGAGTGTTGACAACAACAGGGGGATGCTGTGACAGGACCCAGCCTGCGCGGAGGGAGACGGACATTCATACTTGGCTCTTGTGAGAACGAACAGCCGAGAGTTAAATTCGGAAAACAGAAAGACAACTGCGGCTGTGGCGACAGCAGCAGGGCCTGCCACCTGGGTCGAGACACTTTGAATTTACCTTGGCCAAGAGATAATTAGTAAACAGTATACTTCTTAGACAAAACCGAAGTGTAAACATCGAAAACTTGTTTTTACATTAGCTTATGTATATAAGTTATAAATCACATTATCAATATTTTAAATATTTTGTTTGTTTGTTTTTTTTTTACATTGCCTCTGCAATTTCTATATTCTTCAGGTTTTTCTTGAATAGCCAGAGTAAATTCCATTTTTTTTCTTCATTTAATATTCATTTTATTTATTGTGCAACTTTCTGGTGAGAACCTGATTGCATCATGTGCATTTTTCTCTTTAAATTAGTCCATAGATTCTCAGCAAGTTTTCACAATAATATTTTTCTCAAACATCATCCTGCCATTTCATTTTTCGCAGTAAATGTATATTGAACATCAAAGTACACAGAAATAAATTGTTGAATTAAATATATTTGAATAAACTTCAAGAAAATTCGTGAATAAGATATATGTTTGAGGGATAAATTTTATTGATGATAAGCGTGGTTATAAAAGAAATTTAAATCTAATGTTAGTATTTTTACTCTCTTCTAACTTTTATTTAAATGTTATATCTCTTTTTATGTTGCTTTTCATGTTCTGCAATCGCATGTTTTAAGTCATTCACTACATTTCCTCATTTGTTCTTCTCTTATAGCTTTCCTTAAAAATCTGCTATATTTAATGTCATTTTATTTATATTCATATAATTTAGAAGTAATTTATTTGCTATTATTAGCACTATATTCAACATTTGTGACTCGGACATTAGGATACTTGCAGGCGCTGATTTAATTATCGAGTAGTTCTTATTAATTCCTTTCCATTGTTTCTACGACGCGCAGCAGTTGCTATGTGATATTTAAAGATGAAAATAATTTATTACATTGGTAGTCAATATATCCCTTCAGCTTATATATCTGTCATTCTGAAACTTGGAAGTGATTTCATCGGTCCCAGTAATTAAAGTCAAATTATGAGACTGTTTGTGGCCCCATGTTGGGATAGCAATTTTAAACCAGTTTGGTAAATTGATGAATGATCGTTTCGATGTTGTTGCCCAAGCTTCAATGGCAACAATTTCTCGGGGCGAATTTTGCTATTTTGTTGATTTGTGCTCAACAGGACTGGGAGAGGAGTTCAGTAGTGTAAATAAGAACGACACACACACACACACACACACATATATATATATATATATATATATATATAGGTACTTTATTATGTCCAAAATCTTTCTCGTCCTCTGGGGTTTTGTGTACGATATGCCTAACTACGCCGATACAAATTTAGTTACCGCGTGTAAAACTTACAGATGAGTACCACGGCGCGTGAAACGAAAACTGCTTAACTGAGTATCAGAACTGCGTAAATGATAAATGCTTCTCAGCTGATTGTCAACTTAAAAATTGTCTAACTGATGTAGCAGAACTGAGTGTTCGCGTCGGAATCAGAATAACAGTGCTTCTCGCCGCGTATGAAACTATAAACTGCGTGTATCTTGTCGCGTATTAAACTTCTCGCAGCGTGTAAAACTCGAAACTGATTTCCCCAGCCGAGCAAATGCTTCCTTATATATTAAATGCAAATAAAACAATCGTTGGCTTAATGATTGCCACGATGTCACAAAGGCGTGCGCAAGTTTCTCGCCTAACTTTAAAAGTTGAAACATACCTTTACTATTCACTGGTTTAAGTTCACCTGACTCACGTACCATTCTGTATTTTTTGAAAATTTAAAACTTTTTGTTGGCATTGACTAGTTTAAAGGTTAACAGTATAACTTTTGCCGAGATCAAAGCCCCGAACGGATTTAAAATTCCTTTAGTTTATCAACCCTCCAACGGCAGTCCTGTTGAAAAACCATCACCCTCGACCTTCGGGTTCATTATATAGAGTTTTATGAACTTGTTGACTTCCCAAGTTACCATAACGGAAAAACACCAGATACTTTCTCTTTTGTACAAGTCTTAAGTTAAACTTAAAGCTTATGACACACATATATACATAATATTATAACTAACTATAATGTCAAAATATGTTCATTGGGATTACATAATATACATTATAATTATATTTCACTGGGATTGGATCGGAGGAACTGTTACAAACTGTAGATATTAAAACATTATTTTAGAATGTCTATCATAACTTTTAAATGTATTGTTTTGTTAACAAGCTCAGTTATTAATTTAAAGGCGCACCAAATATTTAAGGGCTACATTCTACTATAAAAAGAATCAAACGCTACATAGATAATACTTGTTGTTTGAAAAATAAACATTTTTAAAATAAATATTTTACCTTGGTGTTTAAGATTATAAATTTTGTAAATATAATCCAATTAGAGATGTAATTATCAAATGAATTTAACCCTAAACAGAATACTAATCGCATAGCACTGTATTACTTTCGATCTATTTCTGTTTAACAGTATAAAGTAGGGGGTCGAAAAATTAATAAATAGTCTCTGACGCTTAGCTGTGGTGCTGCAGGTTAAGCTACAAATGTGTTTATGGATAATCAAGAGGATTGAATAGACAATAGTTTACCTACGTATGTAAGAGCATTACATCGGTAATGCCCACGATTATAATTGTTACTATTAATATGATTACCACATTTTGAAATTTGAATTTACTGATATCCTTTCCCTTACCAACAAACTCAATTGCAGTCTGCTATCTCCTCCCAATTGATGAAGCGTTTGCGCCTGCGACTTGCTGCAGACATCTTCCCGATACCTGTGTGAAGTCCCGCCATTACAGACTGAGTATATTGTGTTTAAGCAAATGAAGCTGGAATGTTCTAATTTCTGGAATGTCTGATTATGCACGAAGCGCCGAACAAACACTCTCCTTCAAAAGCACTAACACGAACAACTTAAATTAAATATTTGAACATATAATTAGTTGCAGAGGAATCACCCAAGAATTAAAAAAAAATCACCAAAAAGCATCTTTTTATCGCATTTTTCCAGTTCCAAAAACATGCCCATTCATTCTATTCATTTTATGTGTTCTAAAACTCCTGATTCTGTTGTAACTCAAAAGTTTAGAAGCTAAACGCTCAATTCCGGCGTTTATTTCCAAGGATTCGACAAATTTCATACTATGTACCATCATTATTACGAGTCGAATTTTTAGGTATTAATCTATTTTATTTTACTTACATAATTATAAAATTTCAAATTGGCTAAATTGAACTTATGCACCTAAAAAAAATCAAGTTGACCATCTTTTTTCATTCTCATTCATATAGAAATAAAATTGTACTAATTTACGCGAATAAAATGGATTGGTGAAATGTCCTCTTTTAAGAAATTACACTATGTAATAGTAAATAAATTAATTTTTTGTCTTTGGAAGCCTGAATATATTACTTGCTTATGTTGATCAACAGAGATCTAAATATATGTATAATGCATTGTTGTCTATCTTTGTAACATTGAGTTTCTTTTAAGCCGTCCTTCCCTGGCTGCCATCTCGCTGCCGAAGTAAATACTTTTTTGAATTGCAATTTAAAAATATAAAGGCAATGAAAATAATATAAAAATGTATGAGAGAAAGTTAAAACAAGGCTAGAAGATATCAGCAGGCAGGAAGTTGAGGCAGAATGTAACACGAAAGTTTCCTTGAGCCTATCAAATGAAATTATACTAACCTGTGGTAAAGAGGTGTATATGCTTGTTTTAGGGAAAAGGGCGAGATCAGGAATGGCTTGGTTGAGATTGGGAAGTTGGAAGGCTCAAAAAATAATTAACTGATATTTCTGGTAGGAGTATCTGCCCATTTTGTGGAAGGAGTGAGGGGATGAGGAACACCTGAGAAAATGTTTCCTGAAAACGTTTTAAGGCAATTAGAACACGAGTGACATGCTGGGGCCTGTTTACGAATCACACTATTGTTGAATATGGGCATCTTTATAGCCAAAGTGGGCGAAATTAGAAGCAATTTATTTTCTGGTTAGGTCGCAATAACTAACGTGATTATAAATAATGTAATATGTTACCATTCATATATCTGTAAATACCTTTCTTCCCATTTTAATGTTTATTTATTATTAACAATAATCTTATTTTTTCAGTATTATTAGATAGTCTTTCAAATTCTGTATCATATTTAAGCATGTACGGTCTAAGACCCAGCATGAAATATATTTGTAATGTGTATATAGAATTTTATAATAATATGCACCTACTACTACTGCTGCTACTAATACTACTACTAAAATGTAGCTTGTCTATTGTTTTTCAATTTTAAATAATTCGCCCCTGATATAGGAATTAAAGAAATAAATTGTCAATATTGTTATAATTGTGCCATAGTTCAGGTATCTCAAGCATTTATATGTTGGTTGTCACTGTACATAAATATTTTGCCCATAAAAGACTATGAACGGTTATAATAATATGGTATCAACATGTTAATTGTTTCAAATTATTATGTTAACAAGAGTATTGGTTGTACATTTTCCCATTAAAAGCCTATAAAAGACTAACTTGTTTAAATCTTATAAAATGAATATTCCATTATAATAATATAAGGTTAAAATATTTTTATAAAGACCTTAAAATCCGGGACTTAGCTTATATGTTATTGGCTAATAAGTTGCAACCACGAGGTTTCCTGCACGATTTTCAACGAGATGTTCCTTCCTTTAGCTTATTCTGCTTTCAATGTTATTGGTATAGCAGGCGCATAGTATTGCTAGCATCGTCATTCAAAATACTATAAAAGATAACGTAAAATTCTCAACTATTTAGATAGGCAATCGTAGTTCTATGCATATTTCTTTTGGTAGAGAAATCTCTTCTGCGTTTATAGAAAGGTCCTTTCTGGTGGCTCTTTGCTGGGCATCTTCGTTTTTGATACATCTGCTTTTTTGTTTGTTTATATTTACTCCTTTTTATATTCCTTTTGTCTTTCTGATTTTAACTGAGTAGTTTATTATATATTACGTTGAATAGTATATCTAGTGACTTAATATGCAAAAAAGTAACCAAAAGTTTATTTACTATAAGCACTTTTTGCATTCAACTGCTGTGGAAGGACGCAGTAATTAGGAAGAGGAAGTTTGAGAAGGAAGGAGCGTGCACCGAAACACGAAAAGCAAGTGACAGTGCGCTGTGTGTGTGTGTTTTACGGTTGTTGAATGCGTAAAGTTCGCTGACAGCTGACAGTCGGAGCGTGAGATAACTGCCCTGTCTTTCATATGGCAAATCCTTTTTAATTTGTTTAAAGCCTTTTATGTCCAATATATGCCAGAAATAGAATACACTTTTGTTTTATAGCAAAGACAAGTAATGAAATAAGACTATTTCAACTATCATCAATCTTCCGCAGAAAAAAAAGTAAAATAGAGGCATAAGCGGTTGAAGTTTAAGAGATACAGTGCTTATTCATGTCTTAAAACATTAATATAAAACAAATTATTTCGCTAATATAATTAAGCTATTGGTTTTTTTTTCTGTCATTTGCTTGTTGTACTGCAAGTTTTTGTGCAAAGATTGTAATTTTATCCCATAAAATGAGTAGATTTTATATATAGAAACAGTTTTGAAAATAAAAATTTATAAAATCAGGATTCCAACCATATATTTGAGCCTTCTATGCTGAAGCTCTAGTCGGCTGAGCTATATGTCCTCCTCCAAGGTCGGAACAATGAAATTCTTTCACACCTTAAGGTTCGCTCTACTGTGAGAGTTTTATTTTTGCTACTTTTGACTCAGGCAGCTAGTTTAACCACCAACTATACAGGAATTAATGAATATATAGAATTAGATCAATAGTCATGTATAGGGAATCAGTTAGAAAGGAAGAAATATGCTTTGTCTCTTTTCTTTGTGTAATATAGAACGCAGGCATGAATACGAGGTCTCTTCAAAAAGTATCGTGAATTTTGAACTTCCGCGGGATACGTATATTCCATTTTCGATTGTTTTGTGGCTTTATGTTGGTACTCGTGTACCTCACTTATGTTGACAAGCTCAGCCATTTTGAATGGTCAGTTAATTGTTTACAGATAATTTGCTTGCACTTGTTTTGGCTCGTTTTCGATTTTTGCCTATTCCAAAAAAAGTGGAACAAAGAATCTGTATCAATTTTTGTGTGAAAAACAAAATTAAGTGCGTGGATGCATTCCGAATGTTGACTGTGGCATATGGTGAAGCTACCTTGGACCAAAGCAACGTTTATCCGTGGTACAAAATGTTCTCAGAGGGTCGAGAAGATGTGAACGACGAAGAGCGTCCCGGACGCCCGAGCTCGTCAATAATAGACGAAAACATTGAAGAAATGAAGAAAATAATATTTGCCAATCGTCGAATCACCGTTAGAGAAGTTGCCGAGGACCTAAACATATCGATTGACTCGTGCCATTCGATTTTTACCTATGATTTGGGCATGAGACGGGTCGCCGCAAAATTCGTACCAAAGTTGTTCAATTTCGACCAAAAACACAATCGCATTAACGTTGCTAAGGAGCTGTTGAACTCTGTCCGCGACGACCCAAATTTGCTCCAGAGGATCATAACTGGTGGTGAATCATGGATTTATGGTTATGACGTGGAAACTAAAGCTCAATCATCTCAATGGATGCTGCCATACGAGCCAAGACCGAAAAAAGCGCGCCAAGTTCGGCCGAATGTGAAGGTTTTGCTTACTGTTTTCTTCGAATGCAGGGCGTGGTGCATCATGAGTTCTTACCACAGGGTAGAACGGTCAATAAGGAATATTACCTACAAGTTATGCGCAATTTGCCCGAAGCAATATGCCAGAAACGCCCGGATTTGTGGAAGAACAAAAATTGGCTTTTGCACCATGATAACGCCCCTGCTCACAAATCATTGCTTGCGCGAATTTTGGGGCAAAAACAACACACTTATGATGCCACAGCCACCTTACTCCCTAGACCTAGACCCCTGTGACTTTTTTTTGTTCCAAAAACTGAAGAGGCCCATGAAAGGACGACGCTACGCCACGATTGAGGAGATAAAGACGGCATCGAAGGAGGAGCTGAACAAGGTCACAAAAAACGATTTTTTAAAGTGCTTCGAGTATTGGAAAAAACGTTGGCACAAGTGTATAATATCTGGTGGGGATTACTTTGAAGTGGAAAAAATAGATATTCATGAGTAAATAAATACTTTTTGAAAAAAACACGAAATTCGCGATACTTTTTGAACAGACCTCGTATAGCTTAGAAATGCCCTAGAAAGCTGTTTATGACATGTCTCATTTTCATTTAGGTTTCTAGACGAGGAATTTGTTGATTATTGGTAAAATAACATTAAAATATGTTTTGAGATATATGTACTTTCTAACTTGTGCTGCAATTTTTTTAAGTTTCATTTCTCAAGAGATGCCAATTTCAACCAATAAAAAGCAGCCCTAAATATGCCTTCCGAATATAAAAGAATAGATTTGAAAATCGTTTCTCGAGGATTATAGTAACTTTTAATCACGCTTCAGTAAATAACAAACTTTTAGTATAATTTACTTACATAAAATAGTGTATTGTGTATATGATGATCAGTAGTTTATCAATACATTTAGAAATAATGAAAATTGTGCGATCTTAGAAAAAACTAGCTGCAGGACACTTTAGTTCGCCTTCTAGGAAAATTCTTTACTTTTTGCGCTTACAGCCAGTTAAACCCTATTGATAACTTCTGTAAAGTTGGTACGGAAAATTCGGCGATTTTAATATGCTATATAGGTATAATGTTTTAGAAATAATACCAACTTCATTATAACATTTCGTAGTAATATCCCTCCATCTCTTTCTGGTGATGTTGAGGATGTCAGTACACGAGGGTCATTCAGAAAGTAAGGTTACATGGGCTCCTGATGCCAGGAAGAAATTTTTGTTTCGAAGTTGGCGCACTTAGCCTATAGGGTAGATCCTAACGGTCAGTTTGCTTGGTCTCTCGTGTTTGTCGGCCATTTTGTTCAATCACAGTAAATTGTTTCGATGGAGAGACGCGCGCTCCCGTTACCTCCCGCCCGTGCGAGATCCGCTCGGTCATCTGTTCTTTGACTTTGCAGAACAATACGCTGCGAATATGAAGTTTATTGTAGCGATGTGATGAGTCGACAACATGTCACGAAGTGGGTTAGGTTGTTCAAAGAAACCGTACTGATACTCGCGACGAGGCAAGTATTGGGAAACCATCAGTGATTTATGACGAACGTGTGCAAAAAAAATTAAGAACAAGTGCAAAATGACGCTTGACGTCCTTCACGAAGAATTTTCTGACGTTTTTCTAAGTTCCTTGATGATATTGTGTCGGAAAAACTTTGTAATGTGCGAGATGAGTGCTCAAAATGCTCATACCGGAGCACCGTCAAAATCGCGTGACCGCCGAGCGTGAATTTTTGAATCGTTTTGTACAGAGCATAGCTTTGCTGGACACTATCGTGACAGGGGATGAGACGTGAGTGCATCACTACACACCAGAATCCAAGAGACAATCACTTCAGTGGCGTCATACGTCTTCCCCAGTCACCAAAAATTTCAAGACAACTCTTCTGCCGGAAAAATTATGATATCTGTTTTTGGGGACGCAAGGTGGTCCTTTTGGTGGAAATTATGCCTAAAGGGACTACCATTAATGCAGAGACTTACTGCAATACATTAAAAAAACTCCGAAGAGCCATTCAGAATTGACTCGGGGAGTCAGCCACCTGCATGACAACGCAAAGATCCACACCACGCGAGTTTCACAGGAGATACTGACATCGTGTGGATGGTATATTCTCACCCACCTTCCCTATTCACCCAACTTGGCGTCTTCGGACTATCGCCTTTTCACTAAACTAAAGCAGTTTTTGAGTGGGAAGCGTTTTTCCAACGATCAGGAGGTCGAGGAAGCTGTGAAGAAGTGGCTGAAAGAGGTGGCGGCGGAGGTCTATGACACTGGCATACAAAAGTTGGTGCCCCGACTACAGAAATGCATCGATCTCGGCGGCGATTAAATTGAAAAATAGTGTAATATATTTGTGAAATATCCTGTGCGTTTCAATTAAATACAAGCATTTTTCGATTCTACATAAACGTTGTAAACTTACTTTCTGGATGACCCTCGTTCTATTTGATTGTAAGGGTCGAAAATCACAGTTCCAAAATATATATTAATATCTTGTGAAACCCTGTGGATTTGATACTATTACTATTTAGCAAACAAAATTGATGCAAAATATCAAAATAGAATTTTTCTATCTGCTTTTTGATAATATTACAAAATTTACGAAAGATGAAATGTGAAGTAACGTGTGCATATTTCAGATATAATGTTTATTGATTACAAAATCTTCTGCTCGAGGAAAATGATTTTCTTTGCTACTGATACAACTATCAAACTAATTATTTTATTGCGTTAGTTATTATTTACTTTCGTATTTGTGTTGATATTGTGAAGCTCGTATGTTATTTAAGACAAGCTATATTGAAAGTTCAAAATGTTTCAGTTCTGAATGGAACGTTTGGAAATATAGATATACATGGCGGAATGTCTGATATATTAATTCTCACAGGCTATAGATCACACTATTATGAGTAAAAGTTTCAAAATAAGTTTATTTATTTAAATAATTTTATTTATTATAATTTAATTTTAATATTATAATAATCAATTTTACTGAGAAGATTCCACATTTTTAAAAAATAAAATGCAACATATTGTAGCATAGGAGGTCTACTCTTTCTTTTCTCTGAACAATTTCCAGAGAAACTGTTTTTTGTTTTTTTTTTTTTTGTTTTTTATTACTCTCTTTAAATGATTAAGTAAATATTCTACTGAAAGAGGCAATAATATGAGCAAGTAAAGAAATAAAACTGAAAAAACTAAGAAACAACGATAAGAACGCACATTTAGAACACGGTGTGAATTGTTTCGTTGCCTTAAATCCATCCACCCATACTAAAATTTTACTACGTTTATATGCGACATTTTCAGCTTGTCATTCGATATGAAGATGTTGGCGTCTTTTAAAGTAATATTACTTTAAATTAAATGAGTTATAAATGATATAATGTTGACAGTTTTCACACCTACCTTTTTGGAACTGATGGGTGAATTTTACAAATTCCTTTTAGGGAATGAATTGGGTCTTGCATATTTTACGTCTAATCTAACACTAAAATACCTTAACTGGCTTACCGTAAGCAACAGCGTATAATATTGTAGAACATTTTAAAACATTTTCATGAAAACAGACATTAAAAATGTCATATAATTTTTTTTTTTCTGAAACCATTAAAGATCGCAAAATATTTTATTAATACATTTTTGTTTATAATACTTAAAGGAATAACACCTGAGCAGAAATGCATTGGGTAAGTATATGCTCTGTTGCATGCAAGATGAGCGTTAGATATTTTTATTGGTTTTCAACTTTTAGCTTTTTGCTAACAATACGTGCAAGTTTTCGTTATCTGCATTAATTCTTTATTTGTATGTTCCTTCCACTATCATACACTTATATTGAGGTAACTTTTCGTGTTTCAAAATCATTTATTTTAATATTTTATTAGAGAAAAATAAGTTTCCAGCAATTAATAATTAAAAAAAAACACTGTTTGTAAAAAGAAGCAGCCTAAATTCGACTTGGATTTGGTATAAAAGTTGAAAAAAAAATTAAAAAATGAATATTTTACAGAAATTTAAATAATTTTTTTCATTTCAATATTGGGCTACATTTTTCCTAAACTAGTACTAATAAAGAGATTATATTTTAAATCATCATTTTAAATTATAGGACCTGCACAATAAGAATGCATGTTCTTTAGAATGTATAGATTAAGACTATAGAAATTAATCTATTTTTAAAAGTATGTTTTTTAAAAAAATTAATCTTTGTTTTAAATTAAAATCTTAAAAAGATATATAAAAAGTTTAAACTATAAAATTTTCAAAACGATATGATTATCCTGTTTTGAGAAAAAAATTCAGAATTAATAAGCTCTTAAAACAATTAATGGAGACTCAGTAAGTCCCAAATCCTTGCCCATATCTATTTTATCTTACGTAGTAAGATTAAGTCTACGTGTTTAGATCTGAGATTATTAAAAACAAATTCTTAAATTTTTTAAATACTTCCTAATAAGACGAGAGTCTCCGGTTGGAACTAAAAAGTTAGAACTGGCCGATATACCTAATTCTGGAAGAGAGATGCAATAGAGCTAGTCTGCAATTCGGAGAAAGGGTGAAATGTCACGAACGCTGCATTAGTCGACTGTTAGTCACCACGAAGGATACCGCGAAGCCACACCCTCCTTTTTGAATGTGCTATTGTCTCACCGCGACTCATAACGCCCCACAAACGCCGGGGAGCGCCGGATCGAGGCAGTGTGCGGCATAACTCCGTCAAATGTTTCCCATCTCTCATTGATCTACAGGTGCCTAATTGCCTCAGTTCACCCGGTGTAATCATGCGTCATAATTTATCTTTTAGGTGAGGTTATTTGATTTAATAACCAGGTTACGATATTTCGCTCTCCGTAAGGTAGATCGAAGTTATGCGTCCTGCATACAAGAATGCCGGCTCTCCGCGAGGTCTCTTGTTAATAAAATATTCGTGTGGCATTGGACTGAATACATTACATAGCTTTCGTCCACATGCGTACATTGCACTTAGATTCCTCGGTACAGTCGAGTTCATAAATTTGTGTGAGGCATGAGGAAGCAAGCTAACTTCGGAGAGAAGTTCTAAAACCTTCTTAATTTTCTAGTGGGGACTTTATCCCAGCATCTCGTCATGACGTTTCCATTTTTTCCTTGTTCAAGAATTAGACATTGTAGACGTTTAAGAAATTTGTGCTGGGTGAATGTGTCCTCCAAATACTCCAGTAGACTGCTTATAGAGGTCGGAGGCACAAGCAGTGTTGCCAACTGGTGCATCAATTTGCTAAGCACAACCCAATTATAACTAAATACGAATTTTTAAGTATGTAAAAAGAATACAAATAAGAGCAACTGAGAATAATAATACAATATATTCCAAAATAAGAACTTCTCATAACATTTAAAGGCTCGATATAAGAGCCTTTATTATGTAACTTTTTTTTCGTTTTAAAGCAAATTGATCCCTTCAGTAAACAAACTACTTAACCTATATGCATTAAGGTGCATCAGTTTAAATATTTATATATCAAAAGTATTTTTTGTAAACCTGCTACATTTTGACACTCGGTGCGTAAAATTATCATAGTAACAATTATGTCATTAAACTGTGTTCATTGCTAAAATGTTTTTAACAACTGAATGTTACGTTATAACAATATTAAAAAAACAGTTCATGCATTGCTGAAAACGGAATGAACCTTTCATTTTCATTGTAGAATATATCATTTCAGAATTAATAAAACATTAATAGGTTAATATTAATTAACAAATGAATTACAAAAATTAAATACTGAAGTTTCTGAAATATTCTTAATGTTGTACTCTTCATTCAATTAATGAATCTGTTATTTTCCTTTTGATAAAATCATGGCATTTTTTTTTTTTTTTTTTTGAGCTGGCAGTAAAATTTCTTGACATAAATCCATAACAGTAACAATAAAGAAACTTAATTACTTAATTTCCATTGATACATGAAATCATAAGTGTAATAAAAGAAGACATTTACTTTAAAGTCATTCGTTAGAAAGTTTATATTAAGTTTATTATATTATTTTCCGTTTATAAATTAGTTACACAGAAAATGGCGTGAAAAATAGTTTATAACTTTATGCAATCATTTCATCCGTAAAAGTTGGCGAAACTCGCTTAAACTTTTACTCCCGCAATAAATTGCATTACCAACTAAAATTTTCATATTTAGTCCTAAAACGTACATGAATAACGCCCATCTTTTAATTTAACACGGCAATTTATTGTATTGTTAATTATTTATAGGCAGCGTTGTAATTACGTCTTCATAGCTGATTTTTTCAAGAATTAACGCCATAAAATAGCAAAAATATTCACTGAAATAAACTAAATTAGCATAAAATCGTCAACATTATAAAAATTATGCACTATTCCTTTACTTTTTATGTATATCCTAGTACTACAAATAATAAAAAGCATGTATTTTTAAACACATTTAAAGAAAATAAAACCCAAATAAATTATTTCAACTCGTTGCCAAAGACAAAAGGGAAAGAATTTCCTGTACCACAAAGATGTCTTGATTTACAGAAGCGTTTATTAGTATTTTCAAGAGAAAATATAGAGAGTACTTTAGAAAACAATTGAATAACTTCTCTCTGGGCGTCATTTACTATCTGCTTCACCCAAGATATATATAAAAAAAATTTATTTGCCATTAAACACCATTAATAGCGTTCACAATGTCTCGTATATCGGCATGTTTTCTGTTTCCCAACCGAAGTTCTCTTAGGGCGATAACAACTCAAATCGATGTCGACTTTGCTCGGATATTAATAAATGCAGATTTTTAAGTATTTGTTTTTCATATTTGAAAAGCATAAGAACTGTAACAAAATAACATAAAAGCCACTCAATACATGTAGGCTTATATAACGGCAACAACTTCGTACATTCTCAATAGAGATATTTTTTGCTGACCCCAGACAAATACAGAGCTGCTTTAATTAAACAAATGGGCCAAAAAATCAATCCAGTTTTTCTTACTATTGTATTCTCCCAAAGTAGAACACAAGTTATTCAATTCGTACGCAGGTTATAAAACACTAAACTATGAAAACTGTATTTAGTTTGAAACAATACATGTGCAGGAAATTCGGATTTACAACTAAATTGGACATTATGCTATTATTGTAGCTTTTGTTTAGAACCTTGTACTCACCGTCACGGGTGGCCGAGGTGGTTAAGGCACGGACTCTTGAGCTGGAAGTCTGGGGTTCGATTCCTACCAGGACTGTCCTCCCTGACAGGTTATTTTCAGGTTTTCCTCACTCCTCATAAATGGCAAATGCCGTGGAGGTACCCTAAACTTAGGCCTGGAACGTTTCCTTTCTTTAAAAAAGAAATCCCAATATATCATTTCATCTCATGTATCATCAGTGTCCACCGCCTGTGATGCCTGCGTAGTAAAATCAGGCATTAAAACACCGTTCACCGTTCAAAACGATTGTGTTATAAACAAAATATTCAATTTTGTGCATATATTCCATTTTAGGTTCTGTGATTTGTGAGAGCTTTTACGGCCAATACTGTTATCAATATGTAAAATTGAGTATCTGTATTTGATCTACTAGATACCCCATAAGTCTGAACCCATAGGAAAAGAACACAATGTAATCACAGGATATGTTCAAAGTGTTCGCCATTCCATTACACAACTGAACACCTAATTTCCATTCTTAATGGAACACTATGCACGGACCCAGTCTCTTGAAATTTTGACCAGTATCTACGGGTCTAAACTTATGGGACACTCTGTATATTACTGTATGCCACGAAAAACTAGTGTCATACAAAAAGTAATACAAAATCAGTCTTTCAGACTGTAGTTCTTCAGAAATAGAGTCAAAGAAACAACGAGTCTTATAAAATTAAAATCGCAAGGATAAAAGATTTAAAATAAACATTCTCATGTGGAAAAGCAAGAAAGAGAAACAGCATTTCCAAGTTTCAAATTAAAATTTCTTCACCTACAAAAGTTCGACATCTGGTGAAGTTGAAGTACCCATGTTCACCATATCCTTTAACATTTGCACTGCTCAAAAAGTGAACCCACTACTAGAAAAGCGAGCATAAACCCGATAAACTACTAGAAGGTTGAAGTCACTAAAAATTGTGCAATGTTTCCTGTGAAGAAATTTGCACATAGCTTACCAATAATGAACATACCTCAGCAGAAGATTTCTGAAGCTGGAGACATAATTTATTCCCACATTTCCTTCTATTAATTACTGATAGTTTGTGTGTGTTCTCTCTGCATCTTATGGTACAAAAGCATTAACTTATTAATATTCGTCTTTTGGGTATTGCATAAAATTTTCAACAATTGCCACAATAAAAGTAAAATAAGTTTTTCTTATAATTTGATATATTAATTACAAATAATGGCTTTAATTTTTTAAGTGAACAAAGAAAGGTTGAGTAAATATTTCCATCTGTTTTCAATTAATTATATGTGCTTCATTTTGTACAATAACTGGTCATTTAAAAAATCTAGGATTTTTTTTTTTTTTTACAAAATATGTTGTTTTATTTCATAATATTGATGTCATGCGGAGAAACTATGCTTATTTGCTTTTAAAAATAAATTCATATTTTTGCTGTATTGTGAGAAATCTGTTTGTTGTCTCATTTAAAGTGAATTTGCAATGAGATGACTGGTTTTAAAACTCGTCTATTTATTTACTTTTTAAATTTTGTCCAAGACATTTCAATGGAACTGTACTAGATGACAAATCCAGTAGTGAAGATAGAATAACGTTTTTTTTTTTTAATTCATTTTGGAAGGAAGTTCCCTTTGTATTCTTTTCTGAAAACCCTAATATTTTTTTTCTGTTTATCGGAACAACAAATAGCTCATATAATTCACTCTCCTTCAGCATATCCGTATGCAGAACATCTCAATGAGCGATAATATTTCATCCGCCGAGGCTTTGAGGAATTCCTTGGTGTTGCAGAGCTCAGGTTTTCATTGCGCTGAACCCTGTTAGTTTCAGATGTGTAATAAACACGGTGCTGTAGCCAAGATATGTTTTAACTTCGCATGATTATATTTACTCCCCTAGTCTCTCTTCTAATTGTTAGTACCTTCTTCTGTGTTCACTGGTTCACTATTTTCGCCAAACTTTCCGAAATTTCAAATGATAACGTTTGCAAAACCTTTACTTATACCCATAGTCGCGAACTGCGATTCGTTGACCCTTAAGGATCGCTTCTACATCCATCCTTGTGTCGTGTGTAATAGGACGATCATTGGTTGCCTTGGCCAGGCATCATAACTGCTATGAAAAATAACCATGTTATTCTCCCAACATTTTCCTGAACTTTCGGGGCATTTCATTGGTTTCCTACAAAGCCAGTATCTCAATAATTATTTTAGTACTAATAATGAAGCATTTTAATGATGTATCCAATAGCAAAAAAAAGTTTCTGATCTGGTTTGCTTCCTCTCGCTTAGAAATCAGGCAAGTGAATCAAAGCCGTGCTTGAGCTTGTAGTTTATTTTGTAATCTCATAATAATCTATAACACCTTGTTATTAAAGGAAATGTTATAGTGTGTTAGTGCTGTAATAATGCCAACAAGTTCATATACGTTAGCACACAGAATCTTCATGTATGATTCATATATGACAATAAGCTCTTGTAGAGAGTGAGACGGCGATTTATAGACAGTATATCTGCGTTCGGGTCTTCAGAGAAACGGTTCGTAATCCTTTGAATAGATTTAGGAAAACGGAATCTATTCTTGATCGAAAGTAAAACGCCGTATACTTACAGAAAAAAAAATTCGATGACGTCGGAGAAAAATATAGCGAAGTCGAAACTGCAATTGGGTATAGGATAATGCTAATGTTCGCTCTCTTGACTCTCGTTTTTTTTCCCCCCCTTAACGGAAGAACATGGTTTTATTTACATGACCAGGTAGCTAACAAAACTAGACACTGCAATGCAGAAAACTCCGATCTTGTACACGAAACGTCATGTAAATGTACTGTAGAAATCTATGCGCTTGAGTTTAAGGGGCCAAGAATATTCGACTCCGCATGTACACGTTGCCTGATTACGTTCACAACAGGGATTCATCCAAACGGACCCAGCGAATAGAAATTCAATTTTTGAAGGCAGAAAGTGTTAGTATATCCAAATTTATCACCATATGAACAATTTATATTTTCAAAATGTATTTGTTCGAAAATCTAACCCATCCATGTCCCACGGGTCTTGAGGCTATGCGTATTTTCCCACTGCACTAGAAAATACATTGCACACACCCATATTTAACTCTTAAGAAACAAAACAATAAATATTATAATGAAATAAATGGAAAAGAAAAAATATAATTTTATATTAGAAATACATAAAAATAAACAGAAATGAAAACAGTACAAACTAAATAGCTTACACTCCCACACATATATATGTACAAATTATTCCTCCCCCCAAATATATATATATATATATATATTATTACGTTCAAAGTCTTTCGCGTCAGCTGGTGTTTTGCTTAAGATAGACTTAAACTTAATTACCGCGTGTGAAACTTACAGATGAGTGGCGCTGAGCTTGAAACTGAAAACTGCTTAATTGATGTATGGGAATTGCTCATTGAACTACGTAACAGATAATTGCTTCTCAGCTAAGTATCAACTTAAAAACTGTCTTACTGATGTATCAGAACTGCGTAACTGCGTGTAGATTTTATGACTGCTTACTGAGGAAAGAGTCCAATTGAATTCCCCCGCAGAGCAAATGCTTTTTTATACTCGTATATTAAATTCAAATCAAATAATCGTTGGCTTAATTGATTGTCACGGGTTCACACAGGCTTGCGCAAGTTTCGCGCTTATCTTTAAAAATTCAAACATACATTCACCATTGGCTGGTTCAAGTTCACATATGTGCCATTCACCGTTTTTTGAAAGATTAAAATATTTTGTTGATATTGGCTCGTTTAAAGGCTGCCAATACAATGGCCTGTCCGGATCAAAACCCCAAATCGAGATTTAAAAGTCCTTCAGTTTATTAATCCTCCAACGGAAGTTCTTTTAAAAAAGGTACTCCATACTCGAACCTAGGGTTTCCTCCTATTGTATAGTTTTATGACTCTCTTGCCTTTCCAAGCTACCGCAACGGGAAAACACCAGATACTTTCTCTTTTGTACAATTCTTACATTGCAGTTGAAGTTTATGACACACATATGTGTATACATAATATTTATATTACTAATTCCATGGCAAAATATTATTGAGCTTACATAAATATACATTCTTATTATATTTCAGTGGAAGTGAATCTAAAGACTGTTACAAAATTTAATTTATAATTAGTAACTGGTTTACAAATTAAAAATTCTCTATAAAAACCATGTATGATACACGTGTTAAAATTGATTTTATTTCATTAACTGCTTAGCTCAGCTTGGCCTCTGGAGTCGTTTTGCATACATTCTTCTCACAGATTAAACCAGGCTTTATAAATATTAGTAAAATGGACCATTATCGTTGTTTTTATTGCAAATATTATAGAGAAGCAGTATTCGCTAATATGATTTTATTTTACTACTGAGAATAAATTAAATAAAAAGTACAAATAGTTTTCTTTACAATACTCTGTTATTAAAACAATCTGTGGCTTGTCTAAGAGAAACATCTCCCGCAAGCAGAAAATATTCTTTTGTCTTCAAGTGCACATCTTTTTATGTATAGTTCAGCACATAGGAGGGAGGAATGGAAACTGTTACTGTATGATGTTGATGGAACGATAATAATTTGAACCATAAATTAATTTAAATACAATGGAGTAATAGCAAAAAAACAAATGAGGAACAAGTTAAATACCCGGCTACATTGAGATTTTTCTGGCACACCTCATCGACAAAACTGTGTGTCATGCATGTCGCTTGAGCCGATCTTTGTGAACCAGGAAGTGAAAAGGCGTTCTGAAAAGGATAATTGGTTGTTTTAATATTTAATGAGTTTACTTTTACACTATGCACTCAGTAATTCCAAGTCACATGTTCATTTTGTTTTCATTGTTAAACTGTAATGATTAAGTATTCATTATATTTAATGACAGCAAACAATGCCGACTATAAAAAGGGCAGTCCCCTTATCTCATTCCAATCCTAACAGAGAGATATTATTAGAAATGCACCTGCACTAGGTTTTGTGGTTCATAGTGGCTACCCGATTGTCTTTTTGGGTATTATATTTTAACTGCTTATTTATTTGCTGTAATAAGGTACCATGTACAGCTCACAGCTTTATTAATTCAAAAGTTCACCGAACCATGCCTAAAATTGACCCGGAGTCCAAGAAAAATTAGGAGCAGTGATCTCTGAATGCATAAAGGTTGAACCTCAAAACCCAGAGGGATTGTTTAAATAAGTTAATGGAATATACAACTTACTACAAAAATAGTGTCCGACTCTAAATTTACTTAAGCACAGTGCCTTGTTCACATCGTACATAAATATTAGTAATATAATTACTAGTAAGCTAGAGTTGCGTTAAATGCTTTTATAAGAAAACATGCTTATTGAAATTAAGTCATGACCTTTTTCAGTCAAGATATTGAGCATTTCATCTGCTTACTCGACGACCCATCTTTTTTTTTTTTCCCCTTATTTGTTTTAATGTAATTCGCTGTTTTTGAAATCTTAAAACATTTTGTTGACATTGGCTAGTTTAAAGGCTGCCAGTACAACGGCCTGTCCGAATGAAAACCCCAAACCGAGATTTAAAAGTCCTTCGGTTTATTAACCCTCCGACGGCAGTTCTTTTAAAAAATGGGCTCCACACTCTACCCTAGGGTTTTCTCCTATGGGTCTGGATGACCCATCTTTCTTTTCCTTATTGATTTGTAATGTAGTAATTTTTGGATATTCTATCAGTTTTCATTCTTTGTATATGATCATACCAATTTGTTTGTAATGTATATATTATTTCTATAGATTAAATATGTTTAATTATTCTCTTGAATATTCATTGGTTTTTGTATAATAATGTATATCTTGGAGAAATTTCATTTCGGAAGTTTCTATCTTTATCTTGTGTGATCTATTTATGTAGCGTTCTCTCAAGCATATATTAATATAAACACTGCCATTAGGTTATAGAATTTAAACTGTGTAGCTTTTTAAGTTTTGTTTTTCAACTTTTTCTTACTTTCCATACATACTGTAAAATTAATTTAATTATTTATCTATATAGTTTTTGTCAATAAGACATATTGAACCCTGGGCAGTTAAAATTATTTACTTGTTTTATTGCTTCATCATTAATTATAATTTTACTTATGTGGTTAGTACCCATACATGACATTATTTTGTTTTTGTCTCAGATATATTTGTGATATAGCTCTTGCTTTTTCACTTATAATGTCATCTCCAAATCATAGTCCGTATCACTTAGTATTATTTAGTTATATAGATATAATACAGTGTTCAGATCATTGTCATTTGTCTTAAAAGCATTAATTGATTAATTTTCCAATAACGTCTACAATATATAATCCTTAAAAGTATAATTCACCGCAGCATACGTTCTTCCAAATTTTCTCTTCCAGTCGCAGGTTCATATCGTTGCCAATATCCTTAATGCGAAGCTTGTGAGCTAATTGTGTCATATCATTCATTCCACAGCCCCAGTTTATCCAGGTAATTTATGATAAATTCATTTGCTACTTCTTTTTTTAATAATGTTGTATACATGTTATCTTGCAACCTTAATTTGTAGACTGGTGTTTCATTCGTTATGAACAATCATAGGCGTTCTGTTAAAACCAAGTCTCCCTTGCCGGTTGCCCAAAATGCCCTGTCTCCCTCTATGGGTTTCCATGATACTTTTAATTTAATGCTTATTGATGCGTTACCGACTCATGGCTCTGAAATTTTACTCAGAGATAGAGAAATGGCAGCTATATTTGTGCATAAAGCGCGTATACCATGAGGTTTAAATTTTAAGTATGAATATATGAATATATATATATATATGTTAAGTATGAATATATATATGTTATATATAACAAAATAACACAATGAGATGTAACTAAAATAACAATAACTAGATAACTAAATAAGAAGTAAAAGGATAAAACACTTGGAAAGTCATATATTTAGTATCGCAATATTTCGAACAGCCCGTGATCTTCTTAGGCAAGAAGACAAGTGAACGCAGTGAAAATAAATATTGAATATCGAAGGTAACGTAATGCATGGAAACAGATTAAACAAGCATCAAGAGTGCGCGAGAGAGAATATAAAAATATATTAATACGTAAGACTTAAATCTGGCGGTTTCACATCAATAAGTGTTAAATTAAATGCATCATTTAAATCCTTACAGAGAGACAGGCAAGTGGGCAACGGGCAAGGGAGACTTGATTTTAACAGAACGTGTATTAATTGTTCATGCGGGGAAAACACCAGCAGAAGTTAAACCAATGTAAAATGCTTTGCAAAGCTTACAAGATAACTTTTATACAACAATTTTAGAAGAAGCTATTTGAAATATTGCAATAGTAAATCTCAAGTGTTTCATCCCTTTTCTTCTTTACTAAATATATATAATCCCTCTTGTTGCTTGTGTAATCTGTTTTCATACATTACGTTAACTTTGAGATGCAATATTTATATTTACCACCTTAACTTGTCTTCTGCCTTTGAAGAGAACACGATTTGTTCTCTTATAAAATAAACTTATTATTATAAACGGCGTCCTTTTACATATCTAGTTTTCTATATTTTCCTTCTTTTCCTTACATTATACTTTGGTTCTTAAATTAACTTTCTTGCGTGTTCTTTTATTCTTTTCAAGAGTTTAGATGTCTATTTCTTCCCAACATCAACGAATCATTAGTATTCCTCCTCCTATCTAACTGTAAGTATATAATTTATTTTTCTCCGTTTCTTTGTCTCGTTAGTTTTCTCCACTGCCTTAAGTTCTTCTGGAAGTGAGAAAAAATAGTTTCTGTAACAATTTTGATTTTGCTATTAACGTTACTAAACATTAAAACTTTCATAATTTATTATATATTTAAAAATTTATGTGGCCGTTCACAAACAAACAATTGAATAAATCGTAATTTTCCAACCATAATCTAAGGCTATTATCATTTTTATACAGCGGTAGAAATTGTCATTTGTAGCAAATGTAGTAAACACCCAAGTTTATCTATGTTACAGCGGTTACCTCAAGCAAATGCTTTCATCTCAGCCGATAAGACTGATACACAAGCATATACCTTTAAGAAAATCAACAAACTGCAGCTTTCTGACCCTGAATTGTGGTTAACGTGTTATCTCGAGTAAATCCTACATTAATTTGTGCTACAGTTGGAATCGCAATTATTTCTATTATTCTGTAATTTGGGTTAGTGTGTAGCTAATGTTGATTTTAGTAACCCGTGTCCCTTAGAGTCAGTTTACTTCCGCTTTCAATATATTATAATTGACTATACTCTCTTCGCGGCGGACCCCAGCCGGCAACCACGTAGTTATTTACTACTCGCCTGGACGAACATGCTAGAACATTAATGAGTGGGTCCATATAAAGGAGCGTGTCTCTTAAGTCATCCACACTGATGACCTGAGATGTTAAAGAGCGTCCATAAATAAACCAAAATAAATCTGAGTCATCCAATTATCTGATATATTACATAACACGGCAGCGGTGGACTGCATCGGCCGGCAAGTCATCCCTCAAGGTCAGCTGGACTACGGGCGCGGTTTACTGAACTACTACGTTGGCCCCGAGTCTCACGCCAATCAGTGAAAGAAGCAACTTTAAATGGTAAACACTAAGATTAATGTTTTATTCCATAATGAGTGTTTATTTATTATTCATGTGTTCGTACCAAGTTCGCCGGTGCTGTCAGATATATTTGAAGAGCAATTTCCAGATGATGGAGTTCCAAGTTGTAATACGATTAGAAATTAGTACCATCCACACATTTAGACGAACTAAAGGATAACATCCGTTTAATTATTGTGATAATTTCATAAGTGGATGCAATAAATGTGCGGAAAATGAAGGGAGAGAGCTCAGCATCTCCTTGCATGACATTTTTCCCTCTCTCTCCGTGTAACAATACAAGATCAGAGTATTACGGAAATGTAACTTATGTGCAATTCTTATTTTTTTATCCTATTATATTTAGTTTCCATACATTGAAATATTTGTGATTTATTAGTCAAATATATTGGATAACTTTGTATTAATTATTATTCTTACTTCTTATTATCGTTTATTTGTGTGCCTTAGCTGCACTAAAATGTCACATTTAAGTGTCTAAACTTGATCGCCAAAAATTTTGTTTGAGTTGAAATAGTATTAAAATTAATTTCCTCGCTACTGTTTCATTCCATCATGTATAGTTTAGTTCCGTATTATTACTAGTATTTAGTCTATGTCAGTTTTAAAATGATCTAAAATGGTATATTATTACTTATTTCTATGTTATTTTGTACAGACTTTTGAACTACCTTGATTTTGGAATTATCTTCTCAAAATTATTATTTTTCAGGATTGTATACAAAGCTTTAAAACCCTGCTTTATATAGTACTTCTTGAGTCTACAATACTGTTTATAGAATAAAATTGTATTGGTGGAATTATACGTGTGACTTAAATGTTCATGAAAGGAGAATATTTGCTATTATTCAGCCATGTTCTCTTCATGAATGCTTCAAAATTTTATTTCAAGAAAATTTAATATGGAATTAATTGACAGAGCTGGGTCAATTAATACTTGAAGACTGTCAAATGCAAGCCAATAGTATTGAAATCTAAATTTAAAATGTAATTTATATTTCCCAAAGAAAAATTTGCACAAAAATAGATTTGAGTTAGGCATTTGTTCAGCTAAATAAGGCGGGGAGTAACGCAGCAGCCTAACCGCGGTTGGAAAGCACCTGTGAGAACCCTTCTTCATCATATTAGCGCCTTCCTCGAAGCCACCACACCATTGTCGGCGGAGACCGTCTGGCTATTTCTGTCTTAGGCGTCTTGCCTTTAACGACAGCCGGAGTTTAAAGCGCCAGGCTTATCCTGTTTTATCCATTCAAGAGTTAGAAGCAATATGTCACAGAAACTCTCTTCTGTCTAACGTTTCAACTTCATTATTTTTTTAAAAAAAAAAAAAGTCTGCTTTTCAAACTGGCAATGACAAGTTTGTGGAATTTTCATCAATTTTGGATGGTATTATTGCCATCTTTGACCGCCACGAGTGCCCGGGGTCGTTAGGGGCTGACTTGTGAGCGGGAGGTCTGGGATTCGAATCCCATCAGAACCGTCCTCCCTGACTGGGATTTTTTCTAGGTTTTCCTCATAAATGGCAAATGCCGAGGAAGTATTCTAAACTTAGGCCTGGAACACTTCCTTCCTTAAAAAAAATCCTTTCCCAATCTATCATTTCATCTCGTGTATCATCAATATCACCGCCTGTGGTGCCTCAGTAGTAAAAACGGGTGTTAAACACCACTAAAAAAACTGACATCTAGTAATCATATTTCAATGGAAATAGGTAAACTGTAAGGCCTTTCCCCATCCATAGAGCAAAAGATGCCAACTATAGGTTGATCTAAGCTCACTATCCTAAACAAAAAAGAACAAGAATAATAAAAGTAGAGCTTTACGGGTTTGCTTACGCATCGAACGTAATGTTTATAGTATACCTGTTTAGTATCTCTTCAGTCTTTGTTTCCTTTTTTGTGCTACACAAAAAGAGTGGAGCACCTGAAGAAACTCTATATTTAGCATTGTATTCTTGGTTAGTGCTATCAGCAGTCTGTTCCTTCTCCCTCTAAGCAAGCCTGTCACAGACGATCACGATCTATGCCAGTTAATTATTTGAAATAGATTCCAAATCAGCATCTACTCTCTGAAGGTTGTCCTTCAAGGATATTAGAGATTAAGATGACTTCCAGCTTGCCATTAGTGCCAATGTTTTGGTTATATCAGGAAAGAAGACCATATTTAGGTTATTATGAGGGTAAGTTACAAAGGGATATATAAACAAATAAGAGTACTGATTTAAAATTACTTTTATTTCTCATCATCTCCCTATACATTGAGGAACTTATATGGAATCCAGCAGCATACAATTCTCTGAACTGCTGTTGGAACCAGGCGGTGAATTTCCTTACTACAGCTTTATCTTCGGGAAATGTTCACCCCAAAGATAGTGTCTATATTAACCCTTTTGTCTGCTCGGATTAAGTCTTCATCTCATTGCATATACGCCTCTGTAGCAATCCCTGTTGACCGGCCACGTAGCATATCTTCTGCACTTGTCGGCCCTTCAGAGAACTTCCACACTCCATTCTAACAGCTTGACGTGGTAGGCAATTCTTATCGGAGATAGATAGCATTTCTTAATAAATATTCTTTGATTCCATGTTTTTGCCCACAAAAATTACACAATGGACGTTGCTCGAGGGTTGTATACTCACTCAGAAACCCCGCCATCTTGCAATTGCTGTTTTGCTATTGTAAACAAAGATTGCCTCGTGTCTAATGTTACCATTTGCCACCAGACTAATGCTGACATCTAGTGCTAATAGTCTCAGATGCCTCATTCAAACATGTAGTACCCCTACATCAATTTGTAACTTGCACGTAATTTGCATTTTTCAGGAAACAAAAGGAGTGTTTAGGTATACTAAATTGTGTCCCTATTGGGAAGGCAATATATCATCGGCTATTCAGGGGGCCTCAGGATCTGTGATATGTTACTGGTGTTTTCTTGACGTGATATGGTGGAATTCTACATGGTAGCACAGAAGATCCCAGCTCCTTGTTATTTTCTCATGGAAGTATTGTCTGATTAAACAGACCACTATAGGATAGAGTGTTAGCAGATGCTGGTACGGCGTATCCAGTTTAAAAGTACCGCAACTTAGATCTACCTCCCTTCAATCGCTGAAGTTCCCCAATCGCTACCACTCTAGAAGCATAGTTTTGACAGAGTCGGGCTGTTGTGCTGTGCAGTCAAGAGTAATGCTTCATTAAATAATGCAGTAGTGCTGTGAAATGGTGAGATATTCACCGAGACCTCTAGACATATTCGGTATGGCAGAACACGATAGGCATTTAGGCGTAAACTTCCTGACGGCCCGGTTCCAAAACGAGAAACGTATTAAACTTAGTGCAGAAGTTTAGTGAACAGGTAACAACAGGAAGCTACACGAAACAGGAACAGTTTTTAAAATTTACATTTCTAAAACTGATTTTCCATCTTCTCGGCAACATGTGCAAAGCATGTTCCTACCCACAGACTCTCGAAGCGTTGATCTATTTAAGTTCTGTTTGGCCCAGCGCTCGATTTACGGTATATCTCTTTAGTCTCTTCTATCATCAGACTCATCTTCAGTTACACAAAGTTCCTCATGGCTGACGGTCGAGAGGTTAAAGGCAGGTGTCTAGGAATGAGAATTACCAAAGGTCGTTTCCTATTTGCTATTTTCTGCAAGTATAAATGTTTAATATGTATGATACTATAACAAAGTCTGATAATTAGGCTCTCTCTAATTGTTGGGGCCAACAAAACCGCTTCAACTTCATCCCAAGGACTATTTTCAAATTACAAATTTTACAGTACTCCTGATTTTAAATATCTTGTTCCCATACTGAGATATAATTTTGTTTAATTTGTAAACAATACTTTCCTTCACTTTAAGCGTATTGAGGACACTAACTGAAAACACAACTGTCTTTATTTAAGCTTGCACTATAAGTACGAGGGTAGGTCCATAAATTTCAGGCCTAACCATTTATTCGGTATGATAAAGATAAATACTATATTTCATTTTTCAATATAGTTACCCTTTATTGTAATACACTTCTCACATCTATGGATTAACATTTCAATCCGCCCCTCCCCCCATAGTCAGAAGTCTTGTCTGTAAAATGGGCATAAATGGCATTCATCACTTCTTCGTCACACTTAAATTTCCTTCCTCAAAGGTCCTTCTTGAGTTTTGAGGAGAGGTAATGATCACTGAGAGCCAGATCTGGGCTGTTTTTTTTTTTTTTTTTATTTATTTACGGACGCTCTTTAACATCTCAAGTCATCAGCGTCCCATTCTATTCGGGGTGTGACACGGCCGACAAATTTTGCTCAGAGGCCTTTTCTTTCAGACTTGAGGTTCTTTATTCTGCCGTAAATGTACGACACGGGACCCACGGCTTTACTTCCCTTCCGAAGGAAGCCATACTTAGAATGTTTACGCCCGAAAAAATCCATCGATCCTGGCCAGGATTGAACCCGCGATCTTGAACCATCACTCACTTTTCCTCGCCTTTTCTCTTTGATGGAAGCACGTAGTCTGTGCAGTAGACCAGCATAGTATTCTCCATTTACTGTGGTGCTCCTCTTCTTGAAGTCAATGAAGAGTATTCCTTCACAGTCGCAAAAGATTGTGGTCATGACCTTCTTGGTTGACTGAGTGACCTTGGCCTTTAGATTCACCAGGTTTACGCCACTCTATTGATTCTCTTTTGGACAAAGGATCTAATAGAGAACCTTTAACAATGGTTTGCAGAACTCCTCTCTCGTTGCCACGGCAGAGCTCCAAAAATGCCTTACAACAGATGAGTGGTTGCTGCTTTTGGCCAGAGGAAAGAAGTCTATGTACCCATTTTGCACTAGCCGTATTCATGTTTAAATGTTCATGAATCATTCTAAGGACTTGTTTTAGAAAGACCAAACCTTGCTGCTATTTCTGTAACTTTGAGCCGCCGATCTTCCACAATTTCTCCTTCTACAAGATCGATTTTTTCAGGAGTGAGCACCTCTAAAAGCCGAACTGCACGCTCTTCGTCTTCAAGGCCAATTTGAAAAAGTTTGATCCATTCTTACACGGTTGAATATGAGGGGGATGATTCCCCATATACACCGTTCAATCGCTGTTTAACTTCATTTGTAGTATCTTTCTTTTGTGAAGAAATTAATAACAGCTCGAAACTCCATTTTGAAAAAGTCACAATCTTCTACACATAGTCTTTTTTATACAGCTATATCTGAACAACTTAACACAGTGCAGTGGAAGTTACAGCTGAAATTATTTACTTAACAGATAAGGTAGGCACCAGATAAGGATTTTGTGAAGCCGAATATCCTTATCGGTGAGGCCACAAACTTATGGACCTACTCTCGTAAATGCGGAAGATTTTTCATTAACAAACATAGTCAGCCAAAACAGTCCCGCTAATTATTTCCTCCACGAGCGACATTTGGGAAGCTTTGATACCAGAGCAAAGAAAACCAGACGGGCTAACCGACCACATATAACAATACTACCCTAAATGTGTCAGGTTGTAGCAGTTTTGTTTAACAACTCACTAAAGAAATAATGAAATTTTATGGAACAGAATTCGGGTAGTATATGAATTGAGAACTTTTTGAAATCGTTAAAATGCTGAAATACGAATATTTGTTATAAATAATGATTCATAAAATGCATGTATTATGAAAAGGTTCGAAAGTACACACAAATTTTAAAAATGTTGCTCTAACAATCAGGAAGATGCAAAATCCTGGCCCTACAAATCTAAAGCTGTATTTATTAAGGGGTACAAAAGAAACCTACGGAGGCTCAAATGTTGGGAGTAATTACGCCCTTATCAAGAAGAAAGTCTGTCCTGGTGGTGTAGTGGTAACCATACTTGCCTTCTAAACTCAAAACCGCGGATTCAAACCCGGCCAGGATTGGTGGATTTTTTTTCGGGAGTAAAAATCCTAAGTATGGCTTCCTTTGGAAGGGAAATAAAGCCGTGTGTCCCGTGTCGTACATTTACGGCACGATAAGGAACCTCAAGCCTGAAAAAAGAGGCCTCTGAGCAAAATTTGTCGGTCGTTTCACGCCCTGAATTGAATAGGACGTTGATGACCTGAGATGTTAAAGAGCGTACGTAAATAAACCAAAACGACAACAATAATCATATGAAGAACAAATACATAAGCACTAATTTTCTCATTTCTAAATTCGGTAAGCCCGTGAATTCACACCATTCACATTACACGAGTACTTTGTATACTTATTATCTTGCTGAGAGAACCAATTAGATTAGTGTAGGTTGTGACAATTTAGACATAACATTCCGTTATTTAAATGTTTTCCTTATTTCATCTAATTCCAAAACTATAAAATAGACATAAATTTATGAAATAATGCTCTTCGAATACAGGATATGTTGCTAGAACATCAGCGCCATTGAAACAGTTGCACGTTTTCTTTCCATTATTCGCCTTGTAGATTGTAGGCGCTTTTAAATTGTGTACGGAAGAAGGCAAAATTCCCACATCTGTACCACGATGCTTTCGGAAACAATGGTTCAGAGCTCGGCAGGAAATACCTCAATGACAACACCCGCCGAGGCGCTGCCTAGTCTCCCGTGAAGGTCCTTTCTTCAGACAACAGCCCTGTGATTATGCATCTCGAGCACAGTCCCTTTCCCTGTCTTAGATAGCAGACTATACATTCATTTCTTTAGTAGTTTCTCGAGGAATCTTACCAGATACTATAGAAATGCGTAAATGAAACATAATATCATATCTAAAGTATTGGATAGTCTTACCAGAAAAACGCTACCGGTGAAAAAGCTGTGGTCAGCCCAAGCTCTATTCTCCATTCAAAGTATAACTCTGTTTATTTTTGACTACATGCCAAGGTTTGAACTAAATTGTTAAATTAAAGTATCTGAGCCAATATTCTCTCTCGTGACGAATTAATGTTTGCCACAGATTTCAGCTTCTTTCATTTATATAATGCATGATTTTCATAATAAATGACAAATTATTAGAGCTGCCAATCTGCAGTTTTCTGCATTGAGTTGTTAACTCAAAGTTTCTGTACATTGCGCTAGATGGCTGTCATTTCTTAAACAACCCCATGTGTCTGTTGATTCATAAAAATGGAGGTACATTAAAATATTTTGATCACATTTTTTATTTTCTAGATGAATTCACCTTTGAGAATGCTCTTGTAATTTAAGTAATGGAAAGAGACAACCCGAAGGCGAATGTGGGTTTTTTTTTTTTTTTTTTTGTTTTTTGTTTTTGTTTTAATTGGCAATTTTGGCAATTGATTTTTTTTCAAGAGGTTACTGTTAATGCAAATTTGGCATTTTGTAACCTGTCTCCTTCCACAAGTAAAATGCTTGCAACAAAACATTTTCCTAAACTGTTGGAGATTAGTTGAAAGTCATTGTTAAATGAATCAATAACTAGAGGAACCCATGTTCAAGTGATTACAAATGAATGAAATATTTTGAGTTGGCAAGCAATTGCAATGTAATGACTGAAATCCACCAGATACTTTATTAACACACTGTATTACTGTTTCGATGTATTTTGTCTAACTTTGAAAATATTTTGATTTTAAATTCTTGTATATCCAGAAGTGAACCATTTTAATATGATATAATAAACAAAATTGCATTTCATGACTTGAACATTGGTGTTTTAAGGACCTATAAAAACAGGACAAACGAAAATCCTTAAAACTAAATTTGAAAAAAAAATGGATAATTCTAACAATAATGTCTAAAACCATGAAGAAACTAAAATAATCTTAACCAAAATTTGCAAATTTTCCATCATTTGAAACAAGCAAAAGTAAAAGAAATATTTCTATCGGAATCATTTGAATGTTGCATGCTTTAGATTCTCTGTCCTATGTCCAGGTAATGCTAATGTTACATGTTATCCTCTGTTTTCAGCAGTGAAGAAAAACACCAATAAATTGTTTCATCATGAATAGAAATAGTTCCATATTATACTTGACCAATTTTGCAATTAAGTACACGACATGCAAAGACGGCTACAATAAACTGTGGCCATCTAGTAACAAAGTGCAAGAGTAAATGATATTGGAAATCAAAATTAAACTAAATAATGTTCATTTAAGTTTCACTTGATAGGAAACTCAGAAATATTGCAATATTTATTTATTTTTATATTTGTTTATATAAATAAATGTTTGTTCGAAATGCGTATATGATGTAACACATTTTGAAGTTAGAATTGAAACATTCTTAGGAATGGTTATCATGTCCAGAATCGGAATAGCTCTAAAGGGAAGTGTAAAAAATGTCCATCATTAGTGCCAGTGTCCCATAATGTCAAAAGTAATTCTCCTTGAGGCGTTCTCCTTAAAGGCAACGAAAACAAACGTTCTATTCAACCGTAACGGTGAGAGAGGAGAGAGCAAGAATACGACAAACAAAACGCCGTGAGATTGTTACATAATTGTAATGTCAACTTTAAAGCTTATTAGAAAAAAGCAGCAGTTTCCGAAATCCATTCAAGCGAAAATGTCTTAAAATTTGAAGCAAAGTCCAATGTACTGTTTATTACAACTGTCCATATATTTATTATTATTATTATTATTATTATTATTATTACATTGTTATTTTTGCTTATTTCCTTTAGGGCTAGAAAATTCACAAATTTTAGCTTTTATCACACATTTATGAGATACCGGTTGAATACAAGTTAATGTTATTACCCCTACATTCTTAATTTTCGTATTATTAAGCCTTCTGCTATACCCGAATTTAAGGAACTCTATACTTTGTCCCTTGATAAGCAGCAAAAAGCAGTGCTGGTGTTGGTGATAAAAAGTAAAATGTTTAGAAAAAATACTAAATTTTAAATGGTTATGAACTGCAACAATATGAACATCGAAATGTATTGTGCACAGCTTCAGGTTCATAATTTCAGAGTTCATTAATAAGAATAGGATAAGCTTCTTCTAGGAAATTTGTTAGAGACTATGAAGAAGAGTTCGAATTTCAATTGATTTTCATTCCGATGTTGACGGGTGCTACGATATTCATAGTAACTTTCGAGCTAACTAGTCAGAACTTAACATAAAAAGACTTGTTTACTCTTGTCCTATAATGATCACTGAACTTTCTCGATTAAAAAAAAA
Source organism: Metallyticus violacea (assembly GCA_030762175.1). Taxonomy (NCBI): domain Eukaryota; kingdom Metazoa; phylum Arthropoda; class Insecta; order Mantodea; family Metallyticidae; genus Metallyticus; species Metallyticus violacea. The sequence continues at coordinate 60,624,882 of CM060840.1, forward strand.
ACTTTTGTGCTTTACCCACAAGAGATAAGTCCAAGATAATATTCCTATGAATGCCGGATCGAACATTTCAAGAGCCAAATTAAGCTTGTTTGCTAGGACTTAGAAAATACATATTTAGAAAAATATTCCCTTAATTTTTATAGTAAAAATCATATTCTAATACATTGTTTCCTTAAAATTCGTATTATCTTAACATTTGACGTCACTTTGCAAATTGTAAAATATAGTAAATAATTCAGTAATAAATATTTTAGAAACCAATCCCCCATTTTTCTAGAAAAGAAATCGTTACATCCTTCATGAGAAAAACTAAGGTTGTAATAATAAGCACTTAATCACATTGTTGAGAGCAATTTGAACTGTAGGAGTTTCACAGTCGAGGCCATGTGCAGTGTTCGAGGTTAAGCGAACTAAAGGCCATGGTTTGCGACACAATTAGTACCGACTGATTTCATACAAAGCTCTCGTCTGCTGTCAAGACCGCCTGTGTAGCGATGGCACAAAGAAATGAAGGTCGCGGTTTCTGGCGTAGCAGAACAGGAAGCAATTCCACCCTTGAGTGGCGGAAAAGATGAGCGACTAGGCATGAAAACACAACAAACTGTGTCCGGCCTTCAAGACAGCATTTGTTTACCAGAAACTGCGATGCAGTTCTCGCAGCGTTCATTTCGCATAATGACATTAACAACTCCGCATTTACATCGTTAAGCAATGTTTTAGCAAATTATAAAGATATGAGGTATAATTTATTTAAAAGATTACAACATAAGTGACACATCATGAAATTTCTTCTTAAAATTAAATGTGTTTGTGTTAATTAAATTTAATATCATCTCAATAATGTTAAATATAAAATAGACTTTTAAAATAAAGTGTATTGTAACTTTTAGAAGGAAATAAGAAAAGGTCCATTTAATTCCCTAGATAAGTCAACTTAGCGGGCAAATCATGGAAATAGCGTTTTGAGGTATTTGCTTACTAGTGGGTATCAGAATTTCTAAGCACTAAAATCAGAATGATGCGGAATAAAGTTATGTTGGTATTGGACTATAAATAACGGGTAGAGGAAGTTACATAATGTTACAAAACTCTCCTCTTACGTCCGTCACTCATTTGTATTGTATTTGAGGAGCGTTTTTTAAAAACTCAATAAATGCAGAATGTTGATTTTTTTCAGAAAATGCACTTTTTTAATTTTTATTTTCATCTAGAGAAAGACGTTTGACGAATTTAATATTTTTGTCCAGCATTAGATCTTACAGTTTTAAAAAAAACGCTCTAGTAAGATATATTCAAACAAAATTTACATTATGGAGAATTGTAGAATAATTTATTTAGGTTTTTCAAAAGTCGATAACTGAATACAAACGTAAGAGATAAATGTTGTTCTAATTGTGTGTTTCAGTTTTGTTTGTTTTTAAAATTTATATGCAGTTATTTATTTATTATAACAATAATTCCTAAGCATAAATAAGATTTATAGTTTATTATTGGCCTGCATTTTACTTATTACATGCTAAAATTTATGTAACATGTATGCTTTTGAATTTAATTTTGTTAACTTTATTGAGAATAAGAACAATAACAAAAATACAACTCAAAAAGTATATTATGTGAACATACAATGATTTAATCACTCTTAATAATGCATACAGTACAATAAACAAAGCTACTACAAACATTGTATCATTCTTACAGTGTTGAACATTCCTAGCCTCATATCTAGACATCATCAGATTTGTTGTTGTCGTCTCCTAGAACATCTATGAAGAAAATATTTGCACCATCCGGTAATTTAAAATACTTTAATAGTGCAGAAGTGCCTTCTTTTCTTTGCTAATCGATAGAACAGTGGACGATAATAGTGCTAAATGACACGGTTTCCCCCTGAATCTCCGAAGTGTGTGCTTTTCATTGATACATTAACACTGTTGTTTATTTTGGTGAATGAGATGGCATATTAATTATTAATTTGGAACCCAGATTTTAGTATTTTCTGTGCACTATCCTTTAGGTTTTTAATTTCTCAGTATTTGTTGAGTACTATCAGGGTGTTGTGTTCTTTTAAGATGCCATGATATTCTTTAGGAGACAAGATGCTTTCTTTTCTATTACTGTATGATTTCTCAGTTCTACCAAAGACTCGATCTAGAGCCACGTACTTATTTGTACTTATTCGTAACTTATTTGCACCCCCTTGATGACTCTGTTTTCAGTCAGGTAAAGAATTTTTTTTTCTCAATACTATGAACCTTGATCCAGAGATTGTATAATCATACTTGCCTAGCATAGAAAATGTCTCTCTCTGAGGTTTTGGAAAGCTGGTTTTGCTGCGTATCGAAGGTAGTCTTAATAACACCTGGATTTTTCTCCTTTCATTATTCTATAAAGCTGCTTTGCAAAGTTTATGCTATCTGCGACTAGGTATTAATTCATTTTACTTCTCTAAACATTTCTTTGATATATTTTTATGAGACCAACCTTATAAGTGAGCATGTATCAAGTGTGGGGAGTTCGGAATGATATTAAAATATTTACAGAATACATTCTTTTGTTTTAATAAAGACGGAACTTGAAGAATAACGCCCTTATTGTCTTCTGCCACCCTAACACTATTCTACCCGTACACCACTCTCAGAGTCACTGGAATCACCATCCATTCTGATTTAACTTTAAATGTGTCTTCTTACAAACTTGACTGCTCCATTGCTAACTTCTCTAAAAGTAACCCGAAAATATATTCACGACAATGAAGACTGGTTGCGAGATTATAAGCAGCAAATCAAAGAAGAAACATAATAATGAGTAACACAGCATAAACTACGTTAACTTCTGTTATTGCCAACTGCTCGGTATGAAACAAAAGTAAAGAGGAATTTATTGCAGTTGTTCACTTTACTTTAACTCTCTTGTCAGATTGTACATAAAGGTTTTTGCTAAAACCCCATGAATTCACCTGCTTCTATACATAATATTTGTAGACTTCTGCTAAAGTTCGATTCACAGGAGGACGTGGAGGTCAAAATTGTGTCGTTATGATGTATAGCTCAATTTCGAAAAGTTTTGCACTTATCGAATTTTGGAAAAAAAAACGCTCCTCATTTGTATATATGCGGGCAATGTCCATAGTATGTGTTTGAGTGTATGTAACTTGAGGTTAAGCGCTTAAGAATCCCAATGTCTATTTATTAACAGGTGATTATAAGATCTATTCTAATCTCATCGATCACAGACTCTTAATAAAAACATAAAACTTACTTATAGATGAACAACAGGAAAGGTTTTTTTTATTTGGTTTATTTACGGACGCTCTTTAACATCTGAGGTCATCAGCGTCCCATTCTATTCAGGACGTGAAACGGCCTACAAATTTTGCTCAGAGACCTCTTCTTCCAGGCTCGAGGTTCTTTAGTGTGCCGTAAATGTACGACACGGGACCCACGGCTTTACTTACCTTCCGAAGGATACTTAGGATTTTTACGCCCGAAAAAATCCATCGGTCCTGGCCCGCGATCTTGGGTTAGGAGACAAGTATGGTAACCACTACACCACCAGGGCCGACAACAAAACAGGAAAGGTAAAATATGCAAGACAATGTATTTACAATTCAACAAATTATAGAAAATCATAGATAATTTAAAATACCCACATATTTAATGTATAAATTATAATTATAAAAACCTTTGATAAGGTATATAGACAAATTGTGGAAAAGTCTAATGAAAAAGTAATACTTTTACATTAGATCTTGTTCAACGGATCTAATATGAACATAATTTTGGTAATATATTAAGCACAAACAAATAAAGAGTACGTAAAAATATTTTCTTTCTCCAATGTTATTTAATGTTTATCTTCACCATGCCATTAGAGAATGGAAACTAAATAATAATATTAATTTTAAAATAAGTGTCTACTCATCTATGTGAAGATGACCTATTCCTAATAGCTGAATCAGAAGATATTTTACAAAAATAATTTTATAATCTGTAATACTGTTTAGCGCCCATTGTTGTCTTTGGGGCATTATTGATGGTGGACACTGGTGATACATAAGAATATGATAAATAGGGAAAAGTGTTAATTGTTATTAAAGAAGGAAGTATTCCAAGTTTAAGTTTAGGGTACTTTCCTAGGATTTGTCATTTGAGAAATTAAGATGATCTTCAATGAGTACGTTCCTGGATTTTATAATTTATAGAACATTATTAGTAAATATATGACAATATCGCTAGAGAAAACTAAATAGGTCGCTTTCTGCCAGAAGAATCAATAAAAGGGAAAATAATATATAAAAACAAACAAATTTGACTATTAACTATTTAGAATTGTAGAACATAGGCTTTCATCACCAGTGTAAATTATGTGAACTAAGTCTTCCGGACTGTAAGGCCGTGGTGCACTGGGATTCTTCTCCTTCATCTTCCCAAACGTTTCGACCACGACTGCGCTACACCTCTTCAGTGGCGAGGTTGCCGTAATCTTCTTGGAGACAAGTTCCTCTTATAATTTTAATCATATCTTAGAAAGGAAAATCTTCACAACGTGGAGATATATGGTACAATTGTTAGAAAGCTTAAAAATAAAAATCATAAAGGTAGGTTGCTTCAGTTTTGTACATTGATGGCGGTCTTTGCCATGCTCTATGCATGTGAGACATGGAGACTATCAACGAGTAAAGTGCTATAAATGAAAATTTTACAGCTTTGGGATGTTATTAACATTCCAATCGTAAGAAAAATGAGGACATAAGAAATGTTAAAAAATATAAAATCAAAGATTACTGTGGTTAGAATATTTAGAACGAGAATAATAAAATAATATAGCAAAACTGACACTAAATTATAGAGATAAAGAAAGATGCAGCGTAGGAAAATCAAGTACTAGATGGACAGAAGAAAAAGGTGTTTTGGCTTTTTAGATTTCTGAATTATTGAGAAATGAGAGGAAACCACATAATATCATGCTTAACGGTTTTTTTTTCTCAAACCTTATATCCTTTTTAGAAAGAGGTGCTCACCTTTTAGGGTACTACCATTTGCTCTTTTATTGAACCTTTTGCATTATAATATTATCATTGTCACTTGATTTAGGTTCGTTCAAGATATACCTTTTTGATAAGAGATGTAGGAAATGGATATTGTTATTTGAAAAGAGATTCAAAATAATTTTTCCAAATTATTTCTTCAAAATTGCAAATACAGGAGTTTATGGTAGCGGTGTTTATATTTAATTATATCAGTATACTTTACTAAATAAAATAAGAATTTAAATATAATTCCCGTAAACTTATCTTACACTATTGTAATAATTGTACATTTGTATTATGAATATTTAAACTCTTCGAGCAATCTAGCAACAGACGAATGTCGATTGTCTGTAATGCCAATAGAGAAGAGCCATATATAGGTTTGGGACTATTTCAAGAATAGAATCAGAATAAAAATAATATAAATTTGAAATTCGCGCAAGGATTGTTAACAATTGTATAAAATATTATACTTGCTTATGAATACCAGAAACCGTGAGAACGGAATAGATGAGAGTCGACTATTACAGTCGCTAACGTTCGATTTATTAATAGCAACTGAGAAAAACAAAACAGAGAAAATATTCTATCATTCTGTACAACGTGTTTATTAAGATTTATGGTTGCTTAGGCAGACATTGTTACATAATTTATAAAATTATTTCAGACTGTTTGGTTGAATACGCAAAAACGGTTGAGTACACATTTAGTTTAATTTACAATTACTGAAAATCTGAAAAGTGATCAGTAATGCCTGCTCAGGAATTATATAGTGGAGGTATAGAGTTGGCTATACTGACCACAAGACAAATGCACGTCGCGTGATAAAACGGATTTTTAATTTTTTTTTCGATAATTTCACTGAGATATCTGGCAATGATTGGTCAGCATTCAAAATATCCTTTTGTGTCATTGTTCGGTTCGAAGATTACATCACATAAGTGAAATAGTCACAAGTAATATCACGAGAAGGTATAAGATTGCCGATAAATTTACGAACGTGGTAAGTGATTTTTTTAGGACTATTTCATGAATCAAATAAGAGTTTAAATATAATTCCCCTAAACTTGACTTACAAAATTGTAATAATTATATATTTGCACTTAACCTTTTTAAGCCATCTTGCGACAAAAGAATGCCGATTGTCAGTAAGAAAAGAGCAAAATACGAGTTTAGGACTATTTCGTGAATAAAATGAGAATAAAAGTGATATATATTTGAAATTCGCGCACAGAACATTTACATTTGTATAAAATGTTATACTTATGAATATATATTTGAAGAACCCTCCATTATGCGTTATGGTTGTTCATTGTCTAATCTTTTGTTGCTATCTCCTCACCGCGTGCTATAAAGTGGTCAGTGATGCGTGCTCCTGAATTATATAGTGCAGATGTAGAGTTGGCTACACTGACCACAAGACAAATGCACGTGACGTGATAAAACGGATTTGATTTTTTTTTCTTCACAATTTCATTGCGATATCCGGCTGTGATTGGTCAAAATTAAAAATTGTTTCATTTCATTGCTCCATTTTAAGTGACGTCACATAAGTGATACCTATTGTAATTCCTTTAGAATAGGTGAACAGTTACCTCGAAAATGTTTAAAAAGCAATGTAAATTCTACCACAAATTTTATCGCAAAATTAAAATAACATATAAAATTCTTCCGTTAGTGATGAGTATTTAGCAGGAAAAAATGTGAATCGCAAATAAATTTTCTTCCCGCTTTGTCAAAACTTACGAATAGCATGTTAAATTTTATTTTCATATAGTTATGTTCCTTGCGCGGAATATAACATTGGTAAAATGCACTTTACTTCCCTTTAGAGCTACTCGGTTCTGGACATAATAACTATTCCTAAGAATGTTCCAATTCTAACTTCAAAATGTGTTACATTGTAATGAATTTTCAACAAACATTTATTTATATAAATAAATACAAAAACTAATAAATACTACAACATTTAAGGGTTTCCTATCAAGTGAAACTTAAACAAACATTATTTAGTTTAATTTCGATTTCTTATATCATTTACTCTTGCAATTTGCTACTAAATGGCAACAGTTTATTGTAGTCGCCTTTGTATGTCATTTGTTTAATTTCAAATTTGTTGAACTATAAAATGGAACTATTTCTATTCATGATGAAATAATTTATTGGGGATTTCATATTGATAACCTGTACATGAATAAACGTAAAGGGGAAGGGAATTATAAGTAATGCTACCAAAAGTTGGCAAATTTCCATCATTTTTATCAAGCAAAAGCAATAGAAATATTTCTTTCAGGATCATTTGAATGCTGCATGCCAAGATTCTCGGTTCTACGTCCAGGTAATGCTAATGTGATATTTTAGCCTTTGTTTTCAGCAGTGTTATCAAAATACTGTAACGATTCCTTTTTTTTGTCCTGGGACATCCGCATCAAACGCAGGCTGGCAGGAAGAGGAGTGACCAACTGAAACTCGCCCAAACTCCGTTGCTCGCTCACCTGCACATAACAGAATTAGGGAGGCGGGAAAGGGACAACTATATAGATCATCATACCTCTGTAGGAGGTGCAATTGTCTTGCGTCGTTTGGCTGCAAATATGGCAGCAATTAGAATCTGGCAAGTGTATCAACGTGCAATGAACCAATTTTTGACTGCAAAGGGCTACTATTCCAGTAAAATTCGTCGCTGCATGAATGCAGGGTATGGTGGGAAAAGGATTGGGTGCGCATGTTTCGGACAGAACGTTAATAAATGGTCGACCTTACACACCCTGTGATAAAGAAATTGTACCTAACCTGTTCTCATTGTGTTTTGCGAATGCTGAGACGTATAAGGAACAGCGCGTGGGTTTGTGTCGAGGAAAATAGTGACTACTTCCTCCTGCGCATAGTGGTCCTACAGCATTGACCTATTACCATGCGACTTTCGTTTGTTTGGATCACTCAAAGGGCAAACGCTTCCACAACGATGAAGTCGAGGCTGCGATGGTTCACACAGCAACCACAATCTTCTCCGACCATATCCTACATTTGATGAAATAATGGAATGCGCGTGTGAATGCCCCGGGTAATTTCTTCACCCAAGACGACGGTACCTCATTTTTATTCCTTAAATATTACTCGGTTTATGTTTAGTGTGTAATTCATTGTATGGGTCCGGAGGGGTTTCAGTTGATCTTGCCTTACACCTCTTTTCTTAAACGGTAAGGGGCTAGTCATAATATTTGAAGCAGAATTTACTTGAATAATTATCGTTGCCAGAATTAATAAACTCCGTTTAGACCTGCTTCGCTCTATAGTTACCTTTAACTTTTTCCCTAATACTATAATTGCCTTTTGGGGTAATAACGTTACAAAACGGCAAAACTGCTTGGTTTTAACAAAGTAGTGACACTCTCCTGTTTCTCTCTATAATTCTATATGCTATCGTCAATCTCGTTATGTTTTCAAAGATGCCACAGTATTCTTTCTCAAGTTATTTTTCTTTAGAGATGTTTTCATTTATTATATTCTTTGAAAGTTTCTCAAAGTTTATTAAAAGTGACGTATGAAAAAAACAGAATCATTATATAAATGGCGGCCATAGCGCGGGATCTGACTCCCGGGAACCACCCAGCATCAGCCGGTAAAGTGCTCCGTACAACTTCGGAAGCTCAAATAGATTATGAATTTTACTTTAGAGTAGGTATTGCCAGTGTCTCATACAAGCACCATATCGAAAAAATTGTTGTTACTCATCAACTGAAAGTCTGCATATTTCATATTCAGTATTTGCGTGAAGTTTCCTTGTGTGAGAATTCATGTAAAATATTTTTGTCTTTCCAACTACCCCATAAATAAAAATCACAAAAGAGATTAAAATAAGAAGAGTGCGAGGACCACAAACCAACATTAATTACTTTATCACCGAAAACCTCGCTTATCATGTTTAATGAGTTGAGACATGTGTGCAGTGGCACAGTCATGTTGGAAGCAACCGTACAATTTTTCTTCTTGTCGATTGTTGAATAAACTGCGTTGAGATTAGTGTTTGATACCAAATAGGTATTTGTTGTCTCATTTAAAAATATTCTACATCATTTTAAATAACCTTGTCACCACCACAACCACTCTACTGCGACTAGTATGTACTGTACATGCGGCTTGAGTCATATGATTTGAGCTATCTTCGGTCCTGGTAGTCTAGTGGTAACTATACTTGCCTAGTAGACCCAAGGATGTGGGGTCGAAGGATGTTTTAGGTCGTAAAATTCATAGGTTCCTTCGGAAGGAAAGTAAATCATTTGGTCCCACGTCGTAGATTTACTGAAAGTAAAAGAACCTCAAGTCTGAAAGAAGAGGCCTCTGAGCAAAATTTATAGGCCGTTTCCTGAATTGAATGAAACTCTTTTTAAAAAAGCTGTTAAAGGACCCTTAAATAAATACATCTAAACTAATGCTGACACGTGTGGTCGAGGTCTTTAAGGCGTGAACTTCAGAATGAAAGGTCCTTATAAATTACGAATGCCGGGGAAATTTAAGCCTAGAATGCTTTCGTCCTTTAAAAAATATCTCCTAATATATCCTTTCATCTCATGTATCATCATTGCTCGCCGCCTGTGATGCCTCAGAATAAAAAGATGCGTTATACACTATTTAGGGATGGTCTTTAGACGAATATGCCGTATATGTGGCAGCCATATATTTTAATGCCCTCTATAACGCACTGTAACTTTATATTTCAGTTTTATTTCTTGCCATTTGCTTTTAAATTTTCATCATGAGATGTTTAATTTTAATTTTATGCCATACTTTGCAACTATTTTAATATATAAAGGCTTGAGCATTGCTTTATTCATTTACATTTTAAGTTATAATGATTATTTCATTTTCTTCTTAACTGTGATTGATAAAAGCTAAAGAGCCATTAATCTTAGTATTGACCACTAGCATAGTCTTTTTGTATGCGGCGACCAGGTCGCTAGTTGCGGGTAATGGGCGCCGTTGTAGGCGGTTAATATATCCGTAAATAAACCAGTTTAAGTGTATAACTACACTCTTATTTTAAAAATAAATAAATATGAAATAACACCATTGTTGTATTCATATGTGTAGCACACACTTTAAAAAATCACTCTCTGTAGTTCTTCATGAGAAATATATTCCTGATTCACCCAACCTAAAGCTGGAATGGAAATAAAATAATATAAAAAGTGTGCATTTGTAAATTGATCCTTATAAATAGTCTTTATGTTGCCATGAATGAGTTTTTAAAAATGTTCAACGAATGTCTAAATATAACATGTATTGTTTATCTGTAATTCTCAATAATATTTATACAGTTTTAATAACTACTTTCAAATGTCGTAACCTTGTTTTTATTTCAAAGTTAGTTATAATATAATCATTTTAATTTATTTAATGGTAATATTCATCTCTGTAGCCTTTATTACTTGTCAAATATTAAAAGTTCCGTTTTCGTAAGTACAAATTTATGCAGTCGAGCCTCGGCACGGTGCATGGACAAATATTTGAAGCTGACAACATGACAGGTGTGGTAAATAACATAGCTGCCGCCACATATTGTTCACGAGTAATTACAGCTCCGGGGTCCTGAAACAATGCAATGGAATGCAATGATGATAATGCTCCAAATACCACGTGATCGTTCACACAAATTCTCCGAATACTTTGCCCACCTTTAAAACGAACCGGGAATTTCTTTCCAGCGAGATCTTGTCCCTTCCTCCTACCCTCAATCTAACGCATGCTCCATATTTGGGGATAAATATACCAAAGCATCAATTTTCTGCTCCTTTACGGGTTAGACTGCTTCCCAATGAAAATTGTATAAAATAAGCAACATTTTATAAAAAAACAGGTTATTTTCACCCAAAAAGACGTATAAAATAAACGAACCAATCCATGATATATAAAAATTTCAGATAAAGACGTTTTGGAATAAAATAAAACCGCATAATTTGGAGAAAATATTCTGATTAAATAGTTTATATCATGTTAATATGGCAAAGATGATGTAATAGGTTTTATAAAAGCTATTGAATCATATGTAAAGGTAAAAATCAAATAATTGAAATAATACAATTTGATGACCTTGTCTACAAAATAAAAAAAATACATTTATCCATTAAAGAAAAACTGAATGACAATCTCAATTCTCAAGTTAAATAGTAGATTTTACAATTTCGTATAAAAATATTAATGACAATTGCTATTGGCAAATTTAAAACATACTGTATCGTGTATGTGTTTATCAAGGACATTAGCATTAGCTGTAACACCAGACAATGCATATTTTCGCATCTTCAAATATGTGAAAAGGCAGAACTTTTCTGAAAACCCCAGAGAAGTTCAATCAAGGTTTCTTCTTTAGAAAAAGTATAGACTTATATGACATTGTATCTTATGGTAAAACGGTACCAATCTTTTTCTAAATATGAGCAACAGTGGGCAAAAACCATTACATCTGATTATTACTGAAATATACTTGACAACTTCTTGATTTATTTATTTATTTATGGACGCTCTTTAACATCTCAGGTCATCAGCGTCGCATTCAACTCAGGGCGTGAAACGGTCGACAAATTTTGCTCAGAGGCCTCTCTTTCAGGCTTGAGGTTCTTTTTCGTGGCTTACTTCCCTTCCGAAGGAAGCCATACTTAGGATTTTTACTCCCGAAAAAATTCATCGGTCCTGGCCGGGTTCGAACCCGCGATCTTGGGTTTAGGAGGCAAGTATGGTAACCACTACACCACCAGGACCGACAACTTCTTGATGCCGGCACTACTGAACACCAACAATGTTATGCTTTCTAATAAACTCAATTTAAGATTTGGACATATGCCTGTATATGATGTTTATCCCAATTAATTGCTCCATATTTTTCTCCCAAACCTCACAAGAGTTTCAAATGGGGAGTTGTTCCAATTTCGTAAAAAACATGGTTAAAGTTGCTGAGTCGTTTGCAGTCATTGTTTAGTTGCAATAGTAACCATCTCAAGGTCGTTACACATAAAATAACTTTCTAGTGCCTTTAAGCAACTATAGAATTAAAATAAACTGTTAAAGTAACAGCAATACACCCCTAGCTCTGAAGTAAATTGTGATGATTAAAATGTCAAATACCTGAAGAAAATTTGGATTTAAAGATAAATCGGTTATTCAGTAAAGAGTAGTCATTATTTTTTTTTTTTTTTGACAAAATACCTTTGCTTATCCTCAAAACTTTCTTATCTTTCTCAATGTAGTCCCCGTTAGATGCAATGCAATGTCCCAACGTTTCAGCCAGTCTTTAAAAACATACTGGAAACTATTCTCAAGTCCTTCAGAATCCCCTTCTAGTCTTCACCACTGTTTCTAATGATGGAAAATGCTTTTACAAAACGTTTCTTCATTTTGAGGAAAAGAAAAATGTCACAAGGAGCTAAATCTAAACTATGTGGAGGATGAAGGGCGCACTTCTCGTTTATTTTTGTGAGATATTCAACACCATCTTTGGTGATGTGTAGCCATGCATTATTGGTGCAGCATTCAGCTTGTTTAGTGACACCTTTTGGGTGTGATATGGCCTTGTAGAGTTTTTTCAGGACATCTCTGTATTATTGCCCAGTTATAGCTTTGTGTGGAAGTACGATATGGCGATAAACCATTCTTTGAATATAAATTTCCCAGCAAAAGCAACCAATTTAGCTTTCTTTTGTATTGGTTGCCATAAAGAGCTTTGCTGTTTGCCCTCAGGATCGAAATGATGCAGCAACGATTATCTTTGAAAGAAACTCCTGTCATATCATCTTCAAACTTGCATCCAAACGTGCATTGGAACGTAATTTGTTCGGGAATCATCCGTCTTGGAATCCACCGTGCACAAACACCTCTCATATGCAACTTTTCAATTACCAACTAGTGGATAGCACCCAGTGAATTTTCCAAATTTCTGAAAGTATTCTTAATGTCATTCTCAATGACAGCAGTGGTATTATTATTTTTCCCCATTAAATTGAAGTATCGCGTCCAGCTTCCCCCTTTAAAAAATTTAAACCACCCTGTGCTATAGGGACGAGAAAACTCTCCATAGGCTAAAGATTTGTTGAGACGCAAGCAGAATTTCAGAGCAGTGCATTTTCCGTTGCGTGTCACCTCCGTTTTCCTGCAGATGAAACTGAACGTGTCTCAACTTGCACACCGGAACCGGAAAGTGACAACAAAGAAACTAGTCCCACTAGTCCCACGCGTACGCATTAAGCTAATAAAACATTATAAAATTACATTTTAGCGAGGAAAGTTATGCCTGTAAAAAGCATGATCATTCTTTATAGAACAACTCACGTATGTTTTGTTAATCAGATGTTACTTCAAACAAATGCTTATCCGCTCTGAGTCTAAGCTACTGTAGCAATCCTGCAAGAGAGTAAGCTACGCTCTGCAAATAAAAGGAGACATGGTGGACAGTTCTGCCTCCTATTCTCCTTCATAGATTTTAATTGCTCTTTATAATGGGTTGTTTACTTTCTATGCACTTTTCCTTTTTATCACATGATTTGCATGTCTAGCACTGCGACTGAAAAAATTGTACACAAAGAGTAATGAATTACTTCCTCAAGTTTTATTGCTATATTTATAGTAGTAGCGCCATCACTCTACTTGCTCCTGGTTCTAATGGGGTCTAACTCACATTATTATTAAAAAACTGAAAGATGGACCATCGCAACTTTGTTTTCTGGGCAGGAAGTTTTATATTTTAATAACAATAGTAATAAAATTAAATAAAAATGTATGTGATATTCATTTTATACGTGAAATTTCGTTTGATCTCCGTATTTACGCAGATCACACTTAATTATTCTATGTTTTTACATAAAAAAGATGAGAAGTAAGCTCTTGCTTTCCATATTCAGATGGCCAGAACTTGTGTAGAATTTATAAAACCCAATGTATTTCCATTAATAATTATTGTCTGTTGGAGGTAAGATCCGTTCATTTCTAATGCTCCTCGTTTGCTATGCACATTCATCTTTTATACTCTAGAGGCGAATTTACCATACCACGATGATACAAACATTGCATGTGCTTCCATTAATTCATTCATGGCTACCTTACGATAAATATAACAGTTACACCTATTACCTCATATTCAACGGAATTAATATGTTAGCAAATTAAATTCAATATTAGACACAAACAAAAAGTAATAGATATAACAGCTAAAATTGAAAAAGTATAAACTGCTGAACTTTTTATAACCAGTTAAGGATAATGAGGTGTAATCTACAGAGTCCATCAAACACGGTGCTCTCATTCATTTACACAATCGAAGTTGTATACACTAGTCTAAATCGGTTAACCTTCAATAAATGTGGGATTTTCGGTAAGTCTGGAGTTAAAAACTTCCTCCTGATGCAAATAGGTGAGATTGCTCAGTCGTGTTCACATGAGGTTTGAGTTACATTGTATTTGAGTATTGTGAAGCATGCCGAGAGTATGGTTTTAGCAGAACAAAGAATATTTATTTATAATTATGTGCAAACCAAATCGTACAAGTATTATAGTAGAGATGTTCGTGTTGAATTTCTAGGAGTAACAATTCTGTCGCGAAGTGCAATTTTTGCTGGTGAACAAAGTTCGAACCCAAGGCGTTTTCAATGAAAAGAAGTCGAGACGAAATAGATTAGATTAGACGCATCTTCGAAAGTCTTTAACACGTTGACTAGAAAATTAGTTTATCTGTCGGCAGTACGTATAAAGCCACTCAGCTGTACTTATAAAACCCTGGCGATGTTGAAAAAAAAAACACCCGGCAAGCAGTTTACAATATATCGGAGGATGAATTGCAGCGAGTATTTCAATATTTTTAAAATTATTCAAAATTGCCTCACAGCGAAAGGCAGACTTTTCTAGCATCTACTTTGGTGGTCAGTACAATATTAGTTACTCTTTACTTCTAATAAATAATGAAAGAAAAATCACTCAATTTGTTCCGACCGCGCGATTTCCTTGGCAGGTGGCGAGGGCGTTACACAGTACCTTATCGGCCGGCAAAATTAATTACCGATAGTGTAACGGAATGAGGACAGTAGTTCTAGAGAGAGTTGTACTCACTTAAAGATAATGGATGAGGTCTAATCATAACACCTTATAAACATATTTGATTTCCCTTTTTGTAATTGATAATTGTACTATATTATATTAATATTTAAAAGCTGAAGTGTACAAAATATTAAAAAAATGTGTAACAGAACATGTTAGAAATAGCAATTTACAATTTTTTCACTTGTATTAAAATGAACACTGAAGCTAGCACATATATTGTGAGATATTTCGGGTAACTGTTCATCTTTTTTAGGATCGAGTAAAGTTATTTTGCATACAGTTGCCTGAAATAGCACAGGGTTGTCTAAAAGTCTTCAAGTTTCATTTTATATATACATTGTTAGCTGGTTATATAACATTTTGAATTCCATAGAAGTAAGCGGCACTTGACTTCCATACGAATGATATGGAGTTATTGGAAATATCTCATTATTCTTACGGTAACTCTGTTTTATGCATACCGAGAGTGCCAAAAAAATGTATACGCACTTTCACAATAGATATCTTTTTAATATATTTCAAAGTTGCACCGAAAAACAAATGTGCAGTATGATGTTCAATAAATAGATGTGGCCCACATAGATTATGATAGCGTACTACGTGACAGGTACATCAACAATGAAGAAATGAAGCCAGATTATATAAATCAACAATAAACAAATGAAGCCAAGATTATTCGTATGATGTTCTGTAACCAGGGATGACTCACATTGTGTTATGCTATCGTTGCTACAACAAAATGGAGCCAAGGTTATCGTTTGAACAGCGGAAAGCAATTTTGAAATGGTATGGAAAAAACCAAGAACGTTGTTGAAGTTCAAAGGCAATGGAGACGTGTGTACAGAACAGAACCGCCAACACGAGTAACAATTGCACGCATTCGAGACAAATTTGAGACTCATGGTACCGTATGCGATGTTCCCAAGGCCAGATCTGGCAGTTTACGTTGCTACAGAAATGAACATGCGTACCTCGATAACAATCTTCCAAGGCACTGGATAGGATGAAGAGGTCCGATTGAGTTTCCCCCGCGTACTGCGGATCTAACTCCGTTGGACTTCTACCTATGGGGAACTCTTAAGAATGTTGTATACCGTAAAACACTGGCAGCACTTCGGGAATAAATTGAAACGGCATGTGCTGCAATCGCTGAGGACACTTTCGCAAATGTTGCTCCATCAGTAGTTCAACATACTCAGCCGCCTGTGGTGCCTCAGTAGTAAAAAGGGCGTTAAACACTACTCAAAAAAAAAAAAAAAAAAAAACATGCTCAGAATTGTATCAACGCCGATGGTGGGCATTTTGAGCAACTGTTGTAACTGTAAATCTCTTAAGATGATTTGTGCTCATCATTTTCTGTTTGTGTGAATTAACTTTTGTTATCTTATCACAGTTTTTCTTTGTTTGAAGTGTGTATACGTTTTTGGCACCCTCTGTATATATCTGAACATTTTGTTCATGAAAACTTTTTGATTGTTTTATATTTGGCTTGTTTCATATTTCATACATGTTATATAAATCTAATTAAAATAAAATATTTTCCATACCTAACAAAAGATATTTCCGACAACTACGCTTTCCTATGAAGGAGGACATAATATCGCTATTTTTGTGCTATTTTTCGGAGTTTCTCGCATATGTTTATATTTTAATATTCTTTCTAACGTTTTATGTTACTGTTTTAAGTCCATATATAACCGGAGGGTTACATTTTATGCTGCATTCTAGAACTAGCCAAATTGTAGTTGACTCCTGTTCAAGTTTATTGCTACTGAATATGCTAAGAAGTAAACACATGTTAATTTTACACCCCTGTGTGCGTCTCATATAACTTACTAAAAGATATGCATTTTCGCACCGTGCTTTCAAAACCAGAATTCCAAGCTGTTTGTGTTTACACTTACGAAGAACTTGCGAAAGTGTTAAGAAGGGCATTGATAGGATTACCTTTAAGCTTGCTTTGATATTTTCTAGAATAACAAACGTTAAAATCAATATTGAAACTTATGTGCAAACTAAATGGAAGTATCTTGTACAGCTAATGGGCTGGTATATTCTCATTTGGGGATCTAAATTGTCAGCCTTTTGGAATAAATGCCTCTAGACTGGTGGTAAGAAAGCAAAATGAGAGCCAAAGAAAAGAAAGAGATGATGGCGACTGCAACGATGTTAATGAGTGGATGAAGTAAAAGAGGAAAGAAAATAAGAATCACAAGAAATTTAAGCAGAAAATTGGTTTCCACTTAATAAAATATATACTGTTAATGGATACTTTTGCAAATAGACAATTTAAACAATAAATAAAAAAGTATTAAGAAGACAATAAAGCCGGATATTTGTAAATGTAAACGTCATCTTATAAAGTTAAAAAACTCACAAGAGTTCGTAATGAATTTAAGTATTTTTAACATTAATTTTATAAGGAACAACTCGATTTCGAGCAAACAAAACCACATCAAAATGGGTTTATGAATTCAAATGATGATATTCTGCAAGACACCGCAGTTTCTCACTAGAGGGATCCATTTATTCATCCTTTGCTCGCCTGCTGCTACGTCAGCACAGATTGCGCAGGTATTTGTGCCGTGTTCGTTGTTTGTCTGTGTACGTAGTGAGATGACAAAATCATTCGATGATGTGTAAATGTATTGAGATTGGTTGAGCTGAAACCGCAGCATATTGGTCTATTAGTGATGAAGTTAAGTTCTACGTAATTATTTTTGTATTAATTCACTCTGAGTTCTCGAAGTGGAACATATCTTCAGAGACCTCAATTGGTCAACTGTGACATTTTATACAGAAAACGAATGCCACAATGTAATGCACAGGAAAAGAAATGACAGAAGTTGATGCGATTTTGTTTGTTGGAAACCTACGGTATTGCTTTTCAGTGCCATTAGTATTTGAATTTTTTTAATTGTGTTCAATGCCCGTTTTTACTACTGAGGCACCACAAGCGGTGCACACTGATGATACATAAAATGAAATGGTAAATTGGTAAATGCGTTCCAGGCATAATTTTAGCGTACCTTTTATGTGAACTGAGGAAAACTTGGAAAAATCCTCATCAGGGAGGACGTTCTTGGTGGGATTCGAACCCTAGACCTTCGGTTCACGAGTCCGCGCCTTAACGACCTCGGCCACCCGTAGTGGTATATATATTTGAAGATGATTATTGTCTAAGGGCGCAAGAGTATTTGAAAAGAACTGATAAAAATAGCATTCATAAACACATTCAGAACACTGACATTTCAGAAGCCTTAACTTGCTATAGTTCCCTGAATGTTTAATTGTATCGGTTTTAATTACCTAGATTGATGTATTGAAAAATATTAGTATTAATGTAAAGTATATTATTAAATATATTCATCTTATCTGCGGACACAGCAAAGAAAAACCAGAAGACTAACCTCAGAATCTTAACCTAGGCTAGGTGTAAGGTAGATACTCCTAATTGGGCCTAATTGTAACACACATTTAGAGCACTGAAAAGCTTATCGCATGTATAATTTACAGTAAAATATGGATATTATAAATATAACTGGATATATTACAGCTTAAACAGTTAACAGAATAAATTGAGTAACAATTAAAATTAAGATCAGTCACGGTGGCTTAAAAATTACATTTAAACCATCTCCTCTGTGTTTTAAGGGCGGATTTGTCTATCTTCCTAATTTCATATTTGGTAGTATTATGCTTTTTTCGATTGACTGATTAATTAGTGTTGGAGCGTGTAAATATAACTTGGCACTTAAACTACAAAGATCTTTTGTGTATTCCTTTAGTCCTAACATTGTAGTTTCAAATCTAGAGCTTTAGTAACCTTTAAAATCTTTCCTACAAGCTTAGAAATGACATATCTTAAAGAGCTGAATCCTAATATAGAGATGTTCTTTGTCTTTCCAGAGTTTCATATTCTAGTAAAATGTGTTTTGCAGTCTCGTATAACCGGAATGGTAAATGGCCAGCAGCTTTCCTGTTTCGATTTGTATCCCTCCCTAGTTCCTAGAAATGGATTCGATCGTTTGGTGTGGAGGATACTTTAGATATTTCAGCCTACTCACGGCTGGCCGTTTGTGCCTACGTCACTAATTGGGAGAAAGGGCTGCGGTGAGGTGAAATCGGGCGGGACTGCGCGAGCATAGAGGGGTCTCTAATATGTTTCCAGATAGAACACGCCGATGCCAGCGGAACCTCCTCCCCAAAGAGTTCGAGCCCCTTAAAGGGTAGAAACCCTTACAAAATGCAACCACCATCACACTGCACCAGCATACCTCGCACTAGCACTTTCGACTCTGTAAAAGCAGCAATGGAATGAAATGATGATGAACAGAACAGAAAAGTTATGGAATGTAAAGATCCATTCCCGGATTCGCCTAAGCGACCAGGGGAGATCTAAAAAAAAAAACCAAGGTCAAGGTCGCCTCAGGGAATTTGAACCTCGCAAGAGTTACCACTTAATTCACCCCATCCCCCTCAGGTGCATGCGTATAATGATATATGATGATATTGGCAGGTACTTTTAATTTTTTTTTTTTAGCTTGCAAAGGACTATCAAAAAAGTAAACCAATACAGATTTGCTTGATCTAAAATTATATTCAATAATACCGCCAGAAAACTACATATATATTAGATACCTAACTTGCTGCAAATAAATCATATTTAAAGCAAAAGAATTTTAATTGCTTACAGGAAATGTAGAATGTACGAAGGTTTAATGAAGAGAAGCTTCGCAATAAACTAACAAACGAAGAACTATGTATAACCTTTAAGACATGGTAACGAAACGCAGCAGTAAGGGCTTACATTATTTAAAATGGGAAAGAATAGTCAAAGATACGGCTGAGAAAATAAATTCATAAATTTGAGAATAAAACAAAAGCCTTATATATATATATATATATATATATATATCTTATTTTTCAGAATGAGGAATTTAATAAATATTTAGATAAATAATAATCGTGTGTATAGTTGTGAGAAATGAGGAATCTCCGATAAGTTGAATGCTTTTAAAATGATTACACAAATACCATCGTCGTTGACAAAATTCCTACACCTTCATCCTGCTGGTCATATTCAGGTGTCGAGATATTTGCACTGTAAAGTGGAAGTTCTTGATAACCACTCAAAGGTGTTTCCTGTTCCCTCGGCGTTAAAAGTTTGTTCCACAGGGATACAGGTGCATTGGAAGATTCAATACATAGCACAGTTGATGACGAAACGGATATAACAAACATCGTTTGGATTTATCACATGCTGCGAGCATACGCAGATGGTTAGGAGGTCATGGTGATGATGTGGCGTTATAAGCTTCAAAGTGATACAGATAGGAACGCACAATTTTACAGCTTCATTCCTTTGAAGAGAAGAAGAGGCTGGTCCGTCCTGACTAATGCGACGACATGTTCTGATTCCTGTGCTTCAGCCTGGCGGGCTGGTTGACATGGCGAGGTTCCATAAGCGAAGAGGTCAGAGGGCGTGTTACATACTTTCATATCAAGACATAACAATACAATACAAGGACGGTCCCACCATCAGCCTGACCTTCACGGCCCACACATTCGACCGAACAAGTACACTCTCGTGCAATGCCGCGAAAACAACGTCCCGTCAAAATAAATGCAAACGCAAACTTGAAGCTCCAAATTGACAGTGCAAATGTAAACCGAAAGTATGCAGTTGATCAACTATGCAGAGGCTCTATGCATAAATTAAGTGTAACAGCAGCATTGAATGAAAAACTGGTCAATTGAAGACGAATGGGACATTGCATTCTTTGAATTACTCGACTTTTCCTTCAATAATGAAGAAGAATTCGGCTAAAATGGCAAACAGATGCCCTGAAATAACACATAGTTAAATGATCGTATCTCTGTTTGATAACTGGTGTGACAGATGAAAGTTCAATCCATAGCTAAAAACATCCTACCGAGAGGAGTGTTTCAGGAGGTCCCGCTTTTAAATCTCTTGGGGTCGGATATACTGGCCATTGGTTTATTTGTGCTTCCCCCTGATCGCTTAGGCGAATGCTTTCAATCAATGTTCCGTTCTCCCATTTCCCTTCATTTCATTCCATTGGTTTTATTACAGGTTAGAAGTTTCAGGAAAAGTGAGTCACTGTTGTGTGCGGTGTGGCAGTGGCTTGTGCTTTAGAAATGTCTCTGGTGCGGAAACGGCTCTTCTAAGGGACAGGAATTCCTTAGAGTGGGGGTTCTGCAGTCGTACGGACGTTCTGTCTAGAAAGAATGTTCGGGACTCTGTATATCTCTGTGCTTCATCGTTTCTGGATCCTGGTATCTCCATGATCTCATCCCTTTTTCCCGGAGGTACCCAATTGGGGACTTAGGTAAAAGTGCCAGCCCTTGAATATTGCTAAAGTATCAAAAATTCCTCTTCTGTCCTTACCAATCCAATTCTATCCAAGAAACATTCGTAATAAATGTTAGGGCTTAAAATGGTTTTGAGTATATTGTACAAACTGTGTATAATTATATGAGTATATTCACAAATTAGTAATATTTGTGTATTCCTTTGTCGTAGTTACTGTCCAGGAAGAATTAACTCTCTCTCATTCTGTAGCAATAATTTTAATTATGGAATTTCTAATAGGTGTGGAAAACTGAAGTTCTAAAGATCACGTTGACACGGGCAATCAATGGAACGAGCGTTGTTCAACTATCAAGAACGTATAAACAAACAAGTGTAGTTAATGAAATAAATTAACTCTGCAGGAATAGATTGCTGCAAAAGGTTATTATTAAGTAACAAAAAACAGCCATGGCTTTATTTTATATTCTTAACCATGGCACATTTCAAAATTCTCTCTTATTGAGAAACCAGTCCAAAAATGCAGTTGCATTCAGCGGTAGAGGACTGCAACAGTCAAAAGCTGATAGCTGCTTTTGGGGGAAATAACCCAATATGATTAAATATGAACATTGAGTGCTTGAGCTCACAGTACTAACCGAGAAGACTCTTCGAACTTGGTGATGCTTTGAAGTAATACTTTTTGGAAGAATATAACTTTAGAACCTCTTTGCTTGATGGCGTGGCAGACTGGAATGTCGCACATCTGGATCCTGTGTTATCAAAGAATTTCAATGAACATTTTAATTTATTTGTGAACAAACTAAACTGTAAAGCTTAGTTCACATTTTTAAATTCGTTTTTATTGTTTCTCGAGTTCTAGCTACTTGTCTATTCTCTTTGTAACAGCACTTATGTCACATCCTGCAAACCTAAGCATAATATTATATGCACTGTAATTAGTAAAATATGTGTGTATAATATGATATAAATTTAACATGTGACTTGTATGTCAACAAAGGAGAAAGTCTCTAGTGTTTTCTGTTTATGGTAACTTGAAAAGCCAAAGAGGCATAAAATTTTATTCAAAGGGAAAGAGTAAACCCAAGAGTCGAGTGTAATGCCACTTTTAAAAGGCTGTCTTTGGAGGGTTAATAAACCCAAGGACTTTTAAGCCGGCAGACGTTAAACTATCCAATGTCAAAAGGAGTTTAAAACTTTCAAATAAGGAATGGCACGTGCTGGCAGGTAAATTTAAATCAGTCAATGGTAAATGTATATTTTCAACTTTTAAACCAAGGCGCGAGATGTGCGCTTGCTTGGGTGAACCCCTTTATCATCGTTAAGCCAACGATTACTAGTTGTGAATTTAATATATAAGAAGGTGTTTGCTCCACTGGGGTTACAGATAATTAGTTCTACTTGAGTTCAAACACGTGAACGCAGTTAGAGACGATTCACGCAGACACTTCAGTGTAAGTAATGCATGCAGGGATACTCACCTGTAAGTTTTACACGCGGCGACACACATTCAGCTGTTAGATCTACACGCCATGGCACTCAGTTCTAAGTTCTACACAAATTAGATATACTTTGAGGCATTCATAATAAATTCAGTTTCAGACCCAGTTTTCAGATTCAGTTCATATTCGTGGAAATCACGGAGCTTGAAAATCACGGTGTAGAAAATGCTATCTTATGCCGTCTCCTATCCCAGTCCTGTTGACTACCAATCACGAAAATAGCCGAATAATCCACTGAGAAGCTGTTGTCACCTAAGCGTAAAAAACTACCCACCGATACCCGCCTCATAATTTGACAACCAGCGTGGGACCCATAACCGACATCTAATCTTCTTTAGTTTCGTCCTATTTCTCCAGTTACTTTTATTTTCATTCTAGTGGTTTCTGTTTGTTTCTGCCATTTCTGGTAATTCTTTCACCTCTACCACATACTATTATTTTTCAATCTTCCGTTGCTGATTTTATTTTTTTTTTATTTATTTATTTATTTTTTTTTTTTTCCAATTTCTTTCCTTGTACTTCACATTTCCTCTCGTTTCTGCATTTTGTTCATTCCTCGCAGATTCGATCACCCAATGCTGAAGAACAGCGAACTGGTAAAATCAAGCCTTTAGAGGTGAGATGTTTGCTAACCAGCAGAGCTGCCGATGCGCTAGGCAAGCGGCAATTAAATGGCAGACCTCCAAGAATGTAATTTCAAACCGTATTACCTAAGTGTCGTCTTTGCTAAAATTGGTTCTGACGCACGCTGCAACTCTTGTTAATTACAACGAGAGGAGACAAGAACAAAATTATTATTGCATCGATATTTTAAGCCCGTACGTGCGCCACGAGTCCTATACTCCATGCAGGGACTTTTCTGCAGTTTGTCGTGTACAATTTACACTTGTTTCTTGGCTCTTCTCCGGTTTCATTTCTTAGAACTACTTAATCGCTTCTGCATTACACAGTCCGATTACTTTATTAAGCTCGTCACTCTTGTAGATATGTGAAATATTTTTGACTACCATAGAGCTGCTTTTTATTTTATAATCTTGATTATAAGACGAGACTAACATTAAAAGCTGTTTTATTTTGTCAGAAAAAATTACATAATGTGCTACAGTATTAATGTTGTCCGCAGTTTCTGCTGTAAGTCATATCTGCTTCCATTCTCAGTATTCTTATATAAGAAAAATATATATTACCTTATATTTTTAATAAATAGATTTTTAAACAGATCTTAGGTTACCGATAGCATCCCCAAATGGTTTAAGAGCAGCTAGAAGTGCATAGGTATTCCACCAAAATAAAAAGATTACAAGAATTGTGAAATACTTACACAGAATTTCCACATTTGAAGAGAGTGACATACTTAAAAAAATGTTTTAATATCCAAGAGAACAGTAAGTGGAAAGGGTCATGGTGCAGGAAAATTTACAGCAGGTAGTTTTAGAAACTTATGGATAAATAGGGAATACCAAAAAAGAGGATTATGGAAAGAAGTAAACCTAAGATTGGAAGTTATTGAAAGACAAGAAATAATTGGTAATATGAGAAAAGGAGTTCATTAAGACTATACGGGAATAAAAATAGAGTAGTTTAGGGAAAAATATATAGAACAATGTACTAAGGCAGGTCGGAAAGAGTTTGCATGGACTAGAACTGGAGTTATGAATTTAAAAGGATCAAGATATGATAAACATGTAGAAAAATACCCAATGTGTGGAGAAAAGCCAATACGGATCTTCATTGTTTATTATACTGCAAGCAAATAAAGTTCTGGAGAGAACAGGCTTGGCAACAAAAATGGAAGAATTTATGTGGGGAAATATTAATTAGAAAAATTATAATAGGTCAGAAAAGCAAAAATTGATAGGATAGTAAATATGATGGTCACCAATACACCAATAACCTGCATTTGAGTGTATTGGGACCAGAATACAAACGAGCAACTCTGGATAATAAATATCTAGAGGAGATAAGTAAATTTAGTATTATTTTTTGTGTATGTTAGATCTCGTTTTGTAATGAATTGATAAAATATGTATATTTGAATGTAGTATATTATGCAGTCTATTGGAATATTTTCAATACACTCAAAAAAGTTATCTTTTGATAGATTGGACTCCCTTATGAGATGCTAGTTATATTCTAATATGCAAAGAAATTGAAATTCTGCACAATTCAGTGATGTATATTGCAAAAATCTTATTTCATTCATATTTTAAAAGTATAATTGTCATAATAATAATAATAATAATAATAATAATAATACGTGAATAATAAATACACAAATATAGCCGGAGTAATGATTTAAACCTACGGATGTTAAATATATATACTATTTGTCCTAAGCTGAAACACACAAACTTAAAGAACCTGTCAAGCCTATCGGAGTGCCTCGATATCATGATTTCGGTTAACTGACGGTCAGGGAGTCACATTGTGTGAACTTCATTTATAGTCTGAAGAGCCGAAATGTTTTTGACACTAATATATTGACTCTCTCTGTACCCTGATGAACACAAACCATTATTAAAATGATTATATCATAGCCTCGACTATTTACAATTTAAGGTATTAATCCCCCAATAACTAATTCTATATAAGCAATAGAATATTCAGAAATTAGTTTCTATAACCATTTTGATTACTATTCCTAATATGATTAACTGATTAGCAAGATAAACTTTTTGTAATTAAGTTTTTAAGTACTCTAATTGATTCAATAAATGCTGATAGAATGATAATTATAAGACTAGCAAGATAAAGTAAATCTTTTGTCTTATTAATGATAATGTCAAAACTCTTTTGGAAAATTATTTTTACATTAACTACATTTTCGAAAGTCTTTAAGGTTGATATACCTATAAAAAATGTACACTAAGGCTGAAATTTACAATTTGGCTGCCACATAATATTCGTCTGTTAATAATAAAGTAGCATGAGAATTTACTTCATTGAAATGATGAAATTACCTTTTATTGAATGGCGTGTAACGCCCGTTTTTGCTACTGAGGCACCACAGGCAATGGACACTGAGGATACACGAGATGAAATGATAAACTGGGAAAGGATTTTTTAAGGAAGGAAACGTTCCAGGCCTAAGTTTAGGGTACCTCCCCGGCATTTTCTATTTATGAGGACTGAGGAAAACCTGGAAAAAACCCCAATCAGGGAGGATGATCCTGGTGGGATTCGAACCCCAGACCTCCCGCTCACGAGTCCGCACCTTAACGACCTCGACCACTCGTGACGATTATATAAAAGTACTTCAAAACAACAGGAATAAAAGTCATCCAGTTTGCATGTCGATATTTCATTTTGTATGGAAGCCTAATCAATATGAAACAACTTTTAATTTTTCTGCTAATGAACTAACAATTTATTCAAAAATTTAGACAGTCATATTTGCAGCAAATGTTCACCTCAAGATAAATTTAATAGTGTTCGACTCTTGAAGCTTGAATATGTCAAAAAGGTGCAAGGGGGGGGGGAATCGCCCTACTTTGCATATAGCTTTACCGAGCGCCATTGAAATTGATCGATATTTGTTTTAATTCCAGAAGCAGGCCATGTTATTTTCTTTCTTTCTTTCTTTTCTGAAGGGGTACATATACTATATAGGTTCCTTTCAACGCCTGTAATTCAACTATTGAAGCATTTCCTAAGACAATCCGTCATTTTATTTAACAGCATCACAATTTGATATAAGAGCAATAAAAACTGTCAGTTAGCATTAGCCAACCACAGCAAATATGGATAATAAAGAAACAAATAAGCCATTGGTTAGTCATACGATATGCACTCCATTGTCTTTATCTTGAATTCATTATTTTCCAGAGTGAAAAAGTATTACTGCATAATGATGTGAATTATATACTAACATGTGCTTGGGCCCTTAACATTTAAAATACAATTTATACAATCAAAAAACAAAACAAAAAAATCATGAAAGTGACCCATAACTCCCCTTCATTTGTAGCTCCTCCTTGGAATGCATTACCATCATTGATCAGTAGTTTCTTGGTAAATAAACCAGAACTCCAAGTCTCCAAACATATAAACATCTAAAGGTAAAAGCTAGAGTGCAGGGAGGATGGAAAAGAAATTCTACCTCAAATCCTGCATCGCTCCACCAGCGGATTGTGGCGGAGCGTTGTCCTGTAGGAAAGAGATGTAATTCAATACCATCATCTGTTTTCATTAGGACCTCTAGGAGACCTGAACCATTACCTTCCATTTCCTGTCGTCGTTCTGTGAGGAAATCTAAATGCTAATCGCCTTGCTTATCCATCCTTGTTGATTGTATTAGCTTGAGGAGGGGGTGAGGTTAAGACCTAGTATTACACTTCAGGCTTAAGCTGGAACTTAAGCTACATATGTATTTTACAAATTGAACTTAATTTGCTCTTGGCTTAAGATGAGGAGGAGCATGGTTTAAGCTGGGTTATTGTGTGTCAGAATGCTTTTTGAAGAAGAAGATATAAGCGACGAAGAAATTCAGTTTCTTCTACCTCAATTTGAAAGAATAAGGAAACCAAGAACATTTAGAACACGTTCAGATCATTTTAATTTATGATCTGAATTTTACGAGAGATTTAGATTAAGTAAACAATCAGCATGAAATCGGAAATCATTGGAGATAAAATAAAACACACAACATGCTGGTAATAGTATTAGTAATGCATAAATTATATAGGTATAATTTATTTTAGGAAATAATTGGAAACTTTAAAAGAGATTTTAATTATTAAAATTTAAGGAACAATGTTCTATCGGTGGAAACAATATTTCCTCTAACTTTGAGGTTATATGCACAGGTTGTATACTGATAACAACAGGCGATTTCTGCGGCGTATCAAAAACAATAGCGAGCAGGTTGGTAAAGAAGTTTCTCATCATATAGAACTGTTGAAAGAAATATTTATAAACTTTCCTTCGACACATGAAGAGAACGTTAAAAATAGAAATTCTACAAAGTACCAAAATTTGAAGTAAATGTTACATTATAGCCCTATACTATATGTTCTTAACTTATGAAAATCGTAAACAATAAACAAAAAAATAAGATAAACGTTGAACTAACTGCGCATGCCCATGCATTGCCAACTTCAGCCAAATCAAACGATGTTCAGCTTACGAAAGCTAAAGGTTATAGCGTAACTATAAAACTCTAGGAGCTTAAGCGTCAACCTTAAGCTGAAAGAAAGTTTAGCTAAGCTAGGGCTTAAGCTTCGACTTTTAGACCGGGCCTAGTAGCACTTACTTTCATTGGAGTTCTTTCAGGTCTCTTTTTTATGACAATATTGTAAAAATTGTTCACCCTCTTCCTCATAAAACATAATTTGTGTTCGTATTTTATCTACAGCTATGCAGTTCGGACACTGTAATTGGTTTTAATAATGGTATTCGTGTTACAAATATTTAACATTAATTTTGGGCACCAGCGATGCTGAATATTCTTGTGTTCTTGCTTAATTCTAAGGATTTTAAACATTTAAAATTTTTATTTTTAAGAAGTTTTAACACTCGGGCGTTTCAATTTGCCACTAGCATGCCAACTATGATTTAACGGTCATGCGTATTCCCAAGTCACTTCCCTTGTAACAGTCAATGACTGCACTTTTCGCGTTTTATCTTCGAGTAGCATCACATACAGTGTTGCTAATTGCAGCCTTTAGAAAAGTACAACCATGTTTTTATTAACAAATAAAATAGAATGCTGAATAGAGCAGAGGAATAGGAAACAGCTGTTCTTCATTGTAAGAAAAATGTTTTATATCTACCGGTTACATTATCAGTCTGCTTGGTCTGAGCAAGCTCTTATCGGGGAGGTGGGGGAAATGCGCCGAGCTTCTTGGAAATACTTTCATGATTTTAATATGTAGATGGGCAATTACATCATTAGGTAGCAGTTATTAATTACACGAAGGGAGCGGTTCTCAAGCGTGACGAAGAAGTCGAGTTTCGGCGTGATGTCACGCTTAAAAATCTTGAAAATCACCTACGTTATATTAGGAAAAAAAACTGCTTAAGAAGGTGAAATTATTTCATAAGAGACGTTAAACATAGCGTAACGTGAGCTCGAATGCATGAAGTCTTAATTAGTTAATTGAATAGGCTAAATTTTATATCGAATTGTAATATATTTCCATTGTATCGTACAGTATTTCAGAATAATAAGAAAAAAATTAATTTTAGCACATTCACTCTCCAGCTAATTTCGGTACTTGTAAACTTAGTAGGAATCTTAATTTCTTCCATGTAAACAACACAGTCTTTCTTAGAAAGTGTGTTTTTGTAGTTGGTAGATGTGGTATGACTGATATAATTTCTCGGACAACAGCAGAAAAAGAAGAGCAGAGGAAGAAGCTTAATTGTGACCGAAATTATGCATGTTGTTTCTTTAAAGAGAAAGACAAATGTTTTAACTTTGTAAATTTCTCTTAAGATGTGTTTGTGATTTTTAAATGAAAGCCTCTTTATGTTCCTCGGTCTCTGAAGAAAAATAAACATTGGCTCTTGGATGAAAGAAAGCAAAAACTACTGGTGTAGTAGAAGAGTACACTACGAAGAGAATGTGTATTGGTATTTTCATAGGGATTGTTCACCCCAAACTGAAAGCGCTATCTATAAAGACCGGAAGAAATAATAGCTCCGTGAAACTAAAAAGCTTAAAATAATAGAAAACGAGTACAGTCATTATCCATAGTATATGTCTTGTATTCAATGAAACACATATCATCATCATCATCATCATTATTATTATTATTATTATTATTATTATTATTATTATTATTATTATTGGTACACTGAACAACAAATATTAACTTTTAATTTTGCACTTGAATGAAAATAGGTGACTTTGTTTAATTAGCACTTGCTAAATTCAGATATGAAATTCAAAATTCCCTATTAGGTATCTTTTTTTCCGGAACATGACATTTTAAATTTCTAAAAAAATATTCAATATATGCATTATTTAAATCTTTCCTTAACTTTGAAAGAAATTCATTCTCTCAACACACATTCATTGGCATAAAATATTTGTAAAGATCCCAAAAATATTCAAATACCTCCTTTTTTCAGTTGCCATTTTTTGAAAAAAATACTTATGTTACTCATATTTTTTTAAAAAAACGATCTTGATTTCCGTTTGTAAAATACTTCAGGAAATCTTTAATTAGATAACAGCAATAGTTACTAGTCACCATTTTCCTTTGTATAATTATTCGATGACTACAATGTACTGCCAGATTAAGAAGATAGAAGTTCAAGTGGAAATATAGGAAATTTAGTTTCAATGTCAAATAATACTTGAGTTTTTTGTATTCCTCTAAGGGAATCAAAGTGTCCTTTCCCTGCCAATATTAAATTTACCTAATTCATTACCCATTATCTCAGAAATGAGTGAGATAGTTAATTTTTACATGGTGCATTTATGAACACTTTTTACATTACTGATGAAAAATAAAGTTACAATGTTTTGAAATCGATCGTACTTTTTACTTTATAATTTGTTATTTATTAATAAAATAACGAAGCACAGTATTTTCAAACGTTTTCATTAAATTAGTTG
Source organism: Metallyticus violacea (assembly GCA_030762175.1). Classification (NCBI taxonomy): domain Eukaryota; kingdom Metazoa; phylum Arthropoda; class Insecta; order Mantodea; family Metallyticidae; genus Metallyticus; species Metallyticus violacea. The sequence goes on from CM060840.1 coordinate 60,655,394, forward strand.
TTACTTTCTTAAAAATGTTTTGTACAAGCTTCAAGTTTTTTTCTTAAGTTTTCTAATATAATGGGATATATGTATTTTTTCAGAAATTGCAATTAAACGCAAAAATTGAAAGAAAACTCACATTTTTAAATAGAAGAAATAGACCCTCATTCCAGTCTTCCATTTAATCCTCTTGCATCTTATGTCTTTTTCTTCTTTATTTATTAAGAGATGTATAGAGCAAATATTCTTTAATTACTGCTGTTTAATTAAGCGAATAGTCTAGAACAACGTAATAAAAGCTGTGACATATAATATTAAAATGTTTTTGAAAATAAAATTGTAATACTGATTTAAAATAACTTAATGTAAAATATATATGCGGGAAAATCGAAATATTCAATGAATATTAAAATTTGAAAACGTAAACAATATCAACATTTTGATTCCTCATAATGTGTGTTCAATTATCCCTTTATAGTTTTCAACCCTTAAATTTCTCAGAAAATTGCAGTACGCACTCTTGAACCCTATCATGCTTGTTGATTTTATTTACGGACGCTCTTTAACATCTAAGGTCATCAGCGTCCCATTCAATTTAGGACATGAAATGGCCGATAAATTTTGCTCAAAAGCCTCTGTTTTCAGGCTTGAGGCTCTTTAGGTTATATCAGATACCGTAAACCTACGACATGGGACCCGGGCTTTATTTCCCTTCCGAAGGAAGTCATACTAAGAATTTTACGCCCAAAAAATGCATCGATCCTGGTCGGGATTGAACTCACGATCTTGGATTTAGGAGGCAAGTATGGTTACCACTACACTACCAGGACCGACCCTACCATGCTTTCTTCTCATTTTTTATTAAAATATCTTGAATTTGTAGGTCAATAAAATACCTTCTTTCTGTTTACTTTTATTATGTAATCTAGAAATGTTTTTTTCAAATACTGGAAACTTCTTTCCTCTCTGTTTAAGGTCTTCACCCAAGGTTTCATTAACCCTATGTGTAGTAGTAGCAGCAAAAATTCATCTTTTTTTAACTAGTGGTTTATTGCCAACACTTGTTTGATCCGTGACCCAAACTCACATTTTAACTTCATAATTTTTCCTCCCTTATTTCCACTCATATAGAGACTCGGTGAAACGATTCTGCTTTCCTAGAACTAATCCTATTACTTAAGATTTTCCACTAGCATTATTTTATTAATATGTCCCTTACACAATATAAGAATATGGTTGGACTATAGCCAGCATGTGATGCGTAACGTATGGTCTGCCGCACCCCAGAAAACGTTTCTTAAATAAAGTATAATTTAGCAATCGTCTCTCAATTAGATAATGTTACGAAACCGGTTTCGGTTTCTCATTACTCCTTACAAAATCATTAGAATAAATCTCTTAATCAGGTGTATATTTTAAAGTTGTACAATGTAATAATAATAATAATAATAATAATAATAATAATAGCTACAACATCGTCATCACCAGATGCATAACAGCTTCGAACAGCCAAAATCTGCCGAGTCAATTGCCCTCACAATGGAATCACTTGTTTAGCACAGTGGCATTTCAAATTTTGACCACGGCATTCCAAACCGGATTCCCTACTTCTCGAACTAACTGTCATCGGTTGGACGGACGATGTATTGGACCCAACTCTATCGGGAAAGTTCCCCAAGAGTGCCGCAAATCTAATCGATCGAGACCCGTTGACCTTTAGGTAAAGGTGGTCGTTTTCTAACTATATCACAAAATTTGACAAATGAATTATAGTAATTCCTTTCTGCTGAAGAAAGGATTCCATTTTCAGCCCAAAGTAAAAGTTCTATTGCCAGATTAACTCGTCTGATATGTTCGTATTCGGGAGGACGGATTTGTTTTCTAGGACCAGTCAACTAGAAATGCTTTTGTGTAATTTTCCTTACCACGAAAGTAGTTTACCATAAACTCTTAAAGAACCTTTCGATGAAAACAAAATAAATAGTTTATAAACGCTAAGGGCCACCAGCCTAATATAAACTTCAGGTTTTATGTTACAGTCATCAACAGATGTAACAACATGGTCTATATATTAAAAGCAACAATATACAAACTATCAAAATTAAAATGCTAGTGACTCTGCTGCTTGAATTATTTAAAACAATCACATAAAGCTGCAAATATATTTATATTTTTCAGATACTATTGATCTAACCCATGTTTTGTACATGTGTGTTTCCTCGCTATGTAAGTGAATTTAATATCATATCGTTTTTTGTTTTAAAAGCTATTTTTCTGTATAATTTTAGATTACAGAAAGGGAAAATGAAGTAAATAATTTGAAGTATTAGGCGTTGTATTACATCAATAGTGCTAAATATTTATAACATTACAAAGCATTTTCCAGCCACCTGTGAGTTTGTAACAAATATAAATTATACATTTCAATAGGAAGTATGGAATAATGTTAATATGACAATAAAGTGAAATACAGTATGCTTAGATTAGTTAATCATTAAAATATTCCAACTTCATATATGCATTTCACTCTAATATTAGCAAATTTATTTATACATATAAGGTACATAATGCTATATCAATATTACAAAGAGACAGAGCTGTACTTATGTTTGTTCTTATTGGCGTATAGCGTATTTTAAATTCAATCACGAAAGTCGCGTGATAGGCTACCCACGCGGTGCCGGCATGCTGATAACATTCCTCCCCGAAACACTGCCCTCTATCAATGAAATGGTAAGACGGAAGTAGAGGATGCAGAAGTCGCCGCGGCATGCAAAGCTCACCCCGGGCTGTTGCGCCAAATGAGAAGAAACAGAAGAATCTTATTTTAAAGACCAGTTTTTTTTAATTTATTCAAGAATAAACACTAACGGCATCTTCTTAATACTCCACATTTTTAGATACTGTTAACTAGCATCGCCTTTTTAAGCACCAAAACTGGAATAAAACGTAATGAAGTTATGTTGATACTGAAATGTAGACAATAAGTAGAAGGGGTAAAATAGGCCACGAGCTACACACCACCCTCTCCCTTCTCCCCTTACGTTACTCTTTCATTCTTGTTTACCTATTTGTGCTCGTGTTTGTTTGTAATGACGTAAAAATTGGAGTGTATCTAATTTGATGTTAAGCACTTAATAATCCACTTGCGTACACTAAAGCTAGCTATATTAAAAAAAATTTAATTAATTTTTCCTAAGATCTAATGTTTATAGATAATTGTTACTTTCCCTTCGTTTCCACCAACGGGTATCCATTTGTCTGATTAGAAATGCGGCGGTGGGGGATTGCATTGGCCGAAAAGTCATGGCTCAAGACTGGCCAGTAACACGATCCGAACTGCTACGTTGGCTTTGAGTCTCACGCCACTCACCTTCGCTCGAACAGTGGAAGAAATGTGCTAATCCTAAAGTCTCCTAAGAATAATAAATGGTAAATATTAGGCCTAATTATTGTATATTTACTATGAGTTTTTATGATTTATATGTCCGTACCGAGTCCGTTCATGCTGTCAGCATATTATATGAAGATAAATACTCAGGTGAGTGTTCCAAGCCGTAATGCAAATCATAAATTAGTGACATTAACCTATTTTAGACCAACTAAAGGTTAATATTGGTCAGAGATCAATTTAATTTTTAAGGAAATTAACAACGTTGATGGGTAATTTATAAGCAGTTCTAGAAATATAAGGAAAATGAAGGCAGGCAATTTCGGAAGCTTCTTGCGTTATATGAGTGAATACATAACTATTAAGTGCATTAGAATTTATTAAATTCTTACTCTAGAGTTTCTTCTACCAATTATTGTGTAGTCATGCTGGTCGTGACAGACGTGTTATCGACCATTGAAGTTCTCGTCTCCACATCGGTCATCAGATAACTGGATTACCATAATTTAACATTGCATACTGCTGGTCATTCTATCCCGGAGTTCCTAGATATATCCCTTCTGATGTTTATTCAGGAGCCTCGTGTTAATCACTATGGAAATATAAAATGTCATTTCTTCATTGATATCCTTTTAAACTAACCTACAGTTTAAGAGAAATGAGCATTGCCAAAGGCTTGACCTTTTACTCGCTTCATTGTGGTTGACAGAAATGAGCTTCCTGCACAAGACCTATACTGCAAAGTATGTGCCAAAAAACTTTTTAGAACTTTGAAAGACGAACAATAAGTTATCAGAAAAAATCCTCTACAGTGTTATGGGATGAAGAAAGTTATGCAAAGTGCATTAGCAATAAAGATTACGTATGAAAAATATCAGAAATTTTAAATGTGTGCCTTTTGAGTTTATTTATCCAGTACCTTCTCATATTAGTTCATATACCTTTCCAAATAAATAGGGCAATGAACTCGTCGGGCTTTTGCTATAATTCTGTATCTGGTTAAGAAACCGGAAAGCTAAAGCATATTCTTGAAACCCTCTCGAGAATATTTGTATTTTATTTGCATTTGTTTAAAATTTAGACTGTTCATAGTTTAGATTCCAAGTTACACATTACTCGCTCAGCTTATCTGCTTGTGTGAAAGTCGCTTCTTGCAGTAAAATCAAGCACTGGCTGGTAGATATAACCGAGCCACAACTGTTTTCAGCAAAGACTTGGGAACCTTTCGCAGCAAGCCTGCTGAAGATTTCATCACCTACTTAGCTATGATTCCATTTATAGAAACTGGACGAACAAATGACAGCCAAAAAAGAAGGGTCTCCGAACCTGCAAGTTTATGATAACTCAGGAAATCTCACAACGTAGCAAGCTTATTACTTCATTGTAGTAGACAATGTGCAGTCATTAATCTTGTAGCTTTCCTCTCGTAAAGTCATTTCCGAATGATACAAACAAATGCGATGCTTCATCCCAGTGAATATTATTACAGCAGCATCCCGGCAGAACGCCCTTCCTCGCTCCTCTCCCGCATGAGTCAGACTGACGCCACCCACAAACAATCAGGAGACGATTTATCGATTCTGTCTGGGAGATTCAACACTTTGCTTTCTTCTCTCCAACATTTTGAGGGGAATTCATTCTGCTTTTTGTTGTAAAAGAAAACCACCACTGCCTGCAAGTATTTTTGCTTTAGAGTTTGTTTTTCTTACGGATTTTTTCCTTCTCCAACCCGTCTTCGTGCCTTTATTCCGAGCTTAGCAAGGCGCGCGCAGGCAGACATACCATCACTCCAGTTCCTCGCATGCGCACAAATAAACGCGCGCGCACACAAACACTTCACACTTTCCCAGTCGTTTACTATCATTAACTGCAGTCAACAGCCTGTTATTAGCCTTGGTCACTGTAAGGCAAATGCCAACTGTCGGACCTTCCTGGTATTTCAAGTCTTTGGGACAAAATGTTCAAATTTTTCATTTCTTAAGTGTTAACAAACCTCCAACCTCCAAAAGCATTTATTCTACAATGAGCAGGTGATTATAAAGGTAAAAACTTGGAGAATATTGAACAAAGTATGACAAAGACATTTAAATTCTGGGCTATATAATCAAAATATTGGAAGAGAAACGAAGATTAAAATAAGAGTTTAACGGTATTGATATAATTACCACGTTTCATTCATTTCAAATTTAAAATGCATTTAATGAAATAAGTTAATGTTAAAAAAAATGCGAAAATTCCGATCAGTTGGCATCGGTTATCGAACCTAAATGCAAGTGTTAGATATTATCATTGAGTCAATTCACTCGTAGTAAGTTAAAGGGTAAGGAAACACCTCAAATGATAATTCTCTAGACTCAGATTAAGGAGGTCCCAGCTTCAAATCTCTTGGGGCGGCCGTCCTGACCTTAGAGTTTGTTTCGCAGTTTCCCCTGGTCACTTAGGCGAATATTTTGGACTGATGGTGTGGAAGTGGCACTTTATAGTTGAACTCGGAGGGAGGGGTCTCAGCAGGGGTTGAGGTGTTCAATTTAGAATCGTTAGAGGCCCCGCCTGCCTGCATCCATACCAACAATTCCCTTTCTGACCGCCTTTATTTCCCTCACGTCATCCCTTTCTCTCGTTGCGCTCCCATGTCTGAAATACTCCTCTGTCCTTGCCTATGAAGGCATGCGAAAAAAGATACATAACATATATGATCATCTAAAACGAATGAAGAATGGGAGTTAATCCGTGAAATTGATTAAATGTGTACCAGAAGGGAGATATAATGTAAGAGAGCAGAAGATACTGACAGTATAGAAGGAGTAAATGCCACTATGAAGCCACTACACACGATCCGTATAATTATAACCACTTGTAGCCTAGAGGGAAGCAAAATGAGACACAGATGATTAATTTTAACTATTGTGTAGCATAAACGATGGGTAATTTTGTACCGAAAAGTCTGATATACGGAAAATGTATCTTATTTCCTGTTCAAGTACTGCAAATACTCGCAAATAATTTATTCTTTATAACTGACTTAGGGATAAGATATTTAATCTTTTATACTTTATTCGGATGATTCCTCCACCTGGAGGATTCGGTATCTGTTTTCTTGGAAATTTAAGACTAAGGGAATAATTCACCATCAGCTGCAGAATATATTTCTGATTATATTACAAACTGAGCTGCAGCAGCTGACCAGTAAGAAAGACTATTAAATAAGTATCCGTTCTGCAAATGTGTCGTTTTATTGTTTACTCGTTTTGACGTTTATGCTAGACATTTCATTTTGAAACTTTAATTTATGTTTATTTTATTTAATTGGCTTCGATACTCATTGCAGTAAGTGTTCAGGAAGTCATCCACCAGTTTCACTGCAGGAATATTACACGCGTTTGAAGAATTCTGGAGTGTTGTTTATGGTGTATTGAGCATGCACGATCTTTGCCACAAGGTGACCTTTAATTCGGTTACTGAGCAATAACAACATCACCAAGATAGCCCCAGCAGAAAAGATCCACTGCGAATAAGTCAGGTGAACCAGTAAAATAATTTATTGAAATTCCTTTTCTCTTCCATCCCGCCGGAAACGATCTTCGAGGTGATAGCCAACGTGTAGCGAGAAGTGCGCTGGTGCTCCATCAGGTTGTTACCGCGTACCTATATTAAAGAATGTAATATGGAATGTCCTCTAAAATTTGATTTGCAATTACAACTTTGAAATAGCAAACAACTATCCCTAAAAGTTTGCATACCTTAAGCTATATTCTATACTCATAAACAGAACCACCAACATTGCTGCATTCTGCGTTATTTTGATTCACAGTCCTGCGTATACTTTTTACGAAATTTACGGACTGAACGAAATACACACAGAAAATTACGTCTATTTACTTTTATGAAGTATTTTTAAAGTATGACTTTGTGCATTTTGAATGATAATATATAATACTATTCATTTTTTTAACGGTAAAAAATCTTAAAACTATATATACACATTTTTGAATGCGTACACTTTTGAATTTGCAGGATACACCTTAATAACGATTTTAAATTTATTCTCATTATTAAACATATGAGATGAAAGAAAATATTTATTTGTGGTTTATTATAATAATCATAATAACATTGTTATTAAACGACACGAAATGGTTGTGAACAAATATATTTTGTTTTTATATTGATTTTTCTTTAGATCTAATTTGCGATTTACTTAGGCTGTAGCATGATGCAAATATTCCTCATATGAAGAGCTTCGTATGATGCAGTTTACTATTAAAACAATTTCAAAGATTCTCTAAATTCTATGCATTTTAGTTCTCAGTCCAAAAGTACACAAATTAATGCTCTTTTTCAAAGCAAATATTATTACAATGAAATATCTAGGATAAGGTAGAGAATATAATTTTTAAAAATTTAATAAAATTAAGAAACATATTGGCAATAATTGTTTTATAATACTATAAAGTATTAGAGAAAAATTCACAGAAAATATTTATTATAAACTGACACTGATAAATATTCCTGGTATGTATTGTAGTTCTATAACAAAATAAAGTTTCAAAACTAATAACAATAAATTCATGAATATTTTTAACTAATTACACAATCTTTATCATAAATAAAACATTTTTAATTTTCCATTCATAATTAAACGACTTTAAATTTCAGTACAGCTATGTTAAGGCTCAAATAGGACGCAATAGGTACTTACTACTTATTTGAAAGAATAAAATTGAAATTCTTGGAACGTTATTTATGTCTTATAAAATGTGATAGTTCAGTATTTAAAGGAATTTGAAGATTATATAATAACAAGCATTGAAACAATTAATTTATTCTGAAACTGTGGTTTATTATAATCCCATTCTATATAAATATTATTGTTGTTTTTTACAAAAAGCATCACTTTTTAATTCTACAGTTACTACTTTGAGCAATGTTTGTTTGAAACTTTTTTATTTTAAAATACGTTGTTTAAAATAACGTTTCTGGGTACACACATACACGTTTAAAATTCCTGCATCTGCTTAAAAAGTAATATTAATTGTTATTTTTGAAAATTTGTCCTATAGTATTAAAATGTGGCTAATTTACATTCTATTCTGATAACGTACCTGACATTTTTCCTTTGAGAGCACTAACCGCTTTGTTCAGCCCTCACAGTGTTACAACTACCATTTTCTACTTCACAGCCCTTTAGTGCCCTTTTATACAGGGAAATTTACATCGTACTTACCAAATGAAACAAATTGTATCAGAAATTAGTGATTTATATAGTTGTCTAGCCAGGAAGTGCATTTAACATTTTAAAAGTTTAAATACAAAGAAGTTTGAATGCATCTATCCTCTCAGATCTTTACTGAATAAATTTAATTTCATTACCTTCTAAAAAGTTTCTTTTAGATCGCATTATCTTGCAGCGGGATGCAGTTCATTGAACTGCATGTTTAACAAAATAAATACTGTAGTAATATTTTTATGTTTATTTATTTTGCAATGTAGGGGAAATTATATGTAATGTATTTTATAGTAAATATTTAATTATTTACTTTGTATTATCGCTAAACATATAAAGATGATAAGTTTTGAATATCAGTTGAACCATTATGTAATTAAGTTTCCAAGATTCACGATATCGATTCATAAGTCGAAACATTATTCAAGATCTTACTGTATGCGTACATGTTGTCTGTTATTTCGCAATAAATTAATATTTCTAGCATTTATCTTTAACATATCCCCAAGAAAAACGTTGAAATATATACAGGTGCATTATATCACAAGTAGACAATTTTCCGTATATCTTGTGCCACTTGTGGCTTAGAAGGATAGCTATATTTAAAATTGTAGTTCCCCCACTAAAATGTTCTCTAATATATAATATTAACTTTTGATTCCAAATTTTGTCAAAAGCTCAACATAAATGCACTTCTTCAATTTAATTTAAATGTGTCTATGTCAATTAGGTTTTTAGAATATTGTAATTTATTATTTTTCCAACTAAAATATCTATAAATCTTGGAATTAATGTTTTTTTTAATATACTGAAAGTCCAGGATAATTCGAATTATCATCAGCAACTTGTGTATTAAATTTCATAAATATGTAACGAAACTGTTTCTTCATGGAGCAGTTTGTAATAAGGGGGCTGCCAACATTTTAAGTGGGAAAATAGTAAATACATATTTACCTAATGAAAAATGAGGCAATCAAATAAATCTTAAAAATGGCATTTAATAAAACAGGGTCCTACTCCATAAAAATATGAACTAATACATTAAAATTGAATTAATACAAGTCCGTTTGTTCCACAAAATAACGTAAAGTATTAGTAGATAAAGGGACATAATTAGCGTTATATTGGAAGTAGATTTGTTTCCTCTTTAGTAATAAATTAGCCTTTTTAATATACAAAAAGGATTATCACTAATGCAGTGTTGGTCTTATATTTTTCTCCTGAAATAATGACAAGTTAAATACTTTATTAAGTGCCTGTCATTATTTCAGCATAATCTTCCACTTTGAGATGACGGCGTGTATGTTTGTACGTCGCTGCATCGTTTACTGGAGAGATCGAGCTTTTCAATTACGCTCTTCATTTATTTTATTACTCATGTTATCATTTGCATTGATAGTCGTATATTTGATAGAATCCTTTATTAATTACATTTTCATTTCAGCAAAATTGTGAAAGATGTGTCAAAAGAACGAGGCAAGAAAACAAAGTATTGTCTTGGCATTCATCCGGGGCCTTAAAAGAACACAAACTAGGATGCTACATGAAATATATAATTGAAAATAGAAGATAATTGTAAGTCATAAACCCTACTTTAATTGCATTTAACCTAAAGCATTCATTGTACCCAATACTGATTTTGTTTCTTTCTCTTTATACACACGTCTATTCTCATCATCACTTTCGCCACTACTGGATTAGGTGTTAATTACTATTTTTGATTTGAGACCAATATTTCAGTCACCGGTGAATCAGAAATGTTAAAAATTCAAGCAACCGATTCTCTAAGTTGTTAAAAAGATATTAAAAACTGCACTAGTACTTGAAGTTACAAATATGTTCACAGTGCAAAGAAATGTATACAAATTACAATAGCATGATTAATACCAACATTTATATGAAACAAAACAACTGAAAATCACTTGTAGATATAAAGTTGTAAAGTACAAGTGTAACAGTATCCTAATAACTAATAACTGCAAGTTACAAGTCAATAGGTGCACTTGTAATATGTTGACGATATTTTTGCAGAATAGATCTCAAGAAGAGTTGCATTACTGTTAAAATTGAAACTTTTCATAATTTTTTTCAAATATCCTCTCATTTATATCCTTAAGGAGTTGGGTTTTTGCGGAGTATATTTCAATTTAAAGTATGCTTCCTTTACTCTTTCGCTACTGAGACCGAGTTAACATTTGCTCTACTGTCGTTTTAAAATCGAAGTGCATGTTTTTAAACGCTGTATTTTCGGAACCGCTAGCTACCTACCTACCCTAACTCACAGTGCCACTTCTTGGTTTTATCTTCGGTTCAGTTAAAAGACAATGTCCAGTCTTAGATGACGTCTGCGGAAATATTTATGAAAATGCGCACCAGCTCATTTGTTCACCATGTGGAAGTCCTGAATTGTGAAAGTAACTGAAATGTCGGCCAACATGCTTACGAAGACAAACTTCTAAATATATTCATAGTATTGGAATCAAATGAGGAGTTTAGCTTTTCGTCTGCGGGTTTATCTCGTTCCGGACTTAAACATCGCCACCAGTTGCTTTTCTTGTTTTATTGGAAATACAATAGCTTTGTATAGCAAGTTCATGATTTTGATAACATTACTTTGGGGATTAAGAGGTGGAAATTTCAATATTAATGACTCTCGTACATTGGATATTATTTAGCTTTATTGTCACTCCGACTTAAAAGCAGTGGTGTGCTGGAAAACGCAATAATGAAATTACAAAAGCAAAATATTAATTTATAACCAGGGGAATTAATAACAAAGCACAAATATAACATGTACAATACTTCAGTTCAAAATGTAGCTTGTAAGCTCAACTAATAAAAAGCAAGGGTACATTAATAGCTAAAATATTAAAATATATCTGACGCCCAAATGTTGCATCCAATATTAGCAATTTTGGCAGTGTTAGTTTCATAATTAACAAGAACAATAATATTTTAGGCCTGAAGAGTAGTTACTTTGTGTTATATTAGATAATGTATTAAACAATCCTAAACTGCTTTTAGTTTACACACATAAACATCTACGCAATGTTCTGTAATCTTCAGGTAAGAGGAAAATACGAAATAAAACACATGCGAAGAGCTGTTGCAATTTCATGAACATTGTGATATAAATAGAATACAGACAATCCCGCCTATGTGAAAACGAGGTATAAACAGTTACTATTTCCTTAAATAAACCCCATCTCGAAGGGAAATCAGAAAGTCTTGTCCCCAGAAACGAAGGGCTGTCAGAATGGAAAGAAATGTACTGCCTCGCGTTCTGCTTACTCTTCAGAATTCTCATCAATCTATTTCAGTAACCCCCTCCGTAGGGAATTTCGTTATATACTACTGTTCTGTTCCTCATCCTTATCCGCTGGAAAACAAGCAGAAAAGAAGTTGGGGAGAAAAGTCCTAGCAAAACTCCCTCGCGTGTAGAATTATTTCCTTGTTTACTTTCAGAGTCTTCTTATCAGCTTCTGTCGAAGTAAGCACTTCTGCATCGGTGAGCACAAAAGAAAGCCTAAGCGATCGATCTCTCACACGAAAATAGTCCCATTACTTGTTTATATTCAGCATGTTTTTGTTTTCCTGCAATTGTGTAATTTTACATCGATAACATCAGTCATGACAGCCTAAACAGCAATTTTTCATATAAATATCAGAGTGAAAATACGACTAAATATTTCAACAGTTTAAATATTTTATCAGATACCATAATTACAGCTATTTTTAAATTGAGAGTAATTTTTGTATAATTAATCAAAAGCATTAGCCAATTATTATAATGTTCTTTTGTACACTTCTATTGTAACAAAAAAAATAGATACAATTAATATGTTCAAGCAAGAGCTTAGTTGAACATAAAAAAGAAAATATGAGAAGAATTAAGACAGTACATACTTTTTGAAAAAAGATATTGGAACTTTCGAGATTTTGTCACCCGTTTCACGGCAGCTGGAGGGTCGGCAATCAGCGGTAACTCCCAGAGAAGCAGATGTAATATCAGCGTAACTAACTCAAGTTCTCGCAATTAAAACAACTACAATGAAAATAAGCATATACCTGACGACAGGATTTGTTGAAAATATTGCCATATTACATCCTCGCATATCTGGTATCCTTGTAGAAAAATCATTTACAACAGTCAGTTCATCCTATAATGTGCAGAGGTTTGTTATGCACTTTATTTTTCAACTTACCCTAGAAATACAGATCATTGTGTCTTTCTTGTATATTTCCGCATTTACGGTATCCTTAAAGGATTATTTTCCATTTTTGCATTATCTGCGCACCATAGACCGATGTAAGGGAGTTTCGTGAATAAAATTGTGTTTTTCTGTATACCAATACCTGTTAATTTGCTTTAAAAAATGACGACATAAATGAAACGATGCTTCATCGATAAATAATAAGCCTGAAAAATTACTCTCATCATTAATGTTCCATAACATCTAATTAAAGAAATTTACCCGAATATCAGTAACCTGGCTACTATTCATAGGACAACAATGCCCTTTCAAGCTTAAATTGATTCAATTTCAAAAGATGAACTGATATGTGCGAATGATAATTTTCTAGAAATGTGCCATAAAGTTAGCAACTCAACATTGCCAACACCTCTTGTTATAACGTAAATGCTTAATTGGTAATTATAATTGCGAGAACTTGAATCAGTTGCGCGAATACTACATCCACCTTGCCGGGAGTTCCCGCTCTGATTGCCGCCCTCAGCTGCCGTGAAAAGAGTGACAAAACTACGAAAGATTCAGTATTAGAAAAGATCAGTCCTTCAACATTTTTGCCATGAACTCATTAGTCTCATTTTCTTAATAATTATTTCATAGGCGCCCATTCAGCATGAATACCAGGAAGAATGTTTTAAAATAAGAAAAACTCCAGGGTGTGATCATGGAAAGATTAGTGTGCACAAGAATTTGACTTTATTTAACAAGATTAAACCATACTAGCAGTTTAAAATTGCAGTTCCATGAGAATCGACTTTGAAGAGTGCATATTAAAATGACTATTTCACTTATGTGTCGTAATCTTAAAATCTACCAATGAAACGAAACAAAATTTCGAATTATGACCAAGCATAGCCGGATATCGCAGTGAAAGTATCGAAAAAAAGTATCGAATCAGTTTAATCACGCGACGTGCATTTGTCTTTGGTCAGTGTGGCCAACTCTCTATCTCCACTATATAATTCCTGAGCACGCATCACAGACCACTATTCTGTGTTTTCAGTAATTGTAAATTTAACTAACTTCATATATATTTACTAAAGTAATTGTTTTTGCGTATTCCTTATCTTATAAATTAAAAATCATTTGATAAATTATGTAATAATTCTGCCTAAGCAACCACAAACACTTTGTTCATAATGGATTTTCTCTGATTGTTTTTTCTCAATTGGTAATAGTAAATAGAACGGTAACGATTATAATAGTCTGCTTTTGTCTATTTCATTCTCACGGGTTCTAAATAGATATTAGAATTAATAAACAAGTATAACATTTTATACAATTGTTAACAATCCGTGTGCGAATTTCATATAGATATATTATTTTATTCTATTCATGAAATAGTCCCTAGCCCGTATGTTGCTCTTCTCTATTGGCATTACTGCCAATCGACATTCTCAGCTACTAGATGACTTGAAAAGGTTAAGTATTCATAATACAAATGTATATTATTACAATATTTTAAACCAAATTTACGGGAATCATATTTAAATTCTTATTTTATTCGTGAAATATTCCTAATAAATATCACTTGAGGGTCTGAGCTTTCCAGATAAATTTACTTACCGTTCATGAATTTATAGGCAATCTCAAATCCTCTTATGATATTACTTGTGATAATTACAATAAGGAAGAACATTGAAGTATTTGGTATTATCAGTTATAAATTTAGCCCATTAAAATGCGTTTACATAATAATTAATCATAAAATTGCAATGTAATATCCTTAGAAAGCATACAAAAGGAATTTTCCACAGGGTTTTCATCCAAAAACCAAGAAATAAGAATTTTTGCCTACTTTCACAAAATCATTATCCAGAATTGACAGAGTACGCCAAAAAATATTTCCATAAACTCAACCATAATGAAAAGAAGAATTCCTTGTTCTAGTCAATTCAAACAAATTAAAAAAAATATAGATCAAACATTAAAATAATGAAACACAAACTCCTGCAAAGCAAATAAACACCTACACCATTAAACTTTTTATTTAAAGTAATTCCACATTTTACCCAATTTTACCTAAAGAAATTCCCCAAATATACAATTTAAAATATTATCTGGAGACATAATTACCTGGGTCACTGGATCGATTAATGCGAATTTGACCCTACTCTAACAAGTTTAGAAAGTAATGCCGGCACGGAGATGACTTTCTCCTGGAAAGATTACCTGAACACAGGCAAAGTAATGACGGTGCCTGCCTGTGGTAGCCAAAGGTTCAAGAAGTAACGAAGCCCCCCGAAGTCTGCGAACCAGCTCTCTGTCACTGTGAAGAAGATTAGGAATATCGATATAAGAAAGAATGACAACACGAGCTAGAACAAATTAATACGGACAAACACGTGCTCTCCACCCATGGGCAACAGCCACGGTTTTAGAAGAAGAATTGCAGAAAGTGACGTCGTAAGGAAGAAGAAAGATAAAGAGGAAAGGAGTAAAATTAAAGATCATGTATATGATCTTTATATAACATTAGGTTTACTGATGTTGAAAATTCAAAAAATAAAAAATAGTTTACACTTCAGACTGATAAAATAAATGTTTTAAAAGGTATGATTTTAAAACACCAAGAGAAAATACTAAAGATAATCTTTTGGATAAAAATTCTTGTCCGATATACCTATGTAAAGATCATTTGTATCTTGATAACGAAATTATTAGTGTACGTTATAAAAATATAGAAATTTTCAAATTCTGAAATATTTTAAATGTCCTACGACCCCAAAACTCTTAAGAGTAAAACACAGGCCTGAAATATTAACTAAGTTGTATAACACAATAGTTTTGCCTAATTTCCCATGGTAGTAAAAAGTTGATAATTATTTGAAAAAATATTCTTAATTTAAAATTCAGAGATATTTTTCAGGGTATAGAAATTAGATTTTTTGAAAGGACAGCGTAAGAAAAGAATAAATGCTGAAGAAATCACAAATAAACGAGAGTGTTCGTAATAATTTCCTTCATAATATAGGACGGAAGTCTCCAAAGTTAAATATTGTAACCAGAAAGGAAAAATGTGTTAATTGGGCACTAAAATTGTAAGATGGAGCAAGTACATGCCTAACCTAACAGAAAAGATTTTCAATCTATTAAATACATCAAGCGTCTATCCATTAAAGCACACGAACATCTATTTCGACTCACTTGAAAGATCAATGTTGCAAAAAAAAATATTTTGTAAACACAGTCGTAGGAAAAAGAGACCATAACATGTCTAATAAGATATGACACTTTGCCAGTACAGATATTAAAATCTATAGCTTTAAATACCCCCTTCTTAAATGATTTTCGCAAGATTAAAAGGTACATAATCTATGCCATTATCTAGAACCCGGTCTTCCACAAAACGAACATCTGGATAGACCTTAAATCTGCTTTAAAGATTTTCATACTAATACATCAGTACACCTTAAAATCTTGATTTGCTTTAAGGAGCAACACATTCAACTCGGGTCCTTCGAAAAAGCTTAAGATCTTTCTTGAGTCTATAAAATAACCAATAAGGAAACAGGTTGAATACTTCATAATTATCCGCACGTATTTTGCAAGTGTTTGCCATTGCACTGAAGTAAAGTCTGGAATGTATTGCCTTTCACATTCCTTAGTACAATCACTCGTACCTATACGCATTTTTTCAGCTACGCAAGGAAAATAAGAGCAATGAGCTAGGAAGTTGACATTAGTAAGTCCTATATCAAAGCATGGTGTTCTGAAAATAAAACTTAGAAAACGCATCATTAAGTTGAACTAGTATGAGTGTAATCTGGCATATAACATTTTGTAGAATTGCACAATATCTGAAAGTTAAGAGCTGCAGGTATTATGAAGGTTGCCCCATAAAAACATTTTTGTCTTTTAGACTTCTGCCTTTTCTCTTATTTAAATACTCTCTTTGTGGATGATAGTGGGGCCTATTTCAATTAGTTGATTCAGAATTACAAATTAATGGAATACAATACTCGTATTCATTCCAGATTTTTTTCCCCGAAAACCTAGCGATATCAGCAGCACTTCTAGATGGAATCCAAATATGTTAGCACACTACTGTTGAATACTCAAAAGTATATTTTATGTGCAGGTTTTTCAAAAGTAAGAGTCGGTCCTAGTGGTATGGTGGTAACCAAGCTTGTTTGGTAGATCCAAGATCGCCGGTACAATCCGGGCCAAAAATCCTAAGTGTGGCTTCCTTCGGAAGGGAAGTAAAGCCGTGGGTCCCATGTTGTAGATTTATGGCAGGAAAAAGAACTTCGAGCCTGAAAGAAGAGGCCTCTGACCAAAATTTATCAGCCGTTTAAGCCCTGAATTGAATGGGACGGTGGTGATCTACCATGTTAAAGAGCATTCATAAATAAACCAAATCAACAACAAAAGTAAGAATTAAATTTTTTGTTGATATCATCATTTTTACAGAATCTTTAAAATGTTTAACAGTAGCTTATTACACAATTAATAAAATTATTTGCATCACTGTGACAATAAATTTGTTTGTTTCTGGTTGTTGTGATTAAATTACAGATATCCAAGTTACATAAAATTGTGTTTTATTAATGTCTAATTGTAAAAAGAGATTGTATTGTGTATTGGACACAGTTTTGAGCAGTCTTTTGGCAGTTCCGTACTCAAAAAAATATTAAGGGCAGGTCAATGTCACTTTGATTCTTTCCATAGATCACCAGATATTATCCCAGCAGATTACTGATTGTAGGATTATCATAAGTAAAGAATGCTGCTGAGAAATTGATAAATTCACGTATTTCATCGCTGATTACATCACAGTTGTATAAAATAGAAACTATAACAAAATTGTGATCCATACAACATCAAGGAGGAGATATAACAATGGGGTGATGATGCAAAAAAAATTAATTTTTTTGGTAATAAGCCACTGCCAAGATTTTATGAGTATATGAAAAATGAAGAAAACATTAACATTAAAGTTACTTTGTAAACTCCCTGTACATTTTAATTCAAATGTTATAGTGTACCGATAATAGAAAAGTTTAAATTACATTACATATTGGAACTTCTGCGATTGCTCAAAAATATTGAATGATAGTAAAAGGGTATAAACAGATTTGAAATGTGCACAAAAATCTATAAGTATTATTATTTTTTCTTTCAACATATAAAAATATTTAATATTGCTCACTATGTATTAATAGTTTCCCCCTATATTCTTTAGGTTGTATTTTGAATTTCATTGTGGATTCTTAAAATCAGTTAAGTGAATCATATATATAACTAAAAACTGAAAAATTAATTAGCTGTATTGAAAATAAGCTCTTGAAAATCATGTTTTTAAACAGAATGTGTAACCTCAGAACATTGGATAGCGAAGTGGCAATATTGTGTAATATTAACATATTTTAAATTAAATTAAACTGGAGTAAACTCTGTGTATTTTTTAAAAAAATAAAGAATAAATACCTAAGAAATGATTTTTGACAGAAGAGATAATTCTAGAAAGAATCTGTCTTTTTGTTTTATAGAGAAGGTATAATGGAACATTTTTTCTGAATATGCTTTGCAAGAGGTCGAGAAAAATGCTATTTTTGAAGGAAAAAAAACTAAACACAGGTCGATTGCTATATTAATACTTGGTTACAGGTCGCTCCTGTTTGAAGATGGAAATTACCCTAACCAAAGTACTATTATTAAATGTGTTTTATATATGTGCGTAATTTATCTTTATTTATATCTGTTCTTCACTGATGTTTTGTAATGAAGCACACATAGGCACTAACTCATTCCACACATATATTTGTAATATTTTGGCATTTAACGTTATAGGGGGGAGGTTCTTAAAAACGGTAAAATAATGATAAAAAGAAAGATGGTTTCCATTTTAAAATAGGTTAAATCTACCTAAATAGTATACGATTTCCTGATAAAGATGTAATACACATGATCAGAAATACAGACTGAAAACTGAACAGATGATGATGATGATGATGATGATGAAGAGTGAACAATGGTAAGAGAGAAAAAAAAATGAAGTTGAAATAGCTGCCTGATATCCAAGCAACATTTCTCACTTAACAGAACACTAGAAAATGAGGTCATTTCTGCTTTGCTAGTTTCTTATTTATTACTGAAGCAAAGCCTGTTGCAACGTTACAAAGCCTAATTTGCCGCTTTCACGCACCGTTTCTTCTTCCAAAATGCCCCCTGTGTTACACGAATCTACAGGTGTCCGATAGAAATCTCACTTCTAACTTCCTGACTTACACTTTTAATTTCCTGGCTATGGGTACAACACTTTTTAATAAAAAAACACTTTCTTGAGTTTAATTTTAATTTTAATGCATGTTTTCTAGAAGATAAATATCTACTTTGACTTTAAATTGTGTTTTAAGGTTTCTACCACTACATGTCCTTAATAAATGAAATGCTTCCAAGGTTGTATCTTTTTCACACCGCGCTTATCTCCACCCTCCAGTTTTACAGAAAGTATTTTCTTCTGTAGCAATACTCCTGTTCTAAGATTTCTGCCAGTCTTTAAAGTCAGTTTTAACACCGTTTCACTTCTGAAGGCTGAATCGGCTATTATAGAAGCGTTTATTTAATTCCGTAGCATATAACTCCAAAATTCCTTCTCTGAACTCTCTTGAGCTTCACACAAACGCCCAGTGATTCTAGAGCAGGATGCAGGAATTTTCTGTGAATTTCAGGAGCCAGGATAGATCGCAACAACCTTTGAGTTGATTACTTCGTATTGACCTGTTTCTAAATGCGTTTCTTGCTCCACTATAAGCATAGAATTAAATAAAAATATAAATCTAAGTAATGTTTGTTGAAACCAATAGCAACTAAGAAAAACACACATATAACAATTAAAATATAACAGAGTAACAATAATTTCAATTACATTTGTGAATTTGTTTCACAAGTCTCACTAAAAAACACGGTTTTTTCGAAACAAATGAGAATCTACTGCGTTACGAGCTATACTATCAATCGATAATGGTTATTCATTTCGCTCTTCGATATATCGTATCGAAGACATGCATCATATAACAGCAGTTTGCAATGTTATTTATTCTGAAGAGTATATAATGTGCAGAAATCCCTCCATCAAAGTTTAGAAGCTTTTGTTAAAGCAAGTGGTCTCCAATTCGAACAAGCTGTCATCGAATTCGGATCCCGTAAGGTCACTTACCTAGGTGAGGTTTTTCGAGCTTTTTTTGAACGTCGAGTAACTTAAGCGTTGTGAGCTCATTTCATCAAACATTCATTTATAATTTCTTTAGATATTAAATGCTACGAGAGACATTAAACAGCAACAAAAAATGGTAAAAGCACCTGAAACAATTCATTTGAAAGAAAACATAAAAAGAGCTGAAAATTCTTAATTGACTGTTATATGACTGTTCACGGATTTTAATTGAAAAAACTGTAACATCGATTACTCGTAAGCAATTTGCATGAGAAATATGCCGTAAATGTCACTACTATAATTTTGTTAGTTTGATTTCTGCTATACTTGGCTAATGGCTAATACCTGGCTAATGATTTATCAAAGCGATAGATTTGTGCTGAAAAAAACACTGTTTATAATCAGTACTAATTAGCATGGGTAGATTTCTGGGTTCTTAATTACTAAATGTAGTAAAAGCAAATTGTTGATATCAATAATATTAATAGGAATATTTGAAGTGCCAGTTTTACGTGCAATAGTAAATTATAAATGTGATTGCTCAAAATATTATTTATTTACTTTTGAAAGTTTCAGCTCTTTGTACAAATGAAATAAATTACACAAATTATAGTACAACCTTTAGAAAATACATACTATATTCAGAAATTTAAAGATTAAAATTTTAAAAATACATAACAATTTTGGTTTAAGCATTTTTTCTGAATAGTACATATATACCGATTGCAAAGTTTGGTATTGTTATGAAAAAAAATTAGAACCACATTTTTTAATTTTTTATTATGCAAGATCAGTTTCATCTTCCATTCTATAACACTGAAACGACACGGATTCGTTGTTAAAATTGTCGATTATGCTAAGTGACGTTTACATCTTAAATATTAAGTAAATATTATGTATTATAAAAGAATAAAAATTACACTATTTTGGTGTTATATTCTTTTTGATAATTTTATATAAGAAATTACGTGTAAAAGAATGACACTCTCATTTAAGAAACAAATATAAGCTAAAACAAATGATAATTCTGAAATGGTGTGATAAAATTGCTATGGTTAATGATGAAATCAATGAATGTAGTTAATTTTGTGCACTAATTATCGATAACGATGCGACCCAGTAAACTGATTTATTTAGAAGTATTTCAAAATAAGTTAAACCGTTCGCGTTTTCTAGAACCCGTCTGTTTGAGAGAACGGTATTGCACCGCACATGAAATATGCATGCCAGCATCACCGTCGCTCTCAGTTTCTTAGAAGTGGCAATATGTTAAGTCAGAAATAAAACTAGAAAAGTTTCCAAGAATTCGCGGAAAAGCTCAAGGCAGTAATAGCGTAGCGTGATGTTTTGCAGAAAAGAATTAAAATTTTATTTCATAAGTTATTTTGATAGTGGTGAGTATTTAATATTTCCCATTAGTTTCTTTGATTCTGGCTTAAGTGTAAAGTATAGTTTATCATAAAATGTGGTTTTAAATTAACTACTATAATTAAAGCAAATACGGTCTCAAATATAGCATCATAATAAGATTATTAATTTTCCTTCTAGAGGATATGACTGTAAACCAGTTAAAATTTACGATACTCTTTATCTGAAACTTCAATAATCCGCATAACTGCAACTCAAGCCCATTTATTGAATAAATTGGAAAGAAATCAAGCCTATTTGTTCCTGTTTAGTACAATTTTATTTAGAAATTGATTTCCATTATTTTTTTTTTTTTTTAATTTTGAAGTGATATTCTTTAAATTTGAAAGTAAGCTATTTACAGAGCGATTTATATAGAACTAACACATTTTTTCTTTAATTATTTCAAAACGAATGATGCTAGTCACAGCTTATTATATCTCAAACGTAAAGTATATTTGGAAGATTATTAGCCTCTATGGAAAATTTTAAAAAAGTCATCCCTCCTGCATAAGACATAACTAAACAAGTCGTTCCATGTTAATGTAAGCTCGTTGAAGCACTCTTTGGTCAATACCATTAATCTCCTTTGTGATATTGAGCTTCAGATCGTCCAATGTCTGGTTCCATTTGTGTGTCTATGCGAACTCACAGAACCGTCCAAAATGCACATGTAATTCATAACACCTATGCACCCAGTTAAAGCCGGGGTTTGGTGTGCAATATCTGTACAGAGAATGGCGGGACAATTTTTTTTTTTTTTTTTTTTACCAGACTGTGGGCACCATGGAATACCGCCGGATGTCCATAGAATTTGTTGAGCAACTGTAGACTCTGTAGAGCTTGGTCATGAATATTTTCAACAAGATGGTGCTACATGTCATATATGAAACCAATCCACGGCACTAATTCTTCAAGAAACTTGTGTCCACCGAGATCTAATTTGACAACACCGGACTTCTTCCTATGAATGATTTACCTGAAAGGCAGAGTTCACGCCACATGCCCCCATGCTTCATCTGTGAATCATGTTATGGGACAATATGCCAGGAGTTTACACAATAAACGGCCTATTGCGTTATTCCTTATGCAGAAAAGGCACATTTTCAACATTCTCTATAGAGTTTAATAATCTTCCAAAGATACTCATACATTTGAGATATAATAAGTTGTGGCTAACATCATTCTTTTTGAAATAAATAAAAAAGAAAGTTGCAAGTTTTGTGTAAATTAATGTGTGTATTATATATATAATTTTAATCACAAATAGAATTTACATAAAAGATAAGTGATTATTTACAGAACTATGCCACAGCTTATACAGTAAAATGTTTTCATGAATGAAACTAAGGATATGCTCAAGCACGGTAGAATAATTATAGTGTATGGTCCCCTAGTTCTCCTAACTTGACTCTTGTCAATTTTATCTTTAGAGTAAATGAAAGAGCGAGGTAAACCCTGTAAGATCTGAAACTACAGCGTAGGATGATTACATAGTTAAAAAATGTCAAAAGTGAAAATGAGCAGGCCTTTATCTCTCTGAATGGCGACGTTATTGGCGCGCTCGTCAGTAGCAAAGGAAAGCGCCGACGTTCAGAGTTCTTGCGCTGGCCGCCGTGATTTGATTGACATGCAGACGAATGAAAATTAATGATTTTCAATTGTGATAATCTATTTCAAGTACATTAATGATTAATAATTTAATATCGTAAATATTTATTTCTATACCACTGTTGATGTGCTAGGGCAATGGTTTTGTTAATTATAAAGAGAATACAATTCTATTTTACTTGTTAGCTTGGGAACCAACTATACTAAAGAAATTCTACATCACTTGCAATCAAAGGTGATGCGCAGCTTTTTTTATAGGGATTCTGAAACATATCAAAATTAATGGCAAAATTAATGCTAAATATACTACGAAAATGGCTATGGGAAATTCTCATTTTCATGACTATTAATAATTTAAATGATAATTAAATTAAATTATATAAGCTATTTTATAAAAATCGATGTTCCATTACTCACTCATAAATCTGTTTTAACTATATAAGCCCAGTCCTACGGTTCTTTTCCTATGCAAATACATCAATCACTCTTAAAATCGATTTTTGGACGTTTAACTTTTTACTGTCCCTGTCTTTAAATCCCTGAAAGATGTTGCATCACTTCACTGAGAAGAAATAGGGGGAAAATATTTTAAATGAACAGTTGGCAACCTAACGTGTTATCAACCGCGTAAATTAAAATAGAATTTTGGTGTTTAATAGACTTTCAGGCATTCTTAAAAAAACAGAAAAACGTAGTTTGCTTACGAATGGGTCATAAGGCACCTAAATAATAAACAGTAGAGCTATGGAACAACGCAAAGGAATAAAAAGTCTTAAAATGTGTATATTTTAACCACATAGCTGTGAGTTTTGCAATAGAGGTATGAATAATAATTTATAATTGTTTTGTGGAATAGCAGAGCATAATTTTATGTATCGGTTAAACAATAAACATAAACGTTAACGTTAATCTTGTACACAATTCTTTACAGTTGATGAATGCAGTTTTAAAAATAATTTTCTAGAATGCTGTATTAACACAATTAGAGTTGTGCATATGGCAGTAAAATCATATTTCACATCTTCTAATATTAGGGATATAAATCGTGAATCTGTTGTGAGGTCATTACTTTAAAGTATCTTGGTTAACAATTTGCACGTGAATGTTAATGCCCAAATTATGATATTTTCTAATGATACTATCGTTTTCCATGCAGTGATATAAATGCTCTACGTTTTATAATTCAAGACGCTTTAAACGATTTTAAAAATGTTGTTTTTAGACAGTTCATATTAAAAGTAACATAAGGCACTCCAACCGAAAACTGCATTTTGCAACACCCAGTACTATGAAATTGTTATAATACTCCAGTGTTACCAACTTTTGTTTAATATGGAATTAATATATTTAAGTAAATGCACACTACAAATTATATAAATGTATAACGGTTTTTACTATTACTTTGTCCCTATCAATCCAATTACGTGTTTCGAAACGTATTGAAAAAAATATCCAGAATTGGTTATGAAAAAGTCAGTGCACCAAACATGACGAAAGAAAGAGAGAGAATGTATAAAACAATGCCCTAAACTTTATTTAACAAGATTGAAGCATAATAATAATTTTAAAAAATGATTCTCATAATAATATACTCCAAATAAATGCACTTTACGGTAGTACAATAGGTAAAGAGAATTGAAGTATTTGGCACCATTAACTATCAATTTAACTAATTAAACAAGTAAGAGCAAATAAAATTATCCAATACATTTCACCAAAACAAGTCAAAGTAAAATTACCAGAAAAATTAATCTCAAAACGACATTATACAAGATTCACGCAAAAAAGCATAATAATATAGAATCATAAATATTACAATATAACAGCCTCAGAAGCATACCAAAGGAGTATCCCGAATTTTTCACCCAAAAGCCAAAGAGGAATAATCTCTTAACTACGTATTTTCATTACCTACCTAATGTTGAACTAAACCAAAGTAATTTGTTTAGCATTCAACTATAATGAAATGTATTCCTTGTTTATTTTTAAAGCAATTCAGAAATAAGAAGCAACACATTAAAATATAAAAAAGTTCTAGAATTTAACATGAAACCCTGGAAAACCAATTAACATTTACCAACATTAAAAAGTTTTCATTTAAAGGAATGCCATATTTTATCCAATTTGACAAAGAAACTCCCTAATTACACAATGTAATATATCAATTTGTACTTAAATGCATATGTGCCTCGGCGGATAATGAAGAGGAGTTGACTGCTATCTTAATTTTACAAACCTATGCCTAAATCAATTTATGTATTATTTGTCCAACTACAACTCACTGTCGCTGTTCAAAAACCAGCGGAATATCGAGGTAAGAAAGGGAGACATCATAAACTAGAACCGTCAACCACGTGGTCGCACCAATGAGCAACAATAATTCTAGAGAGAGAATTCCAGAAAATGAATGTCCTAAGGAAAGAAAAAGGAATTAAAAACGAAGAAAAGGGTAAAATAATGGATAGGTGCCGTGATTAAAACTATGAATTTAATCTATGTATAATTTTAGTTGTTAAACTTTTATCACAAAAATAATTAGTACATTCAAAAAGTAAAGAAAATGTTGCTATTGCTAGGCATCGGAATTCTTAAACACTAAGCTACAGTCCGGCAGGTAAACAAGAGTTAATGAGTGACAATCATGAGAGCAGAGAGCGGTTTGTATCTCCTGACCTATAGTATCCCTCCCAAATGTCGTCTACAGCCCAGTGCCAATATAACTTCATGCTGGTTTTAGTGCTTAGAAGTGTACTAAAATAAAAATTTATAGAAATTCATAAACAGTTTTTGTTTATACTATTTCGTGTATTCTTATATACGGCAGCATTTGTTGTTGATGACTTGGCGCATGGTTATGGAATTCCATTTAATAAATTGATTAACTTTAAAATGCAGAGTGAGCATATTAGACGTATCATACCAAGAATATCAGCCAGGACACATTTTAATGGGGTATATATTAATAACAAAGAATGTATAAGTAAAGTAAGCTAACAATACTGGAATATATAATGACTAATCTTATCCAGAAGTAGAAATGTACTGGATTGTGCTATTGCAACTCACAAGATAAAGACATGCATGGGATTTGTCATATACTGCAAGTCTTTCTAACTATGAAAGCCTGCAGTAATACTTCCAAGAACATTTAAAGGGGAGTTTTGTTTTCTGAAGCAGAAAGAGGCGTGTAGAATTAAACTTTCAGGAAATCTGATGGAAGTGACATGGAGTTATTTAAGCGACTACATTGTTCACGTGGTTTTGAGCATTACGAATATCTTGAAATAAACTTTCCTTAATGTATTTTAAAAATGGACTGCTACTGAGATATACGAAAGATACTTTATACGTAAAGAAATCATAAGGTAAATAGGGTAAAAAACTGAATCAAATTAATTTATGAAAGTTCAAAACAAATTCTTATTTAGTTCAGCATATATTTGTCTTCTATCACTATAAATGCCCTGCGTTGTTTGCATAGATGTTGACTTTAAAGAGTAAATATTTTTTGTGCTATAGGAAGCCAAAAAAAAAGGTACATGTGCAAGATTTACACTCATCTTTCGAGTCAACTAAAACACAGCAGCTAGACATTTTGTAGTATTTTTCAAATATCGTCATCATCATCATCATCATCATCATCATCACCATCATCACCGCCACGGGTGGCCGAGGTCGTTAAGACACGGACTCGTGAGCGGGAGGTCTGGGGTTCGAATCCCGCCAGTTTATAAGTCCAGAGTCCGTTGGATTAAAGTTACCACTACAACTTTTCGGCTAGTAATATACAATTTATCCTAAGTGTAAGGAAATTTAATACAATTCTTTTCAGGATTCTTTCCTTAATTAGAATAAAAATTGTCTAATGAAAGGATTTTGCTTCTTGAATAGTTTAAATAAATAAATCACTTTTGGGATTACCACGTTAATATCTGTTTTCATGAAATTGTTTTAATATATTCTCCAGCATTATATTGGTGATAAAGTTTACAGGGCCAGAATTGTTTCCTAAAAATTAATTTGTAAAAATTCCTAATTAGCTGCAAAAAACTGACAATGTTGTGGTCAAGAGTGCTTAATCAAAACGGTTCATAATTAGGAAAAATTAAACATAATTCTTTTAATTCAGTCATTTGGATAACTTTTCCTAGTCACCATGTATACATAATAGTTAGTGTTGTATTTTTACTGTTTATTTATTGCCAGTTTTGCCGTATTGCTCTTATCGCGACATCTGTAGATTATGAAACTTAATATTTTAGGTGTAGTCTGAACGGATGAACGAAATGAACTAATAATGGCGCAAATGAGCTCGGAGTCCTTGGCACCTTAAAACTATCTTCTCAAGGTACGGAAAAAAAACCCGAAAAAGTTACCCATATAGCTTGAACAGACCGGGAATCCAATTCAGAGCCTTTGTATTAGTAGATGCAATTGCTACCAGTAGACCATTAGGTGGCCCTGTTGTAATATTTTATAATTTACACGACATAAAATAAAGAACCCAAATATTATTTGTGATTTGCGTAATTTAAAGTAAACGGAGTACAATATTTTTATTTTATTTCTTTTAAATGTTATTTACAATGTACATTTATTTCTATAATCTGTGTGGCTACTTAAATCAGGTATTTGCAAATTAAAACTAGAAAAGTAATGAAAATGTTCTTGTAAAATGTCGACAAACTATGAGAAAATAATGGTTCATAATATCTTGCTTGTTTAAATAAAGAAATGTACTTATTTGTTTCTTTTTATGGCAACTTCACGTCAATGAATTGCAAAAGTAATTCTCCTAAGTAAGCAATATGTTGCAATTTATTTCATTAAAAATTTGGATTTATCTCGGTAAATATTAGTGGTATCAAGATTTAATTTTAAAATTTTACTCGTATTAATGTGATCTATGTTGGACTAGACCAATATTTCTGAGAAATATTATTTTTGTAAAATTTTAATAAACAAAAAGTATTTTACCTTTAATATAAACTGTCCCACTATTAAAATAAACTTTAGTATTTCTGAGACTTTAAAGTTATTTTTATCTAGGCAATAATTTCCTAGGCATTTGTAAATGGCACTTAGTTCCTCCAATGTATTTTTCGTATTGTTGAGACACTATAAAATTGTCTAGGCAAAGTTTGTGGCAAGTTTCACAATTAGACAATATATTGTTGGATATTCTTCGTCGCCTCTTATTTAAGCTGCACATATTGGTAAATAGTGCATCGCGTTGTATTACAATATCCTTAGACTTTTGCGACTGGTATTATTATTATTATTATTATTATTATTATTATTATTATTACAACTTACCATTTCCGGTTTATTCCGCTGTGGTTCTTGGTTTAAATAAAATTAGAAAGCAAAGCTTTCGTTGGCTACTACCGCCAGCAGCCTCCGTGGACTGAATGAAAATGTAGAGACAGGCAGACAGACAGTAGCGGTAGAACTGGAAGGGGGTAATAATGGGGAAAGATTTGGGATACAGATTTTCAATGTCTTTGTTTGAAAACCTCTTTCTTGTCATTATATTTGTTTTAATGAATCAGGATGGATTATAAATAAATTGAAGGCACATCAGATTTCTAAAATAGTGATAAAAAATCCGGCGAAAAAATAGCTAACAAAACAGTAAAGGTTACTCGAAACCTGTTATGTGGTGCTTTTAAAATTGATACCTCTGACCTACTGAGACACTGTGTTTAGTGGAACATATATGAAATACTTCCACGTTGACTGCATTTCCGCCGAAATTACAACAGAAATGCCATTAAAGGTAAAAGTGCTTAGTAATTTTCATTTTATCTGTGTGGCATTCCTCGAAAACTGCGACGATATTCGGGGTACGGGAAATTGTCACATCACAGTTCGCATAATGCTATTAAGGGATTCATTGTTTATCAGTATGAAATCATAGACAAAAAATTAAGTAATCAGAAAAGAGGTTGCCACCTCAGAAGTTACAAATAAATGTGAAAGCAAGCTTTTGGGACGCCAAGAGCAGTTAATGAATGTAAGTGATTCTAAATCCAATATTGATTCCCATATATCTGTCAGGGCAATTGGGGAAGAAAACAAGAATCGGTGATCCATTCTTAAGTAGCATTTCCACACGGAAATTTGTTCTGAGATATTCTTTAGAACTGCTAATCAATATATTGAGAATAATGCAAGCGACCTTAGTGGTGCATCTATTAGCAGCGCTGTCAACTTAGTGGAATTGGGTTATGTTCTGTCCACCGGGAAGATAATACAAGTCCTAATATCTCATATGCAAAAACTGTAAAAACTAATAATGGATTTATCAAAATGTTCGCCTCACGAATGGAAGAGAAGAAATAGATGAAATGTAAGAAGTATAAGAAAATCGAAATTTTTTTGGATTTTTTTTTTCAGACTTCACTGATTTTATTAACATGCGTAACGTAAATATAAAGTTCCTAATCACAAAACACATTTTACTGTAACTTTGTGCTTTGTAAATGTAGTATTTAATTGTTATGAATAAATATCTATTTTTGGAAATATTAATTGCTAATCATTGTAAAGTTAACATTTTGTATTTAGGGGAAATTTTGCTCATAGGTGTACAAATTGCAAATTTAAATCTGCGTACAGCATTCTGTTGTCAACAAATGAACCACCGTGTTATGAAAAGCCATTCTTGCGCGAATTCCTGTTTTCCGGTCGATACACTAGCCTCTTTTTCCCACCTTTCCTTACTGAGCCACGTCAACATGGTGTGATGAGCAGAGAGCTGGCCATTGGTTTAAGCAAGTCATATGTTTAAGAAATCAGTGGTTCTAGTCATATAGGGATGACTTGATTACACCTATCTGCTTTTCCTCGGACGCACAGCAAGGAAATCCCGTTATTTCATACACATTCGGTTCTTGAATTCTATATTGTTAGGCCCGGGGACTACTTCGTAATCTAAACCCTGTGTCCCATGTAGAATGTATCTTTAAAATATCTGGTAAATTTTTATTGTACTATAACATTGGCTTATGGTTCTGTTGGTAAAATTTTCTCTGCAAGGAACATGTATTTGTAAGCCAAGTTATCAGGTACAGTATTAAAGTTTATATCTTAAAGCAGGAGATTTTATGCTATTCTTAACATTTGTTTGCCATTAATTTTATTAATCATTGTGTGGTATATGGCAAACATTTCAAGGTATATAGTTTAAAATGTATAGATAAGAAGCATCGAATTTAATATTTTATGTTGTTGAGATACGATTATATCAGTTGCATCAGGTATTGTTGTTGTTATAAAATTAAATAATTTCCTTCATTTAGTTTGTTTTCGGACAATTCATCAGTTTCTAACCGCACTTTTACTTCTGAAAAAGTTGCTATTCCTATAATGGATGATAAACGTCATAATATCTTTACAAGTAAAATGTCTACTCTGCTCAACTTATATACGACTGAGGTACCGTGTGCCCCAGTCATACTACTGCTGGCAACGCGCAAGAGCAGTCAATTGATGTTTTGCTTGCAGTAAGTTACAATTGCTTTTAATATATTAGCGAATATATTATTGTATGTGAATTAAATTTATCGTATTGAAATGCCACTCCACAATTTAATACTAGAAAGAAAAGATTTAATATGACACTTTGTCAAAACAGAATCCTATAGAGCGTTGTGCAGACAATTTATAGGAATATTTCCTGTTGTTCTGGTTCCACAATTGGACTGTGTAAGGAAAACTTATATTAAGGAAACAGGATTGTTAAACGAAATCCCTTACGGAAATGATGTGTTATAACAGAAGAAAAACTTTGACATCGGAAAAACATTAGAGCCTTCTCCAATGAAACCTTTACAAATCGTATAGCTGGAAAGGAACATTTCAAACCCGCGGCCATAGAGCTACAAAAAAGCTGAAATTGAAACCTTATAGAGTGATTGAGTCCGCTTGGAGACTTAAATCGCGTGAATTTCAGAATTTGGGTTTGGCAGATCATTGCTGAGCTTAAGACCGCCACGAGTGGCCGAGGTCGTTAAGGCACGGACTCGTGAGCGGGAGGTCTGCGGTTCGAATCCCGCCAGGACCGTCCTCCCTGACTGGGGTTTTTTCCAGGTTTTCCTCAGTCTTCATAACTGGCAAATGCCGGGGAGGTACCTAAACTTAGGCCTGGAACGCTTCCTTCCTTAAAAAAAAAAAAATATATATCCTTTCCCAATTTATCATTTCATCTCATGTATCATCAGTGTCCACCGCCTGTGGTGCCTCAGTAGTAAAAACGGGCGTTAAACACTACTCAAAAAAAAAAAAAAATGGCTGAGCTTCAGTTCGTTTTTTCCTAAGGTAGTTGGTTTCATTCTCATGGTTTTATACCAAAACTATGCTCTGGAGCACAGAAACGTTGCTATTAACTACGAAGTTCTCTTGTATGATGAAAAAATTATTATACAGTGAGAGCAGTTTAAAAGTCCCGATATTTCAACCGAAATAACAGCATTTTGTATTTACCCGCCTTACAGTAGATGGTGGAAGTATTTCCCATTTTCCTTGATGTACAATCCACATTTTCTTAGGAAATTATTACTGACACGCTTCAGTTCCCCATCACCAATGAACCTTCGTTTCGAATATTTGTTTTTAGGTTCCTCCTAGGGTTAGTAGAATATACTTTAATTTTCAATGTCCCCCACAAACCGCAAAATGAGGAGGCCATAAGCAAGAGTCAATAATTCTGGTACCAAATGTAGGACGCAATTTTGTTATAGAATGATGAACAGTCTTCGATATTTTTTTCCATTCAGTTACAGAACCTGTCATTAAACTTCTGTACTAACTTGAATAATGTTTTTCATGTTTGAATCGGACTGCCAAGAAAATTGCGTCTAAATGTGTGTAGCATTCTGCCACACCTTTCTTTACCTGATGAAGATGAATATATGACGACGCAGTGAATAGCTTACTATTCCACAACTTTAATGAAATCTCACTCTCGACTGCACAATACAACTGCCCGATTCTGTAGAAATTCAGCTCGCAACTGACTGGTACTGCATCGTAAATCTCCGGTTTTAGTGGGGAAGGTTAACGGGTCTGTTACTGGATTTTTAAACTGCTCTCGCTATACTAGTACAAAAAGTTGCAAAAACTTTTGCGTGTGGATACTTATTTTATCAGAAGATGCCAAATTGTCTAACACAGGTTAATTTTTATCATAATATAAAAAAATGTTTGCATGTTTTTATAAGTATGAGAATGTATTGTACGGAGAGACCGGTTTGTTAAGACAGGGTGGTTGGTGCGCGCCGACAATAGCTGATTAGGACGCACTGTATATAAACATGTGTATGTTTGCGATTAATGCTGATAAACACAAAAATATTTCAGGCCAGAATTGTGTCTTCTTCTTTCAAAGAAAGTAATTACTCCAATTTCTGTGCTGGCCCTAAAACTTCCATCTGTTTACAAGAGAGGATTGGGCTGAAACCTTTCCAAGTATATTGACGAGAGTGTTATTTTGTTCAATTAAATTTTTAATAATAGCACACCAAGATGATACACTAATAGAAGCATCTATAGTTTCTGGCAAACAAATTGGACACAATCTAGCAAACTACACGAAATAAAACAGAACAAGAACTTCATAATTGAATCGTAGGAACCAAATCATCATTACTCGACGCATTAAGCTAACAAACTCGCATCTACTGTATAAAACATCTCATTGTGAATACAACATTTGTCACACCGCGATCTCTGTACAACCCTTACTTTCAAAATATCCACAATATCAACTTCAGAGAGCACAATATAGTTCTACCAGATCTTCTAGAAGTTCTCAATAATCCATCTCACAGTAAAACTCTGTTTAAATTCTTAAAATCAACAAATTCATATAATGAAATTTAATGTGATAAAATTTCTTTAACAGTATTAGTTTAATGTTAAGTATCTAGCATATGAAATTGTAAATTTTGTAAATAACATTTTGTCACGATGTGATTACCAATGTAAGTTAAAGCGACATAAAATAAATAAAAAGAAAAATATGTATGTGAATTCTTTCGAGATGAATAAATTCCAATTAGAATACTAACTATAATTCTGAAGGAAATCCATTTTGTATGGTTTTGTATACCCCATATATTTCAAATTGAGGACCAGAGAGCCTTCTTCTACTTTCAAAGTTTTTCTAAAGTCGAAGCCGTCGCTGTGCTATAATCCTGAACTCAGCAGGCAAACCTAGATCCATAAATAATGTACGATTTTTTTTTTTCTTGTTTTCATTTTGCCCTTTTAGTGCAGGCGATTCGCTTTCCATTTCTTCATATTTTGGAGAAAAAATATTTTGGGATATTCATCAAAAAGGAGAGGGAAGATAAATGAAATGCTCGATAAAGGTCCTCTGAATGTTGGAAAAGCGCCAGCTCACTAGGTCATCCCTATTCCATGGCAGTGCATCGCTTATATCGAAAACAATGAATTGCGTTAGCAAAAGCCAGACAGTCTACGCTCCTTGGACTGTGACATCCCTGCCAGGTGTGCTAAAACAGATGAGGTGTGCATTGCTGAAGCAATTCGTGTAGCTGTGAAATACCAAAGAGTTTGCAATTCCAGACTGCTACACTGAAATGAGCTAATGCAAGGAAGGAGTAGCGTGTTGGGAATGACAATTGTAACTGTTATTTCCATCACAAGACGTGCTTTACTACTTTTCTAGTTATTAACATTGCCAACTTGTAGCGTCTTTAGTAAATTAAATAATTTATAAAATTATTATTGTAATTTTTATTAATTAAGAAATGCAATATTAGAAATTATATAGCCCCCCTCATCAGTTTAAAAATAAGTCAGGTAAATCATATATTACAGCTTATTTACTAGGAATGTAGTGTAATCAAACAGAGTACACTACAAGAGACAGTATGAAAACTAAGTTTACATCTAATTTTTATATGAAAATATACGTGGGAAAAGCCAAATTGATATAATTTTAATACACAAAAATTTATAAGCATTAAAAATAAAAGTAACTGTTACATATCCACCTGATCTTTCATGTCTCTTTTCTCAACGAGGATTCTAGTTGAGTATAGTCTTTCTTTTCTTATCTTGCATCTTCCATTTTAAATATATGTGATATATAATTATTTCCATTTTGTATTCGGTTTTTAAGTTTCTAATGTTGTTACTTTAAATCTCATTTATTAGTTTGCAGCTTGATTTTTTCTAAACAATCTCACTTATGCTGTTTCATTACATTATTCTTCTCTTTAAAACTTAAGTTTTACCATTAGAATGCAACGATTTTATAGTTTTTATTCTCCAAATTTCTATGCATTCATCCAAATAATTGACTAAAGAAATTGGTCTTATTTTGCACAATGCTGAACAGGAATGTCTTTTATTGCTTTTTGAGACCGATAGGGTATTGCTTTTACTCTGATTACTTTTGAGTTAGCTTTTGCAATTAATGCACTGATATCTTTAAGTATTTTCACCTTTTGCTGTTATCCCCTTATTATCAGTATATTATTATATACTAAACATGGTGTCAATGTAAGCGCCAAAGTGAAGCGTTATGCTACACTCTTGCCTTTATAATAAATATATTTAATTAGTTTTGATATACCACATTTTATTTGTATTCTTATATTGGATTGGTTGTTTTGGGCAGGGAACCATACTTCAGTACTTAAACATTGCTCACGGCTGGCCGTTTGTGCTTACGCCCCTAATGGAGGCAACTCTAGGAGGAATGACATGCTGAGCGATGACAGATGGGATCACTAAAACGTTTCCAGATAGGACACCCCTACGCCAGCTCGAACTATAAGAAAGTCGAGCCCTTCAGAATGCCGGCTTCCAAGTCAAATGCCGGAGCAGAAACTTTTTGCAAAGCGCAAGCAACCGTCACACCGTGCTAGCCCACCTCACCTGGAACTTTCGACCCTGTAACAGAACCAACGGAATGAAATGAGATGAAATGGAAGAGCGGAAAGTTCGTGGAAAATAAAAATCCACCCTCATTTGCCTAAACGACCAGGGGAAACTACTGAAAAAAATACCCAAAGGTCAGGTTGAACCGCCCCAAAGGAGTTTGAATCCTGGATTACTTATAATGGGTGTCAACATTCCTAAACAAACATACGTCTAATTATTAAACTCCTCATGTATCTCATTTATTTTTTAACCAACATACTATATATACTTCTTTTTCTAAATGTCTCCTGCTCGTCTGACTTATAGTTTTATAATAAGTTAACAAAGTATAGAACAAATTAATACATTCATTTGGTCTGTAGTTTCAGGTATACAGAAATTTGATGATGATGATAAATAATAATAATAATAATAATAATAATAATAATAATAATAATAATAATAGCCTGAAATTCTGGAAGTTTTTCAATTATCACTTTTGCAGATACACAGAAACAATTTTACTTATGAACGAGATGAAACGGATCACTAGGTCCAAGCATTGTAGTTTTATCCTTACTGGCAAAAATAGAATGGGGGTGTATATAGGGTGAGGTACTTAAAACTACCACTTCAAATATCTTCTGTACTGTAATTGATATTGACAAGCTGTTTTCGTTAGATTGAAGGCCACATAAGAGTTTACAAAAATAGCTCATGGAAAAATATTTTCAGCACAAAGTTATGTTTTAATGTCACAACAGAAATAAATATAGTAGATGTTAAAATAAATTAAATTTGAATAATATTGCCGGTTGTCGCGTGTTTTAATACAAATAGTTCACTAGTAATCAAATTTTGAAGAATTAAAAGAACATGGAAATAAGCTTCAGCTGTTTCGTAGTCTTTTGCTTTCCTTCAAGTGAATTATCTGAAGCTATCTTACCCTCCTACCCTAGATCTAGGAAATACGTCTGACTTATGGATGTTCAACGAGCTCTTCCCTTTAGCAGAAGCCCCTATGCCTTTACGGACATAATGGGTTCTTTCGTTTATTTCATTTCATATGTTCAAAATAGTGATCATTCGCTGGAAATAAGCTTCCAGTCTTTGATGCAACATTATTTATCATTTCAGAAGAAATAACATTGCAAATTGCTGTTATGCAATGCTGCGTGTCTTGTGGTGTAGTAGGCACATCCTTGTAGAGTGTCCTTCATCCACAGGAATAAATCAAGGGGTGTCAAATCAAGAACGGGCCAGCTTCATATAATTTGAAAGAAATCCAAAACTGAGAAACAACTGAAAACCCCTTATTTAAGTGTTACATTACTGCTCACTTGCATTTAACGTGTAAATATCCAAAAATCGATTACTAGAAAACTATTTGTATTAGAAACATGCGGTAAATGCGATTATTATTATTGTAATTTTATTTACTTTAATTTCTGATATAATTATATACATATATATGTATATATATTGTTCAATCTAAGAAATATAACTGTGCAAAAAATACTCTTATTTTAATTTTAGTTCTCTATGCTAGTTTTGTACCTTATTCGCACTTCAACTTGGCGAAAACATTTCCTATAATATTATAGGAGGTAGGTTTAAGTGTTTCGTCCTGTATTTGTCATATAACGAAAACAGGAGTTCATTACCATTCGATTTTGTTTAGCTCATAGATTTATATAAAAGAAATTGGGTTCTTTGCTTAAATTCTTAGCCTAGTAAAATTTGGAAATACCATGAACTGCCGAATACTTTGGGCTCGAGATTTTCGACTGTTACATAGTTTCAAAAACAAATATGCAGCGTTT
Organism: Metallyticus violacea; assembly: GCA_030762175.1. NCBI lineage: Eukaryota > Metazoa > Arthropoda > Insecta > Mantodea > Metallyticidae > Metallyticus > Metallyticus violacea. Next base: position 60,692,139 of record CM060840.1, read on the forward strand.
CGGATAGCTGAGTATCCTTCTCTCTAACTAACCTAAATAGCAAATTTCATTAATATAGGATGATACACAGTTATCCGAAATTAACATTTTATATTACTATTCATTAGCATTGGTCTTTAGTATGTCTTCTTAATTTACCTTAACTTCAGTTTTTCATTGTTAACTTCGTTTCTTCAATACTTGCCTTTCCCTGCCTCATGATAATGTTAATTGTTCTTCACTTCCCCCCTCTCTCCCCCCCTCTCTGTTGCCCTCGTTGCTCTTTTTCTTCTTTTTTTTTCGTTTTCTTCTCTTCAGTTTCTCTCTTTTCCATATGATATGTCATATGCACTCTCTAACCAAAATAGTAGCTAGAGAAGGTGTATTAAAATTAATTTAGTGAGAGATAATACATCAGGAAAAGTAATTAATCGAATTAAAACATCATGTGGAGTGAAAGGAAACATGTAACGAAAAATAATATAAAAATAGAAATTAAAAGTATATTTTCAAAATAAAAAACAATTATTCTGCTTTAAAAGTTGTGCTACAAAGTAGGTAAAATGATTTAGTATCAGACTAATTCATATTTTGATAACAGTAGATTAATTAAATACTCTCATTCACATAATAAATAACAGCATTGACTTTTATTTAATTCTATATTTAAAGATGCTCGCCTTTATGTCATAAATTAAGCATGGTATGCGTAGACACAACACTCCCTTTTAGCTCTAACGCCCACCACTTCTCCTCCAGCTGTCAGTCAACGCAATTGGCATTCGGATCTTGCAAGCCTGTCATTGGCTCACATGTGGCCCACGGATCACAAGTTTTCTACCTTTAAGTCAACTCAATAAATGATGTCATAGGGATCAGTAGACTTCTAATGAGAACATATACGTTCGTTGAATAGGCAAGTAGTTGCAGTGTAGAACCTTAAAGAGCACATGTTAAGGATTTGAAATGAACCGCAATACACTCTTTGCACAAAGTGAGTGAGAATGCGATCGCTCTTGTTGTTAACTACATTTCCACATTTTCAAATGACTACTCTTTCCTTTGCCTAGGATTAGAGCAAATCATATAACCAAATGAAAGCACATATCCCATTTAGTATGAGAAATATTGTATATAACATTTGCTATAGCTACTGTATTTTTTTAAAGCAGTTTGTTCATTGCCTTCTCTGGAACCACTTCTGGTGTCAACTATGTTAACTTAATCTTTAACTCCACTTCATAAACATAAACACGCTCTTCCGGGTTTGAAACCCATTTTCCACCTATCAAATCTTCATATTTGGTACAGAATGAACAGCATAGCGCCAAATGGGAACTATGGGCGGCATCTGATAATTATTTTACTGATATTTTGTTTATAAACAAAATTATAGAATTGGGCTTGTTATTTGAGGATTTGGTATGATGCAACAAAAAGCCCCGCCGCCTGTTTCAAGCGTGTCTACACGCCAGCAACTTAAAGTGAACGTACATTCAATTCTGTTGAATGTCGCAAGAATACTCTCTGATGCTATTTACATGGGTGGCAGTCATTACTTGACATTGCTAATGGACAAGCGATTGCTAGCTGCAGTAATAAAATTGCATGAGTAATTAAAAGGCGGCAAAGAAGAAAATATAAATTTAGGATGAAACAATTATGTGTAACATTTCTACCACGAATGGTACGGGGATCTAAAACTATATATATATATAAATTTCTTATTCATCCAAAGTATAAATTTTTATATTTTGTCGGATACAGTAACCTCCCTAATTCGAATACAACTCTCACTCGTGAGCAATTCTATTATACCCGGGGAAGACTTTAGCGGACATAGAGATAAGCGTTTATTTTATCCGTGTAATATAAATGTTGCACAAATTTTGTTTTACATGTCACAAAATTTAATAATTTATTTATTTAAACTGTTTCAGGAGACTCCTAACATTCTCTGATACACTTGTTTCAAATCCCTGTGCAGACCATTTCTATGTTAATTCTTGAGTGGTGTCCAAATATAGAAACTGATAAATAAGCTTTGAAGTCGCCATCAACAACTCTATTTTTCACTTCGCCCATTTGCGATTAGCATCAGCAACTTTAGGTAACTTTCAATATATTGGAAACGCTCGACACTGCTCTAAAAACTGTGCGTTTTTAGAAGTTACGGCAAAGTGTCTACACTCCCTGGCAACTATGGCCGGACACTTCCATTTGCTGTACAATATTTAATCTACACATAAAAGTTGTCGTGCAGACACACCTTTAGTTCCTGAGATAATGAATCTTGAAATTAGCACAAACTTTGATGAGCTTATAACTAGAGCCCAGATTTTAGGTAATAATAATAATAATAATAATAATAATAATAATAATATTAATAATCTGTATTACATCGTCCCGGCACCTAGATTTTATTATTATTTTAAGTAATATCAAATTGTGATAATTACATAAATATGTAGAAAAATGTAATTTATTATGTAATATTATAAAATATAAAATAAATGCGTAGTTTATAATAATTAGTTAATTACATAAAAGCTCGGCTTCCAGAAATTAGCTAATTTCACTCACCGTTATAATTTCACTCCATATAATAATTATAGCATCTATTATTTCAAAATGCTCTAGAAGTATTATATCTAAGTATTATTAACCTTAGTTTGATATTTTAAGTACTGCACAAATTTCATTTTCATAATTTTCTGACAATTTTAAATGCTGTTCTCAGTATAGGTATAATATTGCCCAACACTGCTATAAGTTTATATATACATGGACAAAAAACACATCAAAATTGTGTGTCTATAAATTATGACTTCATAGCATAATTGGCTATAATAAAAGTTTTCATACTTTGTGCTGTAATACAATTGTTCCAGTTGCAACTTCATTAAAGAACTTCTCGCTTTGCTTCTCTTTCTTCTTGCACAGCCTTTGCATTCTACAAATTTGCCTCAGTAGTTAACCCCTCATCCAATTATATAATTGGTGCCATTATATAATAATTTTCACTTGTTTGAGAATCTGGTTTCCAATGCAGTAATGCCTATACAAGAAATATAAACAAAGCAATTGTTTAGGAACTTGTGCAGTCTTACTAATGATAAAACAAAGTAGTGCATTGATTTAAAGAGCTGGCGATACCAAATCCCCAAATAGCAAATTGGGCTCATGTTTCTTTAACTGCAAGACACGATTACTTTATCACTAGATACTTTGACAAAGGTACCGGTAATATCAGCTATAATCGACGCACTTTTCCTTATAAATAAGTGGAGGAAGAAAGGAGAAAGTACACACATTGAAAATAGAGGAGGTGCCCTTGGAATTGTAGATTTCAAAGAATGTGACAATACAGAGTGACCTAAACATTCTGCACTGTGATTCAGAAACTGTGGCGGTAATATGTTTAACCAACTAACATGTGGCAGCTATGCAATATTAACAACCTTCACATTATTTCAACACCAAAGGTAGATAATCATATACAACTACGTTTTAGACCACAAGGCCTGTTCCGTTTCCACATAATAGATAGACGACTTTAATTAAAATTTATCTTTCCCTCTTTTTCGAGGGCGTCCAACAAATATCTCCTTACTTTATGGGTGTATAGTCATTTAAAAGTTTAGATATGCGATTGGTATCAGTTCTGTTTACATGTAATATGTAATTTTTCTATGATGCTTGTAATTCCAAGTTCTTCACCGATATCCGTGTTTTGTTTATGACCTAAAATATTACATCCAGCTAATGGTCTCAGTAATCCTATTACTTGGTCTCTTATCGTTTATTTAGCTTTGTTGTTAGAAACTAAGTTTCTGAATCATAGAGCAGTGATAATGGCTAAAAATTTGTAAATTTTAAAACAACATCTCTTCTAACTTTTCCAGCAAGTTTAGTTATGCTAATAGCCGCTTGAATTTGGGTACTTTAATGCTATATATTTTGAATAATCATAAGTTATTAAAACCTAAATAATATATTATTTACTTGTTCTATTGATTCATTGTTGATAACAATTTTTGTTCCGGGTTGAGTTTTTCCTCGCAACACCATTACTTTTATCTTGGTTCTTTGGATGGTGTTTAACGCCAGTTTTTACTACTGAGGCACTAAAGGTGGTGAACACTGATGATACGTGAAATGAAAGTATATATTGCAAAATTATTTTTTTAAGGAAGGAAACGTTCCAGGGATAAGTTTAGGGTACCTCCTCGGCATTTGCCATTTATGAGAACTGAGGAAAATCTGGAAAAACCTCACTCAGGGAGGATGGTCCTGGTGGGATTCGAACCCCAGACCTCCCGCTCACGAGTCCGTGCCTAAAGACTTCGGCCACCCGTGACGGTCCCTCCTCTGATGTTGCAAATATAACTTGGTTGTCAGCAAAAAGTAGAGAATTTAGAACTATGTAATTTACTATAAAATTAAGAAAGAATTCTATTTGCCATTATCTGGTGATCTAGTCTATATATATAAAATTGGTGACAATTGACTTTCTTGTTGCACACCTCCATTATTATCTCTACTATCCATGCTTATTCCTTTATTTGTTTTTATACTTTTATTTTCGTGTCTGTGTACAAACTTTGTATTGCTCTCAGTAAATGTTACGGGATACCTCTTGATCTTAAAATTCCCCATACTTGAGACAGAGAGAGAGAGAGAGAGTATCGAAAGCTTTTTCTTAGTCAATAAAAGCTATACAACTGATAATAATGAATTCTTTGTGTTCCCATATCAATTTGTTACAGGAAATACACGTTCTTTTCATGATCTTTTTTATCTGAAACCACTTTGTTCTTCTAAGACCATATGGACTACTATTACATGTCATTTTTGTTACTATTTTAGCATACAGCTTATATTCTGAATTCAGCACGTTTATCTTCCAGTAGTTGGAGCATATTTGCCGATTTTCTTTTTTTAAGTTTGGGATTATAATAGCTTCTTACCATTACTCTGGTATATAACCAAAGATAGATAAAGAAAGGAAAGAAAAATATACAGAGATATAAAAAGGGGGAAATGGCAAAATGTTTATTTTATGGGAGAGTGTACGAAATACATTTCGTGTACCTACATATAAAGAAGAAATACGTATGTATTTATTAATCTGGGCCCTGTTAATAACCTCCCTATAATTGACGATGTAGCTAGTTTTATAATAATTTCGAATGAAAGCAATGTTAATATCTTAAGTATGAAAAAGAAAAGAGTAAACACATTAGTATTTTTCTGCACTAATCACCTACATGCTTTTTTGTGCTTATATGAAGTGAAAGTATTTTAAAAGTGTCATATTTTCTCGGACAATATGGGGGCCTTCTGCACTCAGAATTCGTGCCAAATCCTTGTGGTGAGCATCTGGTGTCCAAGCACAGGTGTTCTGTCGGCGACAACACAGTCACATTCCGCGATGACCGTGCGCACAGAGGCGCGTCGCTATACACTCTGCTTACCAATACATTAGCTGTGCCTTGAATAACAAAATGAGCAAGGAAAAAAACACGTATATCATAACACAGATACCTTGTCTAGAGCCAGTATGTCTGCCAGGCTACATGCGAGATATCGATGTAACGGTTGTTTGATTCCTTCCGGTAATAGAATCAATTGTACAGTGCTGGTTTGCGATGCCGCTGCGTTTATTGTCTCATGCTATTTTTAATAAATTTATTAGAACAATAACTTATTAACAAATGAAAGGTAATTTAATTCATTATTCTTCTATGTCTTTATAGATTTTAAAACCTCAATTTACGAACGTGGTTTATTAAATAAATGTTAAATTAAATTAATGTAATTAATATCAGCCACAACATGGCAAATAATATATAAAAAGTAGAGATGTTTTATAACAAAATTTCTGGGTACCATTAACTGTTAAAAATGTCTCGTTTTATTATTTTTAGAATATCAATATACCAAACAAATACGTCTGAATGTTCTCACTCGTCAATTGTGCTTTTATTATGAAAATGTTTAACCTTTTGTGCCAATGAGACCTAGAGTAGTTCAAGATGTTGAATTCATCTTCAAAAATACTAAATAGCTTCACAGATTACATACACAATGTTCATAGTAGTTAACTTGATCGATTTTTTCCTGGTTTAAAGCTGAGTTAACTTTCCAGAAAATGTTTAAGTGTTGGTTGAATCATATTCAAGTAGTTTTGAGGATGTAGATGACTTCTGAATGGGCGCAGGATCTTGCACTGTTACTTCTTCACTTACTATTATTTCACTATCATGAACTTTTGTTTTTGGGTTGTTAGTAACAACAATTATGAACTGAGGTGATATGTTTCTTAAGGTTGCTAATGTTGGGATAAAACACTTTTTTAAAAATACAGCACATAGTTCCAAATTTCACCTATGTTATCGGAAGAAATAGACCAGCTTTCACACTAAAGATGCTCAAGTACGATATTGCTACAACAAATTACTTGTAATTAGATAGTGTAACAGATGACATGATATATTTACCAAAAGTATTTTAAATTGATCAGGCTCAGAAGTGAGGTTATGTTGTAGGCGAAGTGTGGTTTTTCTACATCCACTGAATGTGAAAAGCATGGTAGAAATTAAAACAATAGCACATTTGAAAATATATATATATATATATATCAAACTGAAATCAAGATTTATATTGCCCTAATACGTCATTTTTAAAGAAATTTATATTTCAGACAATCTGTAGAAAGGTAAAGAAGGGAACCGCTTTTAATAACAGAGTCGGCAGTCGGGCTTGGAAATGCACTCAATTTCTTTGTGTCTACTCAAAACGAAATTCACAGATGATGAGATTGTAGCTTCTGAACATGAGCAAGGGCTAGCAGTAGAATAGTTTAAAATAAAATGTTTTCCCAAACCCACCGTTACATTGAACTTATTACAGATAGCACAATTTACAAATTATAATTTGAACTTTTGAGTTGTTCAGAGTGAATTTTTTTTTAAATTTGTATACTTATTAAAATAGCTTAATCCGACATGGAAGTACAAAAAACATATTTAGAGATGATTCTAAAATATTATTTAGTTATTTTCTGTTTTATTTCAAAATTCCTTTAGTCATAAGTTCATAAAAATAGTTTTACAATGAAATGTAATAAAAGAATGTGATTCAATAAAATGCTTTTATCCAATTAAATACTTAAAATTTACTTGTATAAATTAATTTCCCCTTTAAAATGCACATAAGAGTTTTTAAAAAGTCAGATTTTGGAAAATATTTCTCAGTAATTGTAAAAGAATGTAATCTGCGGGAAAACAAATCCAAAACTTTACGAGTGCAAGCAAATTCCTTAAATTTTACAACTATTACGAAGGTAATAATTGGAATATAAAATGTTGTGAAAAGATTCATAGGATTGTGTACATTATTATGTATTTTAGTAAAAAATATGCAGATTAAGGAGCTCAGATATGTAATTATATGTTTTATATATAAAAATGTTCTGAAGGAGATAGAAGTGTATAAGGAAATCTGCATTAATTTTATATTCTTTTTGAGAACTAATATATATTACCAAAAAGAATAAATACTTAAGTGTCTGTGACATTCTGATTTTAAAAAATAAAAGTTAAGAATAAACTTCCTAAACGACACCACAAATATTCATAACACAAGCACTCAAGTAGCTTCTAACATTATACGTATTGTCAAGCTAAATTAAACCAATAATTTAAATAAACTATTAAATGTTTATTTAACTTGAACTACGAATTCGTACATTCTCACACAAGTTTTATCTATTTGTCTTGAGGTTACCCCAAAAATGCACCAATATTTACCTTTTTTTAGCTTTTTAGTGTTGAACTTTTTACACGTTTTATTCGGAAGAAACAAAAACTTTCTACGTCAAAATATTATGTGGATTAACCAGCCATGTGGTTGCACAAAATTACTGCATAAAATAAATACAACTCCTTATCCCTTTAGAGCAAACCTGAGAGATAAATAACCCTTACACCTGGGTAAAGTTATCTACTCCTATCCTAATGGCTGTTCTTCGTGATTTTCTGCTCCTTCAGTGTTTTTACATGTACTCTTAAATAAACGTAATATTAAATTAAACTTATTTAACATACCTTAAAAATTTTAACTTTTGCACTGTGGCGTAATCGATGACTGCTTTAGTGACAGTACTATAGGTGTCATCATTGTTGATTTTAAGATATGTACAACATTAAGTTAATCCGCCTTGTGGTCTAGGGATAGCATTTGCAACTACTAATCCTACAGGTACTGCGTTCGATTCGTCGTGTCAAGCGTCTGATATAAGCTGTTTTTCGGATTTTTTCTTAGCCTGAAAAGATGAATGCTAGATGCCTTTAAGGCACCAAAATATCTGACCTCATTGGTGCCATCATTAATTTATTTAATTTTATTTCGTTCTTCTCTACAGACCGTACCTACAATAGCCCGTAGATAAACAGATGCCCACGCAGTCATCGCAACAATAAAAATATTTCAGTTTGTTACTCGTCTTTTTTTTTTTTTTTTTTTTGAATAGTGTTTTAACGTCCGCATTTACTACTGAGGCACCACAGGGGGTTTACACTGATGATACATGAGATGAAATGATATATTGGTTAAGGATATTTTTTAAGGAAAGAAGCGTTCCAGGCCGAAGTTTAGGGTACCCCCCCCCTCTGCATTTGCCATTTATGAGGATAAGGAAAACCTGGAAAAAAATCCAGTCGGGAGAACAGTCCTGGTGGGATGCGAACTCCAGATCTCCCGCTCACGAGTCCGCGCCTTAGCGTTATCGGCCACCCGTGGCGGTTTGTTTGTCGTGACAGGGCTATTAAGTTATACCCTAATATTTTCTGTTTTTTATATATATATAAAATAAGACTATTCCGAACTAAGTATCTTTTTATTGTTGCCTTTAACAGTGCAAAAAAACTGGACAGTAAAAAACTTGTACGTATATAAAAAATATACTTTTTAGTTCCTATTAGCAAGATCAATCTTCTTCAAAATGTCCATATATATCTGTTTCAGGATAAAAAAATTATAAGTCATTCTTAAAATAGCCGCTAACTCTGCAAATAGGCTATTTGGTTTTATCATATAAATTTATAAAGGGAATTCCAATGTATACTTTAACACGAATTCTCAAATGAAGAACGCTTTATTCATTCTATAATTATGAAACATGATCGTGTTTTAAATATCAAGTCTATAAACCCACGAAAGGAATAAAATATGCAAAATTTAATTTTAGCAATGAAGTGACGACTAACGGTGCGTCGTAGGATAGCATTACAGTGTAAACAAACGAGGATTGGGTGCGTAATAAAAGTGAGAAAAATTGTAGATTCCCAATTGAAAAGTAATAAAAAAAATTTAGAAAACATTGAAGGAATGAAAACAAAACGAGAGAATTGCAATTAATCAGCTTCTATAAAAGTTCCAAGAATTAAACTACAGTTTATTGCTTTTAAAATATTATGCACTATTATTGTTAGTGGCACACTTTGTTGATAATAGATTTTGAAAATAAATCGCAATATGTTGATTATATTTGCATAAATATTTCTACTGAGCATCAAGTAGAAAGCCATACTGATGACAAAATATTTCGTAGTATTTTGTCAAGGCTACGTTCAGCTATTACTTAGTTGCATCGTTCTCTCGAAAGAAAAGCTGGCTCTCCTTGATTCGCGTTCTTAGATGCATAATGAAGGTGAATAGAAAAAGCCTGCTCAGTCATAGTTGTGTAATCCAGTAGACATTCCAAAGCGGTATGTGCACGGATTTCTGCTTTACATTTATAATTAAATCATTCATGTTACTGACAGTGAATGGGAAAAGGATGTTTAGTTAATGGCTCAATGACATGAAACGTATGTAACACCTGTTGCTAAGTGCATACCATTCCCTTCCAGTTTCCGATAAATGTCCCATATACCTCAAGATGGCACACTCGTAGTATTGGTCCAACTGCATGATAGAGCAGTTCATTGAGCTTTCTCGTTATAAGGAAAGTTTGGGTTAAGGATTTCAACTGGTTAGTAAAGTTATCAGTTTTAGATAGAGTTTATCCATAAGGGGTTGTCAAATACGAGGACTGTTAAATATACTTATTTTACAGACATAATTTGTCGCGCTAAAAGTTAACTTTACGCTGTTGTGTAATGTACACGTGGTAAGAGATGCGTTGTTGTTCACTTCCGGTTCCAACCTGTCAGAAGTATGCAATTTGAGGCACGTTCAGTTCCTCCTACAGCTAAATGGCAATGACACGCGACGAACAATATGTTCACCTGAAATTCTACTTTCGTCTCAATAAATCAACTGGGGCCTTGTTAAAATGAAGGACACCTATGTACTGCATGTTCTTCCTTTGGCATAGCTCGAAGATGGTTTAAAATGTTTAAAGAGGGGAAGCAAAAATGCCATTGTGAGAGAGGATCGTCGAGTAACATTAAGAACACTAAAATTCTGAAAGTTTCACTTGGTGCCACCCACATGTTGGTAACTGAAAGGTTGCACGTGAGACGTGTTTGTGCCCGGTAGGTTTTAAAACCGTTTATTCCTGAACAAAAGAACGTTCACATGCGGGTTTGCATGTAGTTCAAGGTGATGTTATTGGAACATGCGGTGTTTCTTTCAAAGATAATCACTGCTGATGAGAGACTTCTGCATCATTTCTGCTGCTGGAAAAATAATGGTCATCTCATTTTTCGGTTTGCTAGCTTTTCGTACGTGCACACATAATGTAACTGGACAGCAACTCTGCAAGGCCACCTTTACGTACAATTGGTGCTGCAGTATGATACCGTATATCGCAAATGTTGCTGAATATCTCACAAAAAACAATGCGAAATTTGTCCCTCACTCTTCCTATAGTTCAGATTTATCCTCACATGATTCCTTTCCTATTTCCCAAATTGAATTTTTCTTTATCAGAAGCAGTGGTAAAGGCTGCGGAGGCTATTTTGAAGAACCTCTCAAAATGTTTCCAGCATGTCTTTGAAGACTGGCAGAAACCCTGGAACAGGTTCATTTGAGAAAGACCATTGAAATTATAAGAATGAGTAAAAGTATGTCGTGAAAAGAAAAGTAGATAATTCTTCATTGAACAACTAGTGTATAGAAATGTATATAATTTTAAAGTTAGTAATAACTAATGTAGAAAGAAAGATAAGGTACATTTTTAACTTCATTTTGGATATTATTGTAATGTATTATCTCACAACATGACTTAAACTAATGACGCAGATTCATAGATCGCCGATCATAATCATAAGTAAAATCCAAGAATAAATTCGCAGTGCCCGAATGATTGTCAAAAGATTTTTCTGATTGCACCATCTAAATCGGTATATACTTTGAATATAGTCTTGTTTTCACTTTATTAAAAAATTAAGTGGCTCCGTCGTGGCGAAGTGGTTAGATTGCTGGTCTCCCACCGAAGGAACGTGCTTGGGCAGGTTTTCTCCGGATACTCCAGTTTCCCCTACCACTCATTCTGTCATTGATTCATCATCGTTTCATTTCCTTGAGGAAAGCTACAGCAGTATTTCTCCCAAGAAAAAGTATGCAGAGAAGAACTTGCCCTGGGGCAGAACACTAAAAAATTAATGAAAGTAATAAGTAGTAACCAGCATGGTGGCCTCGGGTTCAAATCCCTGCAGGTCGGCCTTATATCTTGGAATTTTTTGTGGTTTCCCCTGGTAGCCTAAGCAGTTGCTGGGATGTATTTTTCTTTCCACTAATTTTCCGATTTCCAGTTCTATCTGGAAACCTGTTATGGATTACATCTACGTGCGTGCAGTCCCACTGTCTCCCTCTTCCTCCCGGAATTGGGGCATAGGCACAAACGGCCTGCCGTGAGCAAGTCTCAAGTGCAGAAGTAACCTTCTCAGCCCCAGCTGGTCCAATCCAGTTTAATAAGTAATTGATAACTGCTCATGTTTGCCAAAGAAGTAAGACTGCCTTCTTGGTCTTGTGGTTAGTGTGTCTGCCAACATTTTCGAATCCCATAAAGTTAGCTACCTGGGTTGATTTTTTCCAGAGATTTTCTTTATCCTGAAAAGGTAAATGCCAGGTAAGTTTAAGGGTTGTGGGTTCCGGACTCATTTACGCACTCATTTCATCAAACATTCATTTATCGTCTCTTGGAAGCTGAGTGTTTTCTAAGAGTATAACACAGTATTTAAAATAGTGGTTACATTATTTTATAGTAATGATTTATACATTGTTGAAGTCTTTTCAAAATCAGTTGGATAATCCTGTATTGGGTACAAAGTTGTGTGAGATTTCTGTACAATATTTATTCGTAGATTTGCAGAACTTTTAGCTGGCCAAGTGTAAAATGAGTACACTCAGTAAGCAGGTGGTAAACTGTTTGCATCCGGCCAACTGCATATGCTGATAAGTTTCTAATTGTCGGTAGATACGATTTAAATTGTCATGAATTGATTAATTAGGAGATTTGGACGAAACAGCGAAAGTTTAAGTAAACAAAAATTGGAATAAACATTGTGAGCAGATCTTTGGTTGTAAAACTGTTCAATCGACATCTCAATTTATTTATTTGTTGCTTCCTAGGGTTTTATTGTTTCGCTGTTAAGGAATGCGGTTTCATACTTCAGACGGATGGTACACTATGGGTGTAACTATTGGCTATGATGAAAAAACATTTAAAAAGTGTAGGGCATACTGAGATGTATAAAGGTTCCAAGGGGAATGTTTTAAAGATGATCATCTGTTATTATGCTAAAAATCTTAAAAATCGTATTAAATGCTTTACTAATTTCCAAACAGGTACTGAAAAGAGCTTTTTTATTTGTATATATATGCTGAGCTAGCAATGGTTGCATAGAATATAACGTTTTTTTTTTTTTTTTTTTCAAGTTTCGTAGTAAGATAGTAGAATGTATTAAAAAAGAAACGTTTGCGACGCAAGTTAAACCTCTTAAAAACAACCTTTAAGTGGCCCCTATGAGGAATATTCAGCAGTAGCCTGGCACAGCGCTTTGGACTCGGTACTACTGTTGTCTTACTCACTCTATTGTTTCTGGAGTACACACTACGTCTAGTGCCAGCAAATCGGTCATTAGCACTACCTGTAGAATTAAACATTTCAACCTACTTCAAGACGTTCCTGAATGGAACAGAAGAATGTCAAGCGACTTGAAATTTCTTTACATTGAACATACACACCGAAACGACGCGATGCCATATCGATCAATTCGACATTTTAGCCCAGTGGAATCTGAAGTTAAAAAATTTAAATCCCTCTGAAAATCACCGCTGTTCCAAGTGGCGGGTCATTTAAATTAGCCACACCCTGAATAATTATCCTGCAGCTTATTTTAAATCAATCAAAAGTGTTATAAAATTCCCATATAATACTTGCGAACTATTTTATGCTCACTTTGTTCTGAGTGAATGCTTACGATTTTCTGATTTTACAGGTATCTAAATGAACTAAATAAAATACGTGTTTGCTAATGGCATTTAAACAAGTATATTGCATTGTCCACTTCATTAACACATCCACTTGAAGTGAAACCAAAGGCCCTATATTACTAAATCGAAGTTATTTATTTTTATGGGTCTTTTTCTCAGAAAATATTACAGATACCTTAGTGAAACCTTTACTGCTTGTTTTTCATTACATGTTAATTTCTAAGCTCTAGTTTAGAGAATTTACATTATAAAAATAATAAATAATTATTTTTTGTAACAAGACCATTTTTATAAAAATAAAATTATATTAATATTCATGTACAACAATGCTCTTAAGCAAATTACCTGAAATTACAGATCAGCAATGAATGTAATAATGTAAATCAACTGTAACGTTTTATGCTTCTATCTTATTAATTTATGAGAAAAAGGTACTTAGGTTGTGAATTTTTCACTTAGACTAAAATGTCTTTAATACTACTAATTGCTAATTTACATACTAATCCATTTCTTGCACCTGCATCTTCGTATTACCACTACAGGAAACAATTTCACTAAACACTATAATTAAAATATTCAAATTAATCACTATATTAACATTTCCTTTGTTGTCTTCAATAACTCCCATGTGATATCTTTTTCTTGGAAGCATTAGGGGGAGTGTAAGTAATTGGTTTATCATTCACTGCATTCTCTTTAGAAAAAAGCCTTTTATTTTCATTATCACTACTACCATGCTCTGCTGGATAGGTTTTGTAATACCTAGTTTCCTTTGTTTTTAAATTGTTTATAAACCTAGTGCACTAGGTATGATATTAAATGTATTTAGGAAAAAAAACTGGGCTGTATAGCTTATAGAGTTCAAACTAAACACAAAAGTTTCCATTTGCTTTAAAAATTAGGTATAGCAATTACTGTTGTTGACATTTGAAACTTAACTTACACTAAACTAAATGCTTTCAGAGTTATTTTAATTTTTTGAAATAGTGTGGGGTATTAAAAACAGTAGTTTGACACATAAAACACGTAATGTGTTAAAAGCACTTACAATTGGAATATTTGAATAAATGATATACAAAATTAAATATAAATATTCAAATAATTACTTGGAACAAAACACTATATTTTTTTCAAATTTTGACCTTTGATCTTATCTTAAGCAAGGGCGTAGCCACGTAGATGTTTTGAAACTGCACTCTATCAAGCCAAATAATTTTTCTTCGTTCTATTTTAATGCGATTGTTTATAATATATCGAAATTTAATTATATTAAACATTGTCTTATTTTATACTTAGAAAAACTCTAGACTGCAATTATTTTAAAGATATTCCATCAGTGACCGAAGTATTAAAAAGGAATGAAATTTTGTAGAAGAAGAAAGTATCTTTTATGCAGAAAACTGTGCATTCCAATATTCCGGAAATTACGAACAGAGAGCTTAATTTACCATTAACAACCCTTTGTTTGTAAAATATTTAAGCAGTCCTTTTACCTTGCGAACGGCAGACCCAAACTGAGGCGTTTCAAACAGTGCCTGGAAATATTTGGTAGTGATGAAAACGCCTAAATTATAAAAAGTCAAATTTCATGCCCTCATCGCCAAGGTTGGCACAGCCCCATTATTTATATCAGAGTAGGAAAAGAATGGTTCCTATTTTGTTAAGTAAGTGAAATTTACTGTTGTACCTAAAAGAAAATATTGAAACCAGGAGTGAATTATATATCGTTTCATCAATTAATGCAGATAACTATGCAGCATTTACTGCTATCTCCGAATCCATACATTATTGCTTCATACATCTTGTTTACGTGTTTATATGATTAACTTATGTTCATGTTGTCGATAGTGGCGGTTTTAGAACTGATTTCCATGAACAATTTCCCTGCCTAATTTTTTAGAAAGATTTCTTTTCTGCAGTAATAATTTTGGTCACTATGTTTGTAATGTGTGTTTATCCAAAGATATACTTATTTTTACGAGTTAAACGCTCATTCAGTCTTAATCTATAAGTGTAGTTTTCAAGCTATCATAACAATCTGGGCCTAATTAGTCATTATCTAATTTCTGTTACTTATTTGTTACCTCGTTTTAGATACCCACAACAATCAATGACGGCCAGTTTGATTGGTTGTGGCCTGGCCTTTGAAACCCAGAATTACTAAATCGAATCTAGTACCAATCATGTTAACGGTTTTAAGTCATGAGTTTTAAAACAATACTTGATCAATTTACTTTAATTCTTCAGCTCACTACGGAAACATTCTGGACTCTACTGAAATGTTAAACATTTCAATAAATATGTTGTTTAAAACATCAGGACTAATTAATGGAGTCTATGCTTCCAATATTCCATTTTCCTTTTTATAAAATTAATAAAGCAAGTATAATAGTTTTTAAATGTCTACTCTTACTTTTTACTCTTGATTATTCACAAAACGGAACCCTCCCCACTTGAGAAATTTCTGGCTACCGCATTGTTTAAGAGACAGTTCTTACAAGGGAAGTGTTTGGCTCGAATATAAATTTTCGGTTAAAATTCTGCCCAATGGTGGTTAAAACCATAAAAGCATTCGTCTTTGTAATACTTTGTTTGGCTGATGTAGACCAACAAACTTCTTAAAAAGCGTATATGAGGATTTTCTATCAAATACGTGAAATAGTGTGTAGAAAGAGCAATAGAGACAAAATGCAAAATCAACATCTGAACAAACTTCTGAATCACATTGCATAGTTAAAAGTGTCACCTGAATTACTTTTCTGAAACCGACTGAAGCATAGGGTGATATATTGAAGCAGATAACTGGATACGTTTATTATAAAAACGTGATTTCTCAATGTAAGTTCGAATTAACAACTAAGTTCTTATATAATCAGTATATTTTGGACTTTTATGCACTCAAGTAGGCAATATAAAGCCTAAAAATAAATTAAATTTGTAAAATAGGCATTTAAAATTGATACTGTAAGTTTTGTTACTAATTTTAAATTATTAATGGATCATATTGGGGAAAAACTGTGAGGCTGTTTAAATATTGTCTTATATGGTACTTCTCAAATTAAGAGAGATGCATCTTTGGATTCGCAGATATATCTCAGCCTTCTTATATGAGACAACTATGAGAACAAGCACGCTGTATATTTATATGTACTGACACCTCTTTACAACATGCCTGGCATAGTCGTAAAATTTGCTTTATCATTAATCCAATACTTGAACAGGAAGTACTTTTGTTAGACATTTTCATTGAGCAATGGCATCAAACTACACGATGCTTGACAATGCAAGAATAGCATAAACTCCACATGCTGCAAATAAACGCAATATAAGATTTAAGAGAGACTCGCTTTTTGAAACAGTGTCGTCAACTTACTGTCCGATAACGTCAGCATTCAGGGCTTTTTTTTTACCCCGCGATGTAAGTAATTCATGTTTAGGGCACTGAACTGATAGTACATACATCGCAAATTGTTTTATTTAGCATGGATTCTTTTTGAATATTTGAGAGATTTCTTTTAATATTACAGATGACAAAATTGAAAGTACTTTGATACTACGAAGCAAGATGTAACAAAATTACTTCGTTTTAACTAGTTTGTTTCTTTAGTTACAGTATTTATAGTGTGATAATAATAAATAACTAATTAATTATTACATACAATCAATTGTGCAAAACGTTAACTACCTCATAATGCAAAGACTTTACTGATGCCTAAATATACTTAGTTATGCTACACTATTCCATTTAATTAATATTTTATGTATAATAATATGCTTTATTAATTAACACAAAATATATATCATTAACAAACGAACACAACTACTGTACAAAAATATTATTCCATAAATCACAAATTTTCTCAATGTAAACATTATTATAGAAAATAAATACAAATCAAAATATTAACGAATTTCGACAATTAAGAAAATGTTAATAACTGAATGCTTATTAAAGTGCATTATTTCTCAAGAGAAATTAATAAATTTCTGGTCATTATTTGTAACATCAGAATATAATCTAACAAATAAACATACAACACTTAAACCCAGTACAAACATTTGTAAACAAATCGTAATAATGGAAAATAAAACAAATTGTAATAATGGAAATTAAAAAATCGCTTTTATAATAGAACATAATAAAGTTTTAGGGAAATTAAATATCACAATTCTTCTCACTTATACAAAAATGTTGGTGCTAAGAGTATTGTTGTTTAGCAACCGTGGAACAAAAAAGCCACCACAAACAGGGGCCTCAGATGCACATATACTCAACCCGCTGGCTGGATAATGAATACTGCCACCTGACGCAGTTGCCCTGCAAGCACTGCCTGACAAGTGAAATCATGCCATTAGGTCATTCTTTCGGGAGTTGGCGCGAAAGTTTAACCACTGTTATTATACAACTTATTGTAATGCATTTATGATTAAAAAACAACACATGTGAAACGTTATCATATAAACGCTGATTATTGATCTGTTGACCTTATTGCTCCAAATGATATTACTTTATATGAAGAAAACTTATGAAATATATAAATTCTAAACTTGTTCTCACATAAATTGTTATTTTAAGCAATTATATAGGTAATATAGATAAAAAGTCAATACAGATTAAAATTAACATTTATAGGCACTAATAAAACTCTCTTATTTAACAAATTTTGACCTGAAATAGACTTTCAGCTTTGATTTCCATGTTTTATAATGAAAAGAAATGATAGATATTTTAGGCTTCCTCGGCTCTATAAGCTACTATCCTTTTCGCAAGTATTTTGTATTATCTGGATGCATTAAATTTTATAAAGAATCATCCTATACGTTTTTGAAGAAGGCTATTTCAGCTAAATTAAATGTTACACAGATAAATATTTTTATAGTTTTCATTATCATTGGGTGGTAAATCTCTTAGCCGATAATTCCTGTTCAAATCAAAATTCTCGCTGTTTAAGTATGGAGCGAAGTGTTGCTTTTCTAAATCTAAAAGCATTAAATATGTAGTTAAATTAAAAATTCTTTCATGTTTTAATAATATGTTAATCTATCAACTCTTAAATTCTATCTGTTTATCGCCCTTTTATCATTGGTAAATTTTTTTTCGTTATTCATAATATTTTACTAAATACTTTAATTATTTTATAATTTTGACATACGTCTTTTTCCAATCTAAAAACTATATGATATAACTTATGTTTATAATATTTTCAAAATTATTTTAAATAAATATTTTAGTAGTTCATTAATTTATTGTAACATTTTCTAAGCAGGCTTTCTGCGGTGTGACCTAATGTTGTAGAATTAGTCTACACTTACGTTTGTTGAAATAAGTTATTTCAAGTACCATCTGTTTGACAACTGGGTCTACATCTACTGCTCTCCCTTTTGTAATAATAGATATTAACAGGCACGAATGTCACTTACGTTAACTCCCAAACCTTGAAACTTTGCTGTTTTTCATTGTTTTTATTGAGCGTGCATGGAATGCGGTACTGGATAACAGCGATGTTGAATCATATTCTAGCATTTTATGTTCCATGTTTGCGTGTTAACTCCACGTGCGGAAAAGCCAGATTAACTTAGCTTGTGACGTCCGCTGCAAGAAATCCAAACTTAACACTTTGCATCATCTCTTGTGCAACTCTAAACAACCGCTGTTGCACTTAGGAAACTATAAAGAAAAAATAATTATTGCACTCTAATGTAGCATCTACAGATGTTTGCTTCAACATTTAAAATAAAAAATGCTAAACTTCTACTTCCTCCCACTCTTCAGTTCTTATTTGTTTATTTATGTAATTGTTACATTTTTTATTTTTACTTTTTCAATTCTTAAGAAGTTTTCTTATATGCATTGATGACTTTTATTCCACTACTTTTCCTGAAAAGGTTTAAACGGAGTATTGGCTTTCTGTTTTATAATTTCTTTCTCATTTATTTTTTCCCCTCTATCCGTTTATCTTTGTTCTCTTTTGCTAATAAACCAAATTGCCATTGCTAAGTCAGTGAAAATAATTTTAATTTTTACAAATACATCACATTTATAATAAGCGTTAATACGAGAAATAAATCATAAATCATTTGAACTATTTTTCCCTCTCTCGCAAACAAGGAATAACACGAAAAATCTAAGATATACGATTGAAAGTTTTACATTTACTGCCGAGTGGTGACACCAACGGAAGATTGGGTGTAAGCAGCCCTCTTAGGGAAGAGGCAAAACACAGGCAACCGGTAAACATTGATTTATTATGGCATGAGCAAAAGTTATACACAATTTACACAGGGTATTGCAAATCCGTCATAGGACGGGTCTCCCAAGATAATCCGCGATGTTTAGCAACCTTTGAAGTTGTCTCCATGTACACAGACGCGACGGTTCGTTACCAGCGATGGGAATGGCGCTGAATACCGTCTGCAGCAGGCGAGTTGCTTAACTAGAGCCATCTCACATCGAAATGCTCTCAAAATATCCGCATTGTTAGCAAAGCATTTCCTACGCAATGACTGCTTCACTTGGGGGATCATAATTACTGGGACTGAGACCGAGAGCGAATATGGCGGATGTAGAAGAACTTCCTATCCCCACCGCTGTAAAAGACACTTGTCACTGTCGGTTGTGTGAGCTATCGTGTTAACTTGAAGAATAATGGCGTTGTTCAAAAGTTATGGTCGTTTGGTGCTTACGGCACGGCGCAATTGTGACACCAAAAAGACCTGCCATACTGGACATTCACAGTGGTCCCCTCACGAACTGGATGACACACAGCACACCTTGGCTGTCATACGCCAGCATGGCCATCACTTTTGTTTGTGAAGGAGTTTGGCGAAACTGTGTGTCATTCACTGGACTGTCGCTTGAGTTCTGGTTCATACGTCCTTGCGCACGTTTCATCAATTGCAAGGATGCGATTCAGCATGGCACTCCCTCTTCCTGAAATCTCGCCACATTGATGCGACAGTTTCGCAGAGAGTCCACTTCTTTACCTCACCTAATCTACGTAGCGTTCACCCATAAAATGCAGTGCACTGTTTTTGTGGCATTCCTGTTTGCTCTTCTACTTCCGCAAGTGTCCAGTGAAAATCATTGCATAAGCACTGATCCACCATCACCTATATATCCTTGTCCGTGGACATAGGACAATCACTATGCGGCAGATCGGCAGCTATCCCGTTTGAAGGCCTCCGTCCATCTCGCCAGTGTTCAGGGCACCCAATGTTTCCCTAACTCTGTGTGGCATTCTCGTGCATTCCTGCCATGGAGAAATGCTATTTTCACATACGCACGTTGTTTACTCTTCGTGACCTCCATTCCTGATCACTGTAGGTCATCAACAGAATTTCTGGACATGCTGAGACACAGTTCTGCTCACATACACTATCTGGTGGCTTCGTTCTAAAGCATACACTTTCAATCGTATATGTTAGATTTTTCTTGTTGTCCCTTGTTTGCGACAAAATAAATGATTGCCATGACTTATGGCTTATCTCTCGTGTATAGGAATTTTATTAGTCAATAAGAATTGAAAATTTACATAAGATATACTTAAGAGTTTTAAATTCTTAAATAGTGATTTTCTTAATAGATTTGGCTACCTGCGAGTATTAAAAAACTTAATCTCTTATACAATAACATATTCAAAAATTTTCTTAAACCTGTGTAAATAATACTTATATTATTATATCTAGTATTATAATTAAAAACCTCAATCTTTATAACATATTCAGATTTTACAGTATATAGAATTATAACAATTATAGATATTGCAGATAGTCATTTTCTTGCAGAATAGTATCACTAATCCCTATTGCTTACTGCAGAAATGGTCCTAGCAACTCTTTTTTGCAGTATAAAAAGACTCTCAAAACGTAGACAATGATCAGGTGCAAACTTCATAGTTAAATGACAAAGAAAATCTGCTAATTACAGCATTTTAACTTAATAGTATATCTAGCTTTTACAAACTCTCAGTAAGGACACGTATGGCTTCCTTCGGAAGGGAAGTAAAGCCGTGGGTCCTGTGTCGGTACATTTACGGCACGAAAAAGAACCTCAAGCCTGAAAGAAAACCTCTGAGCAAAAATTGTTGGCCTTTTCACGCCCTGAATTGAACTGGACGCTGATGACCTCAGATGTTAAAGAGCGTACGTATATAAACAAATAAAATAAATAAGTCAGCACATAACTAGAGAAGAGTTTTGGTAATAAATTATCAATGGTATTTCTCAGATAAAACCAACAATTAGTACAAAATTGCATCAAACGTTTAACATCTACATTTTAAATTTAAAACGTCATCAGATAAAATGCTAATATCATTAGCAAGCATCACAACTTTGACATTAAGTTGCACAGTTAATTCATTAAAGAAGATAGTAAAAATAAAGTTCGCAATTAGACCCTTGAGTTACGTCATTACATACACATACATTATGTCCCTGACGTCATACATTTTTTCAAGTGATATTCTCTTGTGATTTCATGGCACGCAGGTAATATTGGTTACATCTTGCAGGAATTTTAGGGAGGGAAAAAAATAATATATACGTTTCTGTAATACTTCCATTACAAAACTTATATTCAATTGGTGCACAGTAATTAATATTTTCCCTTCTATTTGTTCAACTATATTAAGCATACTTTATTTATCTGTTAGTGGTGCTGATTTGCTGAATTTTAATGTCAGTTCCCGTGAGTAAAACATTTATGCAATGACAGTGAAGAAAAGGAAACAATTTTCAGATAAAATATACGTATTAAGTAGTCTCAGTAATCAGGTATTGGGGGTTGTTAAATCACATGCCTCTTTTACCCAATTTTCCTGCGTAATTTAGGTTCCTTGTTTCAGAAAATTACTCTGCAAACCTGGAAATCGCCTTGTAACGAATATTAGAAGCTGTGGTTTTAAATAACTCTATTATAGAATTGCAATGCTTTAGACACAATAACTGACTGACGTACATACCAGGAAATTATTCAATATTTAATATTTTTAAAAATTAGTTTACTTAAAGCAACGAAACTTCAACTAATCTTCAAGGTGCTCGCTTTTTGAATCTAACTACACATTCTAGCTTTTCTAATCCTTTAAACTAGTCCTAAAATTCTTTCTTACATTATTATTATTAACTGCATCGCCGTGTACCAAATCTCGTTTACAGAATGAACCCAAAGCAAAAATGTCGGAGTTACAGGGATGAAGAACTGCATGAACGCAAGCGCGGTGACAAAGTATACATAATACATTGCCAATTGAGTAGCCCAGCAGGAAAGTGATTGTTCACACATGTAGAGTACAGTCTCTTCTGACTATCTGCCAAGTTGCATTAAGGCCAGGAGATACTCCAAATTGCTGAATAAATTACCAACAGACAACGTGTTCATAGTTTGATTTATCCCACTATTGTAATTTCGTCTTACTATAATTATGAAAGTTCACTTTCTTATTCACACTTGGAGGTTAAATTGGCTTACGTGCAATTTAATTTCTCGCACCAGATAGCAGACTGGACTGCACTAGAATTATTATAGTATATGAGGCGGAAATCAGAGTGAATGGCAAATTTAATTTCAAAATTAACTGCAGAATTGAATACCAGATGCATATAAAAAATTAATGTGCACTTTATATAGCCAATCAGGGCATCCCATATAATGCAAAGTTTTCAAATTAAATGTTTTTAAACACCATTAATTGTGCTTTATTTCTAAAGTTCTTCACTTCTTACTGCCACAGCATTTTACAAAATTACTTAGCAAAACTTAAAAATTGATAATTCCATATCTCTTATTGAATGAAATAAGAGGAAGTAATAGTATATTTTATAAAGTATATTTATACATTGGTTATACACAAACAGAAGACTGCCGTGTTTTAGTCATAAACCTTGTCCGTGCACGTTGCCTTTATGTACAACTAACACACTAAGTGTTCCAAGTCCTCTAGAGTCACCTGTCTAACATATTTGTAAAATGGTGTATACTGCAGTGGGACAGGTAGGAACAGATTAAAACATTAACGTTAAAAGGGGGAAATGAAGCTGAAATACGGGCACCACCAGCTGCGGTCTGCCTAGTAGCCCAGACATAAAAACAGCGCTTCAGCAGACAATGTTTATAACTAAAGCCCTTTAAAGTCCGTGGTAGTAATTTCGTTAATTAGCAATTTAAGGCATAACTTTTGTGAATGAGTTCCTTAATGATTTCTTCAATTGTAAATTTTATTGCGTGCATTACAGAAATTTGTAAACATCGGCATTTATCCTACTTGGAATGGCAGAGATAAAGATATATTGTTTTGTATTTAAAAATTAAGGTTTAGTGTTTTATTATACACTGTAAAAATCTGGGGTGTAAGTTAACGAGATTTGATATGTTATAGTTGTATACATTAGTAAAAATAATGTTGGGATGAGTTGCGCTCAGCGTGAACAAGGATGGTCGATCATTGTACCGCTGCAAGACAAGGTTTACATCAACAGATTTTAAAACCTATAAATTGCTAAACTTTAAAAATTTGTTGTTTATTTGCAAAATTGTGAATTAGGTCAAAGTGGAGTTTGTTGTATTTCCTACCTGCGATGGAAATACTCAACATCTCCGATTGGTTATTGGACAACGAGAGTATTAGATATCACTGAAAGTCCGTTTTCATTTTTACATTTATGGCATTCATAAAGTCTCAAGGATCCTGCAATGATGGGTCGTTCTGGTTTCTTTTGGGGCAGTATTTCCAAATACTAGAAAGCATTTCAAAGACCTCTGGAGAAGTTAATTTCATTTTTGCACATTCATTGTATTTATTATATTTATTACTATTTTACAGAACATTTTATGAGATTGTTGTAAATAAGGGGTTAATGTTCAAACTGACACACAATGTAGGATGTAGTTTGACACTATACAAATATACAGTCAGGTTATTTGAATTATGGGCCGTCTAAGTGCGGCTGCTTATTGTGGAAGTACAGCCACCGCAACCGGAAAAAGGGTGACAAGCTTCGCAGCCCATAAAGGTAGCATTTTTATTTTATTATTTAAAAATTTACTGCGATACTATATTTAAAACTGATAATAATAAGCAATGACCAATGTTATTTCTAAAATGACTCCTCTCAGTCGCAACACATTGCCAGCATCTCCATAAGAAATCTCTACATTTCACCTTTCTTCCTTAAAAACACGGCGGTTCGGAATATTTACATGGCACCCAGACATCCTGTATCTCATAACTATTTAACAACAGGCAAACAGTTCTACTACCTGCAAAACGTCTTGCCATTTTTCTACAAGAATTAATTTTCACAAAGGTATTGCAATAAAATTCCGTTCAATATCTTGTAGTAGCGTAAGTAACGAAGAACAATTAGCACGCAATTTACACACAATGAAAGCACCGAAACAAGCGAACACATAACCACTCGCTGGCAAGTCACTCTCAAACTATAAACTGCTACCTGCACATGTGCGGCTTTGACCACTGGTTCCTCCCTGAACGCAGGCGCTCTCTGCCAGCCCGTAGTTCAAATATTCCTCTGTATAAATATTTAAACACAACCGTGTACATAAAAATAAAATTTAGAAAAATTGAACTACATAACTACAAAATGAAAACAGCTGTGGATAAATCAAAAGATATACTCTTCAAAACAAAAAATATAACTACATAAAAATAAGTCTACATTACGTAATTTTAATAAATTATTCGCTATGGTTACTATGGCTACTTTTTCAATAACTTTCAGGTTAGGTACATTAGGAAATGTAATTAAGAAAGAATAAATAGGGCTGTACAAACACACAACAGTTCTAGTGTTCACCTCAGAATAACGAGAATTAGACTTCAACAAAAAAGAGGAAAAAATAGCCTAGTTGTAGCGTTTGCGACTACTAATCTGTAGGTCTTGGGTTCGATTCCCAGTCAGATCAAGCTGTTTGGGCAAGGTTTTTTTTTTCGGAGTTTTTCCTGACCTTGCAAAGGTGAATGCCAGATAGCTTTACGGAGCCAAGGACTCCAAACTCATTTGCGTCATTATTAATTCATTTCATTCCATTCATAACTACAGACACCTTCAGTATTTAAGTCCAATCTACAGACGTCGCGAGAAGACCAATACGGTCAAAGAGACAATTTTTTTTTTGAGTAGTGTTTAACGCCCGTTTTTACTACTGAGGCACTACAGGCGATGGACACTGATGATACATGAGATGAAATGATAAATTGGGAAAGGATTTTTTTTTTTTGTAAGGAAGGAAGCGTTCCAGGCCTAAGTTTAGGTACCTCCCCGGCATTTGCCAGTTATGAAGACTGAGGAAAACCTGGAAAAAACCCCAGTCAGGGAGGACGGTCCTGGCGGGATTCGAACCGCAGACCTCCCGCTCACGAGTCCGTGCCTTAACGACCTCGGCCACCCGTGGCGGTCAAAGAGACAATAAATAACACCGTAAAATTTTTAAAAAATTTAAAAAGGAAATATTTATAGGCAATATTTCTTTTTTAAATACTGGTGATAGAAAAATAAATGTCATTAAATTTAAAATAATTCCTCTAAAACTAGGTAGGACATTTAGAAAGAAATTTAAATATCAGGATCAAACAAATAAAATGAAAAAGCAGCTGAAGACATCCTACGATCAAAATAAACCTAGCAGTTTGATGTTAATGGTTGAATTTTTCTTTCTTTTGTTAATATGATATGTTCCTTCTTGCTTTCATATTTAGACATTTCTTTTTTCAAGGTAATGTCTAAATTCGGAAGTCAGAGATTGTCGAATAGTAAGCTATTTAAACATCTCCTCAGCTCTAGGAATCATAACAGTCTCTCGTCTGTTCTTTTTCTACTTCCTCTTCCTCTTCATCTTTTTCTTCTCCTTCCTTCGTCCTTGTACTTGAGAAAAATTATTGAAGAATAAGTGAAATTCTAACACTATATTTATCAACTTTTGAACTATATTTAAAAGATGTAATACTTACATAGCATATATCTTTAATTTTGTTTTTTTCCTGTATTTATATAACTATGTATATTGTACTCTGTATTTTGCTGGTTTTATATTCGCCTGGTAAAGTGAAAGTCTTAACTGTTGCAAGGATAAATAAATTGCTACCAGTGGCTTACATCATGGATTTTGCATGTTTCTAGCAGTAGCTGGAGCTGGTTCATTCACAAAAGTAACGAACTCTGGGTGTTAAAGACTATTTTAAACGCTGGTCCAGTTTCAGCAAAGTCGCAGTCCTAGATTCGAGAAGCCTAGCTAAGCTCTTAACATCTGTTGCCTTAGCTCTCTGATCATCGCCGTCGTTAAGTATCCTGCGAGGTTTTTTTAGTTCACAAAATCCAAACTAACAATAGATCCTTCTCCCACTCCCCTTCTTTCCAGGAAGAGAAGCGGGGAAAGGCTGCGAAGATTCGAGCACAAAACAGAATGGAAAACTCTCACACAATACGTTCGAAGAGGTGTCTATTTTTATGTGCGAAAGCTTTTTGCGTGTACTATATATAACACACGTGACAATAAATGCCCATTGTTCATATAGCCTAGTTCCTCTTCCGCGTATTTTTCTGTTTAATAGCACACAGCACATACTTTGTATACGGTGGCAGCCCTAAGAAACTACAGCCAACCAGACCATTAATCATCAAAAGATTATGTACACAAACGGATGTTAATAATAAACTAACAAATGATTTGTTTATATTTAAAGCAATATTATTTAAGTTATTGAACAAAATAAGAATAAAAGATAAAAGATAAAATTGGTAGAAGATATCATTGTACATCCGAACTAATTTGCATTTAATTTTTCCTACTGTACTGATACTGTGTGTTCAAATTTAAATAGAATTTTTCGTCACTTCATGACGTCATATATAAAGTCAGTAACCTAATTATTTCTTTCGCTTATTAATAAAACAAAAATAATTTTCATGTGTGTTTTCTTTGTTTCAAAGAATTAAGCAAATGATTTGTGTTTTTATTATTAACAAATATCCATTCGAAATTGGACATATATATTAGCGAACTAAATTACTGAAATGACATTATTTCACATAGGATTAATATATTAACTAGAATGCGACATTATCGACCACATCAGTTAGCTAACTGCTGTTTATGACAATTCTGGAGCAAATTAATAAATGAAAGTAGCATACCTAGGTAGTTGAAATTGTCATCATTTGGCTAGAAATTTCAGCACATACTGAAGTATATCTAACTATGCTCCAATACAACCAAAATGGAAGTAACACTCAAGAATAACTTTAAAATTTTCTTGTAGCATTCATGATGGCTTAAGAAATATTTTTTAAAAACTTAATGAAATTTTATAACAGTAAAAACATGGGTGACACTTATTTCTAGTTAAGATGAAGATAAAACAAGGGAACAGTATCGTATGTCAACTAAAGGCGACCTACGTTGTTTATCTATGTCTCAAGGGTTAAACTCGCTGTCATATGCAACTTCCGACATATTTCATGTTTTATGCATTATAGCAGTAATTAAACTGTAATATGGCCCCAACCTGCAGTTGTGCAGATTTTTTCAAAATTCCAATGAAACTATATAAACATTTAACAATTCTTCGTGGGCAACGCACATTCTGAAACAGAACGGTTGGCAGCTAAATGCTATTCAACAAAAATTTCTATTAAAGATATAAAAATTTTAAGAGTTCCACATAATCATCCTTGTTATTATCAAAATGTCTTTTTTACCAAATCTTTTGGAAAGATTTTAAAATATTAAAGTTTGTACAATCCCTAAAATGTAGAAGCTTTTGGAACCTTAAAGGAAATATTAAACAATTGGTTCATGATCACTTCAAGTTTTCCAAAATTAAAAATTAATTAAATAGTAATTAAATTTTTAATTTAATTTTAAATTTAATTTTACAAGTGTGACTTTCTCTTATTGTTTTATCATTTTCTGCATTTATAATTACTGTTAATTTGTTATATTCGCAACGCATTATTAAAATATGTTTGCATTTTTAGAAAAAACAATATCCATTGCTAAAAAGGAAAGAATAGTTATAAAAAAGGTACAAAAGACAGAATGAATCTACCACAGACTGCTGTTGTGATGTCAACAGTTATATAACTTGTAACGCTAGATTGAAATATCGAGGAATGTTTAAATTTATTAATAAAAGTTATTTAAGTCATCTTTAGTTCTAAGTATAGGAAATAACAAATGTCATACTTTACTTCCACAATTTCTCTATCATAAATGAATGAAAATTGTGCTGTTACAAGCATGTGGTGTTATGTAATCACTTACATAATTTTCTATGTCAAATGCGACTTTATAAAAACACGTTGTTAAATAATTATTCTAAAGGACATAATATTGCTCTCAGATGTATTTATTATTCGGGGTGGAGCTAAATGCTGTAAAATTATGTACTTCTTTGCACGACATATTTAGAAGGATGTATTCATTCCAAGAATGTTGTTATAACCTCATGTTAAATTGTTTTTAATCTAAGGAGTTTTCATTCCCATCTCCTCTGATTTCGTTCATTTATTTTCCTCCCACTTTCAACTATAACCTCAAATGTACGATCATTTTTCTAAAAATTACTATAGCTATAAGTTTAATTATTTATAAAAAATTATTGAAGGCTAAGATCGTTGTTCTGAAATTATCTTGTCAAATACAAGTCGTAAAAACTCATAACTTTCTTGAGGTAATTTAATTTTGCTTTTAAATTCATGCTCTACTTTCTGTATTGAAATAATTAACAAGACACCAAAATTTCAAGCTGGTTTAAATAACCGGAAAACCATCGTTTTATTGTAAAAGAATGCTTTTCTTCCCGTCCAAATTGACTCTGTTTTAGAGGTATATTTAACTGAACAAGCAAGACAAATTATTGCTAAAACAGAAAAGCACAGCATTTTATACTATTTTATCTTTTTGTTTATTGAAAATATAAATAGTCCCATAGCTTAAGGCATTGCATACATAAATGAAAAATATAGATTTGTTTCACATATTTGGTAGATCATGCTAATAAATTTTACTATAAAATATGTCTATTTTAAAGATGAGTTTACTGCCATATTTTTATTTTCACTAAAACTAACATATAGCTATATTTTCATAAATAAGGCCATGCCCCTCATTTTCTATTCTTTGAGGCCATTGTTGTTACAAAAATCATAATTTAGAAATAAATCGAATGCTGTGAAGGAAAAAATGCATCAATGAATTAACGAATTAATTAATGAATTAATTTTATTTGAAGTGGTATAAGAAATAAACATCCTAATATAACTTATAACTCAACTATTTCTGTTATTATTCGCCACTAAGCAGAACTTTTAAGAAGCTAATTAGTGACATAATTATGCATTTTCCCAAAAGCAGATTGTTTCACAAGGTAATAATTCAGTTCTTAAAACTTTACAATTAATCCATTTTTTTAACATTGCTCTTCAATTTTTATCCTAAACACGTCGTTCTTAGCTGATCGTATCTACATTAACGTATTCTTTTCCTTAATTAAATAACCGTTCATCTCTATTTATTATTAATACAGGGCAAACTCCAAAACTACCTTAAATTAAGTTAGCCCTTATCAAATTGGATTTCTATTTGTAATCTTTTATATCTATATTTAATAAATGTGATATTTTCGTTATAATTTATAATTTAAATACCGGCCAGAGAAAGTATTTTATAAAATATTAGGGTGCAGAAATCTGAAATGTAGTTCCTGTTTGCTGTGTTGCTATGTGTTAAAAACATTTAACTTAGAGCAAATTGTTCACTTGTCCAAAAGCCTTACTCAAATGAGAATATCTTTTAGATCTAGCCTAGTATTCTGAGTAAGAACACAGACAGTGATTAGTGATTCTGCTAGCATTTGGCAAGGATTCTAGCATTTACTCTATGTACAGCCAACAAAACTTTCACTTACATTCCTTGTCATTCGTTGCATGCCACCGCCTGCTAATATTTTTAGTGTTGCCGTGAAACTTTGGGAAATTTTTCAAGCCTTACCACTTCTCTTTCCAGTCATTTCTGGTTTATTGAATATTGCTACTAGCTTTATTATTCATAAAGTTTAAAATCATTGAAATACCTCGTGCATAGATGGTAATGGGTTGCAATCAGAATCATTTTCCAACCTCTATGTGTGAAACCTTTAACTCCACAGGAGCTTCTTCAACTCCACTAAACCTCACAATGTAAGTCACCTTGAACGAAGCTGTGCTGCATACGAAATAAATTATTTTCTACTTGAATTTGAAAAAGTAATCCTTGACAACAGATGTAGTATGTGGCCAGGTACGATCATGAAGAAATTACTCCAGAGACCAGACAGATACTTAAATTATGCTCGTAAATTTTCTCATTTTTTCATTTCTCCTTTTAATTTTAGTAAGTCAGAGAGGCAAGTACTGGCGAAGCGGATTACAATTGATTTATGTTCTTGCAATTATAATTCTAGTTATAATGACAGGAAACGCCATTCTGCTACATTCACACATTTTTTGCATCTTTTTGAAAATAATCATTCCTATGCATCAGTTTATCTCCCGAAATTGAGTAAATTTCTCGCTGATATTTGTCTCTTGAAATAATGCTGAAGATTCACAAACATTTTATTTCCTTCCATCTGCTATTTTAACCTATCAGAGGATTGATACACTACTTGACTGAACATGGCCCTTACAAAACATACTGGCATATAATTAAAAGAACCGAAAATGATACCTGCTTACGGTGTGAAAAACAGGATACACCGGAGCATGTTTTATTTAAATGTCCACGTTATAAGAACCCAACTGTAGAAGAAAGAAGGAATTTAATTGGTCATTGTGTAGCCTATATTCTAAGGAACAAAGAAGTATATAAATTTTGAACCCCTAGCCCATTTAATAAGTAAAATAGCATGGGAAGAAAGGATGGAGCAAGAAGAGATTCCAGTTGTAAGGGAGAAGAAGAAGTGGAAGTTAGCAGATCGGAAATATTAAGAATATTAAATATAGACAACCTGAAAAATAATGCATAATAAACAAACATATAGTTAGAAGAAAGAAGGTATGGTGAGAAGAAGAGGAAGAGGGAAGAATATGATAAATCAGCAGGAGAAGCAGGAGCTGAAGGAGCTGTTTGCGTCCTTAGTGAAGGGACGGAGGATGAGAGTTTGATGAGCTTGTTTAGGAAGAATGGAGGAAAAGTAATAAAGATTGAGAGGGGTATGGTTGAAGAAGAAGATAAAGAGGCATTAAAATAAAATACAATATAACTTGTTATAATATTTATATATATAATTATAACTTGTACTATTTGTGATAATATTATTACTGTTGTTAACGATGTAGAAAGACCGCATGATATAATATGGAAAATAAATAAACATATACAAGATCTATAGATATATAATAGAGTTTTGTACAAATATAGACAGTAGTAAAGTAAAAGTATGTAAGAAATATACTGGCCTCCTGTACAGTTTCTACCGAATACCGATGAATAGTAATTTATCAATTTAGAGTTAAAAATTAAGTGGAAGCAGCAGGAGTCATAGCTGGTTTCCAGCAGTTAGAAAGTAGTTGAAGGGAATGTAATTTTGTTATTTATCAATTTTGTTATTTTTATTATTTTAGTAAATTTCAAATTGTAACCTAGGTATTAGTATTATCTGAAAAACAATAATGTATGAATGTAATTTTGTAATTAGAAGAGTTTACAATGCACCTCCCGGTGTAGGAAACAGGGGCCGGGAGTGAGTATTTCAGATTTTATTTTTATTATTATTATTATTATTATTATTATTATTATTATTATTATTATTATTATTATTATTATTATTATTATTCTCTGACTGGCAACCTCCAACTACCTTGAAACGGGTGACAAAACCGTGAAAACTGTTAGAGTATAATGCATAATTATGAGGGGCTTAGAGAACACATTATGTAGCCTTGTATCTTATAACAAATGTTGACTGAAAATGAACCAAAACAAAAAGAACTGACGTAACAATTCCAAACGTCTTCAGTCCCAAACATAAATAAATGACATCAGTGTTAAGTGAATTATTTCAATCAATGTTCTTGCTATACTCTACTACTTAGCAGTTCATCTGGTTTTTACAATTATTGTTCTTATTATCACGAATGAACTGTTTATTGAAAACTTGGAAGTTTCTCCTTGTTGTCATAGAAAATGTCGCCGCGCTGCACATTATCTCGAGCCAGAGGCATCCCCAATATTGGAGCGGCTGAGTTTATGTAGACTATGTGTCGCATGCTCATTCTTGGCTCGGCTGGGAGTCCGCACGATGAGTCAGTAGTCTGGCCACGACGCGGCAGACGCTACACTGGCCCACGTCCCAACAGGCGACACGCCGTCGCTCTGCGCTAGCTAGAGAGCAGGTGGACGGAGAGATTGCATCACATCCTTCATTCTCCAACTTGCCCCTCTCTACTACATGTTACAGTGCAAGTCCAAAATCCTACGGGAGCCGACAACCATTCTCGCTGACTCACGTGTGAAATTCCGAAACACGATATCGGCTAGTGCGCTGCCAAGAGTATACACACATTATTTTAATTCCAAAAACAAGTACAGAGAATTTGCATGCTGCAGTGATAAAACAGCAATTGCAGTATTTAACGAATTCAAAAATAAACATTAATTTCAAATTACGTGATTAGACAATAAAACTTTTATTACTGTACCATTTGGCTTAATGGTAACCTCTGAGATCCCAGGACAATCAGGTCATAGTTCTAGTTTTCTTGGTCCTTAGTAATCGGGTAGTGCACGTATACAGGGGTTTTCGCTCCTCTCCCAATCGTAAATTGATTTTGACAAAGGGAAACGTAAGCCGAGGGAAATCGGTCGCACGGTCGGAAATCATTTGTCGTTTTGCTTCTTTCATTATTAATTAGTAGTAAATTAATAAGTTCGCAATAAAAACTGAGACAATCACCGCATTCCGTCCTCCCAAATATTGTAAACTGCCTCCCAGCGCCTTTACTGGTTTTATTTCAGGTGCAATAGTAACTTTGTAGTAGTAGCTGAGTGGCTTTGTACGTACTTTCGACAGACACACCAACTTACTGGACTAATCGTATTAAACACCTTCGAAAAGAAGTTTCTAACCTAGAACATATCAAGATCATCATCTCTTAAAAACCGGTTTTTTGTTTTGACTTCTTGTCAATAAAAATGCCTTGGGTTTAAACATTGTTTAACAATCTGAAAATTGCACTTTCCGATCGAGACTTATTCCGGAAAATCTAGAACGAAATTCTCTCCTACAGTACTTTTATGTCTTCTTTTGTACATAACAATCACAAATAAATATAATTTGTTCCATATTTTAGGTCTTATAGGACATGGTAAATATTTAGTGTTTTCTTCATTTTTGAAATGCTAGAACCATCGTTGTGTTACACAATCACCAATGACACTTTCTTCCTCCACTGCACAAACTTTAGTAGTTTTGCTCTCTTAAGCAATAGTAATAAGCATCATCATCCACTGCATATATTCTTCGAACTTCAACAGTATAATCTTGTTTCCAATAGTGCTTTAGAAGGACTTTAATCTCAAATTTGTTAGCTCATTTTATGATTGTGTATTAACATTGACAACATATACAATAATAACCATAGCATCTTATAAAATAACATTGCCAAAGAAAAGAAAAGCATAAAAATCTTAAAAAAAACACCAATCTTAAAATCTGTCATCACTTATGCAAACCTAACAGAAAGAAAGCGATATTTGGGCATTGTATCTTGCTCTTGGCATATTTCGCCATACACAAATATATAGTAAAGTTAAATGCACATTTTCTATATAAATGCAACTGAAATAGTTGGCGTGATAAATACAACTGAGCAAGCTCAACTGTCTGCGCAGGTAGAAATTTAATTCCAGTCTTAAAGGGAACCACGCGTCTATTGCAGGTCAACCGGTTTCTACCAACGTATGTATACAAACTCTGTTTATGTAGCGGAATGAGGTCACAGTATATGTATATGTACATACGTATTTTGTGAAAGGGAATGAATGGCCTCAATATGCAGCTACAGACATTGATATGGATCAACGTCAAAGCGAAGCTGTGATGTGACGGGCGTTCATAGCCATCATTAACGTAGATTTACGAAGTGGTCAGGCGTTTTAAGCACTACAGTAGGTAGGTTTTAAGTACAGTTGTCGCACTTAAGTTAATGGGTTTCTCCGAAGTAAGACTCTATTTTTGACAGAATAAATTATTTGTCTAAGGTAAACTATTGTGTTTTCAGTTTATCACATTTATAGCTTTGAAATAAACGCGTAACAAATAACTATCCGAGACCATTTGCTCCTATTCTTGAGGTGGGAATAATGTGTAAATCATGTGTAGTGAAATTTAAAGTAGCTCAAGAATCTCAAAGAAGAATAAAATTATCTTACTTTGTACTTTGTTTATGTGAAAATTTAGTGAAATAATATAGCCAGGAAAACTCATGGAGAGCATTAAGGAGTATGAATATTTTATATTTTCCGACTGCCTTGGTGACATGCAAAATTTTGCCTATGCTGGTTAGAGACTGCAAATTAAATTCTAATGTTAAAATCAGTTCTATAGTCTAGAGGTAATATTTGCGCCTCCTTTGTTTACATGGGTTGGGTTAATTTCCTGATTTAGGTTTTTTTCAGGAGGGTTTCCCTCAGTTCTTAACCTCAAACCGTACCAAATGATCACCTGGTATGATAGAGCTCAAGGAGCAGTGACGTGGTCTTTGAAAGAGTGTTCAATCAACTTTTAGAGTCTAGATCACTATAGAGTCATGGGAAATGAAGAGGCGCATAGTTCGCCTGTCCTTCTCTTTCAAAAGTATCTAAATCGTAACTTCAATCATCTCCGTATTGAGTATAAAGAACACCTGGCATGAGAGAGGTTAAAACTTGAATTCACTGTCTGTAGTTAAGGAGTGCATAATGCACCAATAAAAATATAAATGCATTGGAAGTAATATGAGAAATTATTGAAAGCATGTAAAATATAAATACAATACTATCCAAGTTAGAATTTTACCTTGATTAAATCTTTCATAATTTGTTATGAATCTTCGTTTTGTAATTCACTGGTTCTCCCTTAAACAAGTAGCTGCTAAATACCTTCCAAAAGCATTGCTAAATATTCAACAATACACTGGTTTACAAACAACTGCAAGGTACGCCTGTCACAGAACACACAGTGGCTAGGACGGGGGGTGGGAAGATTTAATAGTATAGGCTATTTGATGTCTGAAGTAGTACAGTTGATTAATAAGAAATTACTCTCAAAGACAAGCTGTACATTCAGATTATTTGAGCTATGGGTCGCCTGAGTGCGGCTACTTGCTTAGAAATAGAAGTTTCTAAAAAAAAAAAGAGGCAGTCACCCAATGTAAAGTTAATAATTTTATTTTATTAATTATATTTTTACTGAAAGCAAAAATATTGTTATTAAAAACAATAATAATAATAATAATAATAATAATAATAATAATAATAATAATAATAATAATAATAATAATCACTAACATATGTTATTTTATGAGACATTTTCTACCATGGACTTGAAATGTCTATGCATCAAACAAACAGATTAGCTCACCCTAAACTCTTCCTAGCTATCCGACTTAAACAACAGCATGTTTCTGCATTGTAGTCACAAACTCTAATCCTCCCTCCCCCCTCTCTCTCCCTCCCTCTCTCTGATGCCAAGTACCCTAACTTGCGCCAGGCTTATGTTCATATCTTGTTAGCGAAGGAATTGTTTCATCTCTAATTATAAGATATATTAAACGATGCCCCTCGGCGGCAATAGATTGCAGGCCTCTGCGTAGGATATTCCTGTATTTCATCTAACTTTTCTTCTTTAAGAAAATGAAGATTTAGAACAACTTTTCCTGTCATTGAAAGATCCTGTCTCTTGTAATTGTTTTAACAAGTTGGAGAACAGTTCCTCTATCTATAACACGATTACCAGGATATTTCCTTGCAAATCTATTACTATTCTCTGCAGGAATCCGTTTTCACATGTGTATCGTATATTAAAACCTTTTTAAGGTTAATTATGTAGTGAGACATAACTAACGAAGAACAATTAGTACACAATTTACACTCAGTGAAGCACCGAGTAACATACGAATGCACAACCACTCGCTGACAAAGCCTCCTTTAGCCCCGACAACTGACTTCTCCCAATATGCAGCCGTGCTCTGCCGACCCATAACTCAAATAACCTCACTGTATTATTTGTATGCTCAAAGTTAACAACTGGAGATGGAGGAGAAGGTACTTTAGGACATTATTGTTTGAATTCGGAAAAAATTTGATTACATTAACAAACACTTTTCAGCTTTAGTTACACGTCTGTCGATATCAGGAAATTGTGTCCTCACTTCCTCACCATCCTATGGCAGTCACGTGAATGGCACGTTATGTATATCAAATTACTGTTCTTTAAGATACTTTGCTGATTTCAGATTATATGTTGCTGATTCATAACAAATAGTGACACATGTATACTTTTCACACAAGATGGTTAAAGCATGTTCATAGATGCGCTAAAAAGTTCACATATTGAAGAATAACTAACAGTATCCAATGATTCGCATGTTAGAAGATAAGGCTTACCGGCACCTTCATCATAAACTTACCTATAACCACAATGACAACATGATGTCCCACAGAATTTATGGTTTCGGCGATTGAAATTCACATGTTCTCATTTTCAAACTCATTTCTCAGTTCACTTGCTGTTATATGTATGTCTTCCGCAATATTAAACACCCTGTGGTTTGTCTGGGAGTATATTGTCCAAAAATCTAAGCAATATAAAACTGCAATTTACTTGTGGAATGTCAGCTAAAATGAAACTTTTAGACATGTTTTTAAAAAACTTATATAAGAACTCCTGTTGCATCTTTTCTTCTTTTAATCTTTTATAAGAGAGTTTGTGTTTATTGCTGTTTCCTGATATTATATCTCATGGTTCCTCGCACTTTCACCAGTCGAAACTGAAATAAAATAAGTTTGTCACCTACAGAAAATACTTTTATAATATATCAAGCTTACTTTATTTTTGCTTCCACTTTCTAAAGAAAACAGAACGAACATAAACTTCTTTTGTAGTTTTGGCAGTAACTTCTGAACGTATTCTGCTCCTCATTCCTGTGTGCTGTGCGAAGACGTGTCCTGCATCTCTGTTTGTAAACAGGTACCTAGTATACTATTAGCAATATATTTTCCGAAGTCAAGTAAAAATAATAAATAATTTTTTAAAATATTAACACATTATATGAGTTATGAATAAATGAACAGTAGAATAATATTCCTCATCATAGCTTTTACCTCCTGTTGTTTTTATTGCCAAAATCAATTGTTATAACATATAATTAAAATCCAGCGTTTAAAAAATCCTATAAAATTATTTTTGTCACAAGAAAGAAAGACGCAAGATAAAAGTGGAAATTGTTTATCGTTTTACGCATGATAGACAGAGATTTATAATTATTTATGTTTATCGATAGACTTAAAGGTTAAAAATACTTCTAAATAGCTACTTTAATTTTGCCACAGCTGTATGTCTTCAAGTTATATTCCGATTGCAACATTCTTTGTTTTATTTGTTTCTTCCCTAAAACACTTAGCACACAGTCTTGAAGGAACAGAAAAACGTTATATTTGAAATTATTTTATTTATTATATCACAATACATAATTGAATAGCATCAAAGTAACCTGTAATTTAAATCCCAAACTGTGGTCTATTAATGTATTTTATCTAAAAAATATTTCACGCTAGAACACAAGAATAGCTTTAAAATATGACGGTGTCGTTGCAGTGAAACTTCTGGCTTATTCTTATCAAAGAGGCGCTGCGAAGGGATGTCTTCCCCCAAATGGCAGCATACGAGCCTGACAGCTGCATCGATACACAGATGTCCACCAACACCTGGAGTAACACAAAACTACCCTCGTGCCTGTGGTGCTTAATTCTTCTTGTATTTTCTGCAGCTGGTTTGCGGCCATAAATCTCTTTCTAGGACCTCGTCCACATTTTCTATAAAGTTATCTTTGATGAATTGCATTGGATTAAGCTACAAAGATAAAAACTTTCCCTGCAAAATAAATCAGTTTTCGTGTCTCGAACTCCGGAAGTGTCCAATACTAAAAGCTAAATTATTTTGTTCTGTTACATTGTTCATAACATAAGAAAAAGCTACAAGAAAAAGCAGAATATAACGGAAATAGTCACGAGTTATAAACTGAATTACTGTAACATTACCCAAAATAAAGTGTGTATCCATCCTATAATTGACTTATTTTTTATTCTGTCCAAATTCAAACGACAAATTGCCAAGCAAAGATAGAAAACAAAATATGTAATAGATGCATCCTCTTTAAAATTAAGCATCATAAAATAGGGGTGTCATTTCAAATATTAGAGTCAGAATAAATGAGATTGAGAGGGTGAGAACTAAAATATAATAAACAATGTTTTAAATTTACTCATCTAAATGGATGTGCTTTATGTTTAAATTTCATTTATTTAATTAGATAGCTATTCCTAGTTTTCAGATGAAATTCTAATCATCTATGTATTATATATTAACCTTTTTATTATACATTATGTGTTTTCAGTAAAAGTGTAAAGCAGTTTCTTTAGTAAAAAATATGACTAAAATCTCCGAATTTTACTAAATGCTTTATAGTAAGCTCTGAATGAATACAGATAAACAATTTTAAGATCTATTAATGGTAATAAAATGTAATTAACACCATATTTTTAACCAGTGAGGAAAAGCATGGGGTTCCAAAACACAGAAATGCATTAGCTATGAATAATAATGATAATAAAATGTAAGAAACACCACGTTTTTAATAAGCGAGGAAATCATCGGGTTCCAAAACGTACAAACGCATTAAAACTATGTTAGGTAGTTTATCTATCTCTGAATTTAATGATTAAATTCTTTTTCTGTAAAACGCCACAGTTAATCAGTAGTGGTCTCTAAAGATAAGTGCCACTTCGAAGCATGTGTTACAAACACCTGCACACTCTCGACTGGCGTAGCATTAGGGACCCTCTAGTGAGAAACTGCGATGTTTTGCAGAAAAACGAATATCATTGAATTAAGCAGCCTTAACTGAGTTATGGTGCGGTTTTGTTTGTTAGAAACCCAGGACTTTTCTTGTAAACAGATTTAAGTTATTTACTATAAAAAATTAAGGAAAATGTATTTAGTTTACTATAGCAACAAGAAACTATATATTGAAGTTTGAAATAAAAATCGCTTAAATTATGTTTATCAGATTTGTTTGGAACTATTAGTAGAAATGAATATTTGAAATCCTGCAGTAGACTCTTGGAAGAAGTGAAAAAAGTATACTATAGCCAAGCACTCAAAATATAGTAGTCATATTTCGTAACCAAGCAACGAAAAATTAGTGAATGAGAAGTTGTGGCGAACACATACATAAAGGAGGGAAACGAGGCAAACAAAAATTAAAATATTGCACAAGCGCGAGTTTTTTTTTCTTTTCTTTCTTTTCTTTCTTTCTTTCTTTCTTTCTTTCCAGTGTGTTGAGAGAGTCAGAGCGAGAAAGAATCACCGACACACAAGATATCCAAGATGTTCCAAAGAGTGTGGGATAGGAGAGCGTTGAACCGACTAACTGTGTTGGCAAAATGACAAAAAGTCACGCAAAGATAAAAAGTAAAGAAAAAATGGTAAGACAAAAATCGAGCGTCTCAACCTCACCCCGAAGTGCGCCAACCCTGCGATCTTAAGCATGCGCAGAGGCTGGAAGATAATTAAAGGATGCAACCTTGAACATTTCACATGACCATAGTAGTTGAGTTAGCTAATATGTATATTTCATTACTAAGGGGAAGAAGTTAGATATTTTCATCATAAA